>CM035443.1:85109581-85379581 GCA_020310875.1 Ceratopteris richardii
TTGGTTAGTGTGAGCTTAGAGTTATTTTGAGTTTGTAATTGAGATCTTGAGCAATAGAGTTGATTTCTACCTTCCATTGTGTCTTGCTTGTCTCTTCGTTGTGTGTGTTTATGTGTGTGTGCATCTTTATGCTTCTCACCTTCACTCTCACTTCATCTCACGTTCACGATCTTCATATCACTCCTATCTCTTCCGCGGATTGACATTAAGGAGGTGGAGCTTCTTAACGTGGTTCTCACCATTGTGCTAGAGCAACACCAAATTTGGCGCCGTTGCCGGGGATCGAGTCTAGGATGAATGTGTGATGGTAAGAGTATAGCAAGAAGTGGCGTTGGAAGGTAAAAATTTTAGTTTTTGTTGTTGTTTTTAGTTAGTGTTTAGTGTTTTTCACCTTCCCCACACTCCACCTTCATCACCGCAGCATCTTCTTCCACTCTCAAAAAATCAGAAAATTCACCATATCCACCCATTCTCCTCATTTTCCCTCATTTGTGCATGTGAGAGAGTGAGAGAGAGCTTTTGTGCTTGTGTGTACTTTTGTGTTTTTGAGTTTTCTTCCAGGTACAGTGCTCCAATGCATCAGGAAAGCTTGCAAAAGGTAAAATTTCACTTTCTATCAGAAATCTGCCGTGTGTGTCAAACCATCGCGATGGTCTATCAACTACGACATTTTTGGTAAGCGACCACACCAGGAGGTAGGCGACACAAGCGCATCCACGAATCCACACTTGCATTCAATTAATTTGCATTTTGGTGGACCATCGCGACTGGCTCACGCCATCGCGACTGGCTCACGCCATCGCGACTGGCTCACGCCATCGCGATGGCTCGACTAGACCATCGCGACGGTCTCACGCCATCGCAACGGTCCACTTGAACCATCGCGACGGTCCTTGACCATCGCGACGATCCTATCAACCCCACGCCATCGCGATTGGCTCATGCCATCGCGCCGATGCTGCCACGTGGCAAGCTAGACCATCGGGATGATACCCTCAGACCATCGCGATGCCTCGACATTTGAACCATCGCGATTGGCTCACGCCATCGTGTTTTGTGACCATCGCGACGGGCTCAGTAAAGGTGTGTGATACGAAAACCTAAAGGAAAGAATGAAAGTCTGACGGAACGAGAACTCAAAAGTACCACAAAAAGTTGATTCGTGACGCATACATCAAGACAAGAATCTAAAGGAATTTAAAAAGAATCAAGAAAGTAAGAAAAAAGGAACCATTGACGATCAGAAGACTCGCGAAGAAAATTCATGAACCTTAGATCGGGCAAACACATAGGCAAGTCAGATCGATGAAGCCTTAGATCATCAGAAGCGAGTGTAGGAACCACTGCACGATTGTGGGCTCAACAGCTGAATAGCAATTATCCCTACGAGTTGAGCTCAAATACAAGCGAATCGGAAATGGCTTTTAGCACGGAAAGACTAGGAGGAGGGTTGAACATAGCATATTTGGAAAAACCTGAAGGACCCTATAGAACTCATTTAGAATTTCTCCGAACCAACCGCTTAGGTGCTCGCATCTATGATGATGGTTTGCGAAGACAAGTGGTGCAAATGCACAACTCGGACCAACCCATTGGATTGGAACGTCTAGTGGTGAAATTTGAGAGCGACGCGTACATAGACAAGGAAGGAACGATGAACATCTTAAGTACTCAGCCAAATAATACCAATGAGTTTGGTGCAATTCAGTTAGAAACGGAAGCTAGAGCCCAAGGAAAAGAACCATTAGAAGAACCTAGGACACCTAGAGGGAAATCTGTACTAACAAGAGTACTAATTCCAGAGTGGATCCCTCAGGATAACAGAAGCATAGGGTTGTTTGTAAATAAAGAGACAGACGAAGCATTTTGGAGGTACAAAACGGAACAACCTAGTGAGGTAGGCTCCATCACAATCTATGAATTTAAGGACTCAGATACACCTGGAAAGGTGGTATACCTGGATGAAACTTCAGAAAGAGTATTTGTGGTACCAGACCACGCAAGAAATACCTACACATGGAGAGGTGAATTAGTATTCCCTCCATCTCGGACAAACATAAACGCGAGCCAACAAGGGGCAAGAACATCCTGAGCCCATGGCACTCCACTACAAGGAAGACAGGCGTATAGCGACGGTTAAGGCGACACAAATTTGTCGCTATAAAATTGCAACATGCATCGTAATGAGCGTCGCGCGCGGACCATCGATTAAACGACGAAGTGAACGACGCGTTTTGCGACTTGTACTGCGACGAGACCTGCGACGCTCACCTGTAGCATCGCTTATACATGGGTTCCAAAAGCGTCGCATAAGCGACGCTTTTTACGTCGCATAAGCGACGCTGTTTGGACGTCGTTTATGCGACGCATCTAGCATCGCTTACACGATGGTCTGTTGACGGAAAAAAATTAAAATGTTGGAGGCTCTTCGATCGGCATTTTCACGCATCTGATCGAAGAGCTCTCCAACATTCGTAGTTGCGCTGCGCTTACGAGCTAAAGCAAATATATGCAGGTCTCTGTTTCTCTCTTTCTACATCTTTTTCGCTTTGAATTCTCTCTCTCTCTGTCTCTCTCTCGCTTTGTTGACTCTCTCTCTTGTTCTCCTAATTGTTGAATCTTGTTCTTGAAATGTTATAGAAGTTCAAGTTTGCCAACATCTATATATCTACATCTTAAGAATACAACATGAACGAAAGAAATGAGAAAATAACACTACATACATGCAACTTTGCATCAGTATATTTATTGGGATATTATTGGTTAAGATTTCAATCATCCACAATTTACTAGAGTGGTTCATAATTCATGAGTAGTTGCTTACATGGATATAGGTGACATGATATTTGGAGAACTCCAAAGAGAATTTTTAAAAATATTGAAATAGAAAAAAAACAACATATTGGGTGTCAGTAGCTAGTATGAATATGATGTTTGATATTCAAGAACTGTGGTGATAGGGTTCTTCCATCTGCAAATATCAGAAAACCACCTCCCAACGGCGATCATACCCGACAGAACACCCAAGATCTTGAACCACTTAGCCTTGCTCTTTCGCATGCTCCACAGATTGCTATCCACATCATTGTCAACTACATCCTTGACAGTGAACTCGTGAATGCTGGTGTCAATATCTTTCATATCTTCATCCATTGGTGTCAATATTCTACCCACAGAATGCCTTCATTCATAAAAAATATTATTATGAAAGTATTATTGTAATTAATACACATGTAGCATATGATCTCATTACATAAATTTGTAATTAACATTTTCCAACAAACTCTAAAATTACTCTTACAAGTCTCATCGCCAACAAAGTGCTTCTGTCATGGGAGCTGGACGTAAGACCGAAACATACAAAGGCGTTCATTCTCCTTCCTCTTGGGCTAGCCATTCTCCTTCATCACCGCTCCCGTTCTTGAACCTTCCGGCGGAGGAGCTTGCTGCGGTGATTTTTGGCTGTGACCATGCGACTTAGAATGAATGCATCACACAACTTCTGTTTGGTATACTTTATCTATCCTCTTATTTTCTATCACAGATATACGTCTCTCCCTTTAAACCATATGCATAAACAATAGCTTGATCATCAGCTTTTCTGCATGTCCAGGCCTTCGAGCTTCTCATATCATCTATGTAAAGAATGTTCGACCAGGGATGCCACTATTTTTGTTTAATTACATTGATAAAAAGTTGCATGGTATTTCTGAGGCAGATAGCTATGGAGAGATGAACATCAATCCATATGCCTCGACTGATGGGAAGCAGAAGACACGTTTTTCAGCTCAGGTTCTTTGCTTAGATTTAATAATCTCTAATATTACATTAGATCACTGTTTGAGGTGTAATGAGGTTTTGTTTACATGTAGGCACGCATACGGGTGAGATGTCAGTGTGCACCATTGACAGAAAGCATATACAAGGGAGCATTAGCAGCGAAGAGGAAATGGACGAGAACTGTGGTGATAGGGTTCTTCCATCTGCAAATATCAGAAAACCACCTCCCAACGGCGATCATACCCGACAGAACATCCAAGATCCTGAACCACTTAGCCTTGCTCTTGTGCATGCTCCACAGATTGCTATCCACATCATTGTCAACTAGATCCTTGACAGTGAACTCGTGAATGCTGGTATCAATATCTTTCATATCTTCACCCATTGGTGTCAATATTCTATCCACATAATGCCTTCATTCATAAAAAATATTATTATGAAATTATTATTGTAATTAATACACACGTAGCATATGATCTCATTACATAAATTTTTAATTAACGTTTTCCAACAAACTCTAAAATTACTCTTACAAGTCTCATCGCCAGCAAAGTGCTTCTGTCATGGGAGCTGGACGTAAGACCGAAACATACAAAGGCCTTCATTCTCCTTCCTCTTAGGCTAGCCATTCTCCTCCATCACCGTTCCCGTTCTTGAACCTTCCGGCGGAGGAGCTTGCTGCTGTGATTTTTGGCTGTGACCATGCGACTTACAATGAATGCGTCACACAGCTTCTGTTTGGTATACTTTATACCACCTCTTACTTTCTATCACAGATATACGTCTCTCCCTTTAAACCATATGCATGAATAATAGCTTGATCATTAACTTTTCTGCAGGGAGCATTAGCAGCGAATTATGTGAATTATTCACAGGAGAAAATCCTATTTGAGTTAATTCATGTGCGACAGATAAGCTTATATCTCTTTTCATGTAGGCTCGTTGAGTGTCAGTAGACAGGTTGTGGGTTTACAACGTGGGTCCATCAACAAAGGAGAAGAATATACAAGGGAGTAGAATATACAAGGGAGCATTAGCAGCGAATTATGTCAATTATTCACAGGAGAAAAACCTATTTGAGTTAATTCATGTGCGGACAGATAAGCTTATATCTCTTTTCATGAGAAACTCGTTGAGTGTCAGTAGACAGGTTGTGGGTTTACAACATGGGCCCATCAACAAAGGAGAAGCATATACAAGGGAGCATTAGCAGCGAATTATGTGAATTATTCACAAGAGAAAAACCTATTTGAGTTAATTCATGTGCGGACAGATAAGCTTATATCTCTTTTCATCAGAAAATCGTTGAGTGTCAGTAGAAAGGTTGTGGGTTTACAACGTGGGTCCATCAACAAAGGAGAAGCATATACAAGGGAGCATTAGTAGCGGATTATGTGAATTATTCACAGGAGAAAAACCTATTTGAGTTAAATCATGTGCAGACAGATAAGCTTATATCTCTTTTCATGAGAAACTCGTTGAGTGTCAGTAGACAGGTTGTGAGTTTACACCATGGGTCCATCAACAAAGGAGAAGAATATACAAGGGAGCATTAGGAGCGAATTATGTCAATTATTCACAGGAGAAAAACCTATTTGATCAGTTAATTCATGTGTGGATAGATAAGCTTATATCTCTTTTCATGAGAAACTCATTGAGTGTCAGTAGACAGGTTGTGGGTTTACAACGTGGGCCCATCAACAAAGGAGAAGCATATACAAGGGAGCATTAGCAGCGAATTATGTGAATTATTCACAGGAGAAAAACCTATTTGAGTTAATTCATGTGCGGACAGATAAGCTTATATCTCTTTACATTAGAAAATCGTTGAGTGTCAGTAGAAAGGTTGTGGGTTTACAACGTGGGCCCATCAACAAAGGAGAAGCATATACAAGGGAGCATTAGCAGCGAATTATGTGAATTATTCACAGGAGAAAAACCTATTTGAGTTAAATCATGTGCGGACAGATAAGCTTATATCTCTTTTCATGAGAAACTCGTTGAGTGTCAGTAGACAGTTTGTGGGTTTACAACGTGGGTCCATCAACAAAGGAGAAGCATATACAAGGGAGCATTAGCAGTGAATTATGTGAATTATTCACAGGAGAAAATTCTATTTGAATTAAATCATGTGCAGTCACATAAGCTTATATCTCTTTTCATGAGAAACTCGTTGACTGTCAGTAGATAGGTTGTGGGTTTACACATAGACACACACATACACACACATACACATAGATAAGCTTATATCTCTTTTCATGAGAAACTCGTTGAGTGTCAGTAGATAGGTTGTGGGTTTACACATAGACACATAGACACACACGTATGGCAATCTGTTAACCATTTATTGCAAATAGGACACTAC
The DNA here is from genome assembly GCA_020310875.1 of Ceratopteris richardii. Classification (NCBI taxonomy): domain Eukaryota; kingdom Viridiplantae; phylum Streptophyta; class Polypodiopsida; order Polypodiales; family Pteridaceae; genus Ceratopteris; species Ceratopteris richardii. The sequence goes on from CM035443.1 coordinate 85,115,727, forward strand.
ATTATCTCGTTGTCATGCACAACTACACTGCCTAAATATGTGTACTCTATACCAGGGAGAAAGGTCATATTTAAGACCTGTATCCCTGTGTGAATGCATGTGTATGTGTGTGAATGCATCATTATGTGTATATGTGTGTATGCATTTGTATGTGTGTATGCATCTGTATGTGTGTGAATGCATCATTAAGGTTGTATGTGTCTATGTGTGTATGTGTGTGTGTATATGTGTGTGTATGTGTGTGCACGTCTATGTGTATGTGTTTGTGTCTATGAGTGTGGATCTGTTTATGTGTGTGTATGTGTCTATGGGTGTGTATGTGTCTATGTGTGTGTGTGTATGCATGTATGTATGCATATGTGTGTGTATATGTGTGTATGCTTTATGTATGCATATGTGTGTGTATGCATTATGTATGTGTATGTATGAATGTGCATTATGTATGCATATGCATTATGTATGTGTATGTATGCATGTGCATTATGTATGCATATGCATTATGTATGTGTATGTATGCATGCGCATTATGTATGCATATGTGTGTGTATGCATGTAAGTATGTACGTATGTATGCATATGCATATGCATATGTATGCATGTATGTGTATGTGTGTGCATGTCTCTCTATGTGTGTGTGTGTATGCATATATGTGTGTGTATGTGTGTGTGTATGTGTGTGTATGTGTGTATGTGTGTGTGTATGTGTGTATGTGTGTGTGTATGTGTGTGTGTATGTGTGTATGTGTGTGTATGTGTGTATGTGTGTGTATGTGTATGTGTATATGTGTGTGCATGTGTATGTGTATGTCTACATGTGCATTATGTATGCATATGTGTGTGTATGCATATATGTGTGTCTGCATGTATATGTGTGTGTGTATGTATGTATATGTGTGTTTATGCAACATTATGTGTGTATGTGTGTATACAAGTGTGTATGTGTGTGTGTGTATATGTGTATGTGTGTGTGTGTCTATGTGTGTATATGTGTGTGTATGCATATGTATGTGTGTGTATATGTGTCTATGTGTGTATGTGTATGCATGTATGTATGCATATGTGTGTGTATGTGTGTGTATGCTTTATGTATGCATATGTGTTTGTATGCATTATGTATGTGTATGTATGCATGTGCATTATGTATGCATATGCATTATGTATGTGTATGTATGCATGTGCATTATGTATGCATATGCATTATGTATGTGTATGTATGCATGTGCATTATGTATGCATATGTGTGTGTATGCATGTAAGTATGTATGTATGTATGCATATGCATATGCATATGTATGCATGTATGTGTATGTGTGTGCATGTCTCTCTATGTGTGTGTGTATGCATATATGTGTGTGTATGTGTGTGTATGTGTGTGTGTATGTGTGTGTATGTGTGTGTGTATGTGTGTGTATGTGTGTGTATGTGTGTGTATGTGTATGTGTATATGTGTGTGCATGTGTATGCATTATGTATGTGTATGTTTGCATGTGCATTATGTATGCATATGTGTGTGTGTATGTATATATATGTGTGTGCATGTATATGTGTGAGTGTATGTATGTATATGTGTGTGTATGCAACATTATGTGTGTATGTGTGTATACGTGTGTGTATTTGTGTGTGTATGTGTGTGTGTATATGTGTATGTGTGTGTGTGTGTCTATGTGTGTATATGTGTGTGTGTATGCATATGTATGTGTGTGTAAGTGTGTGTGCCCATACCTGGTCTCTCTCTCTCTCTCGCTCTCTCTCTCTCTCTCTCTCTCTCTCGTTCTCTTTCTCTCGTCCAGATCTTGGCACAAATGTGCCGGGAGAAATCAAAATTTTTTTGGAACATTCTAGAGCGTCGCTTACGCGACGCTCTCGAAAGGACGACGCATATGCGACACTCTCCAGTTTGCCCACGTCGCCCATACCATCGCTAGCAAGCGACTCTATTTGCGACGCAAAGATTAGTGTCGCATAAGCGACGCAAGCTTGAGTCTGCGACATACCCTGCCTAAAAATCAAAATTTCGAAAACACGACCGTCGCTTACGCGACGTTAGCGTCACATAAGCGACGGTCCCCGTCTTTTTTCGGGTTCAACGGCGTCGCTATGCCCCCCTATTTCTTGTAGTGCTCAAAGAGAGAAAAACAAGGAAAGACCTGAAGTAAGTTTCAATCATCCCATAGGAAGAGACAGAACCACCATAGACACAGACAGAGTGGATAGACAAAGAGAACCTAGGATACCAGGTGGTAGAGATGATTTTCCTCTACCTAGACCACATGAGCATGCAAGAATACTAAGACCCACTCAGCTAGTAAAATCAATGAAAAACTATTTTGATGGGATAGGAGATCCCTACGACCATGTTGCAGAATTTAAGCAAGTGCTACAGGCAGAACAAGTCAAAGACATGTTCACGCAATATAACGCATTTGGACTAACGTTAAAGAATACCGTTTTAACTTGGTTCCAACCATTGCAACAAAGGCAATTTAGAGATATCCATCACTTTTTAGAGTCATTCATCACGGAATTCTCTAAAAGTGGGATCAGATATGACACGTCTTCGTTGATTCATAGTTTTAAATAGACCCCTCAAGAAACAGTTAGACTCGCAGGACGTAGGTTTAGACAATATGTTGAGAGATGTCCAATGCAAGAGCTACCCTCACAAGCCAAGCAAGTGTCATTGTTTTTAGATGGCATGTTGAGCTCTAAACTACGCTCTTATGTATCCTTGAAGGAACCGAGAACGCTAGAGCAATGCGTAAGAATTTGTATAGACATTGAGGACAACTTAGGAGACGAGTTGGAACTCTCAAAGCTCTATAAGGACTCAAATTGTTCCTCTCTAGCATCTTCAAAACTTTCTAGCTTGATAGAAGACCTAGCAAAAAAAGTGGCCCAGAAACTAGGAGTTTCTAGCAAACAGATGCCTAGGTTAACAACAAATAAGCGTTGTTACACCTGTGGTGGTGATCATATGGCGAATGTGTGTCCCAATGCAACACAACCACAAGCCAACCCTAGTGGCTAGTACTGTACAATTGAGAGATGATACACGAATCATATTGCTCAAGACTGCCCATACAACACACAAGCAGTGAGACAGAACTACCCGCAAGCATATGCACAACCAGGTAGGTATCAAGGCCAATACAATGATCAACCTCTTTACTATAGGCCTCCTCAAAACTACCCTTATGAGGCTCAACAAAGACCTCAACCTGTTTTAGCTCAGCAGCCACCCCCACCAGCGAATGTCATCTCAGTTAAATATGCTACTGCAGAAGAGAAGCTAAGTAGGGCTTTAGTGCCTTCTTCACCCTTGATCACAGAAAGTGACCCAAACTCAAACAGTTTTGACTCTACTCATGTAGATAGTCCACCCGCGTATTACACAGAGTCACCAGAATACGTGGAAACATATCAATACGATAGTCCACCATTGGAACCTAGTTGGGAGCCCGACTATGCTAATGTGATGTACACAAACCCTAATCCACGGCCCCAATTGAGACAACAAAGATCACAAGGACCTAGAGGACCATGCTTTAGGTGCCAAGGAGATCATTTCATAAAGGATTGTCCACATTCTTCGATAGCAGGACAATCACAATATTGTAACGTACAAGGCTTTTGTGCCGACTGTGGTAAAGAACATATCATCAAAGAGTGTCCTAAGAACCCTGCTAATGCTTCAAATGTGACACCAATCAATGTGATAGGTATTGTGCACAATGCAGATGGATCCAACCCTACATACGTGCCTATCCAAGCTATAACAAGAGCTTAGGCGCTCTTGCAGAATCAACAACTTAATTAGGAGAAAATAGCCGAAACTAGTGAAGTTGGAGAATCTAGTAGTAAGAAGACGAAATCTTGGAAAGATTCCAGAGAAAGGATTAAGAGAAAGTGGAGTAAGAGGATAACGTAATTGGAAGGAAGTCTCAAGGAATCTAGAGCCAAAATCCTAGAATTGACTTCACAGGAATCGAATCAAGAGAACCTAGCTCAAAAATTGGGATCAATTTTAGTGGAACCCATACCAGAAAAACCTAGACATGATGTTTCGCGCGTATCAAGCAGAATAAAAGAAGGACCCCAAATAGCTAAAATGAGCAAGAACTACCCTCGAGTAGATTTAGAAATTGAGAGAACTAAACTTTGCATGAAGATGGTAGAATTAGCACAAGCAATGTTCGAAGCCTCTAGATATCTTAATTGGAATCACATGGCAAAACCTGAACTACACTTTCAAGGATTAATGGAGAGGCTAGAATACTTGATTGATAGCAAGGAGAAAAAGAGGAAGGTAACACTTATCTTCCAATAACCCATCAGGGCTACACCACCAAAGCCATCTTAGATTCAGGAGCCGGAGTAGCCATCGCTACCACCGCTTTATGGAAACGTTGGGGTAAGCCAGCACTAAGACCTACCAGGATGAAGCTACAAATGGCTGATGGACATATAGAAAAACCATTAGGCTTATTAGAAGGCATATATCTCACCACTTGTGGTGTGGAGTTTGAGCATACTTTCGCCATTTGTGATTTTAGTAAAAATCATGCTTACGAGATGATATTAGGACGACCATTCATGCGTCAGTTGCAAATTGTACAAGATTGGGGAACTAATTCTTTATACTTGCAACATTTAGGAGTGACTACCAAAGTCAATCTTAAAGACTATTCACATCGAGACGTACCCCCAATACAATGGAACACCATCCATAAGACACAGGTAGAAACGAAATCGATACACTCATTGGAATCAGATCCCTCATGGTTGCACGAGGATACTCATTTATGGATGTGTAAGGTAGCAAAACAAGAGGAAGAACGGTTAGAAGCCAGGACTTTAGGTGCAGAACAACATCCACGAACTCTTCAAGACCCAGCTTACGCACCTGTAGTATTTCCAGATGAAGAGTTTGAACCTCATGGTTGGGCAGAAATCCTAGCAACCATGGATGTGGCCATCAATGAAGAACAATGGACACCCCACTGTGACGAGGATGGCTATGACATTGTAGTCTTCAGAATAGAGCCAATCATGTGTGATTCAATTATAGAAGAATGTGAACCTAACACTGATGCATTCGAGGATGCAAGTGACTTCGATCTAGAGTCAATTATTATGGACCCACCTTTTGCATCAGACGAAGAATATTTCGACAAAGTAGAAGCTCACCCTCAGAGACACCGAGAAATTATGAATGAGGTAAGATTAACCACACAAGTGGCTACTAAAAGTGAAGGTAAGAAAAGGAAGAAGAAAGAAACCACGTCTGAAGAAGAAGAATCCTTGTTTGAGGTTCCCGAGAACTTCAAGAAGTATGAGATAGAAGATAGATGAATCATGGTATGAATGCCTAACAGAAAAGCTGATGTTGGAGAAGTATACGATAACCGAGAGAAAACCAAAAAAATAATAGTTGCCATAGAAGGAGAAGAAGAGAAATGTACATACATAGGGCATGATTTGACGAATGAAGAAGAAGAAGAGTTAGTTGCCCTATTGCGGGAATATAGAGATGTGTTCGCATGGAGTTACAAAGATTTGAAAGGAGTAGATCTGGATATATCTCTCATAGAATCCCTATGACCAGATGCAAAACCTACGAAACAGAAACCATACATGTACAATGATTACTACGCTGCGAAGATTAAAGAGGAGATAGATCGTTTGATAGAAGCAAGATTCATATATGAAATTGAGCATACCAAATGGTTATCCCCCATTGTGGTTGTGCCCAAGAAGAATGGAAAATTGCGTGTGTGTATTAACCTTAAAAAAGTTAATGCCGCCATGATTAGAGACAATTATCCTCTTCCTATCACGGAACATTTATTGGAAAGAGTTGCGGGCAAGGAAGTTTATAGCTTTCTTGATGGTTTCTCAGGCTATAATCAAGTAGCCATTGCTCCAGAAGATCAACACAAGACGGCTTTTGCCACAGAATGGGGCATATTTGCATTTTTTGTGATGCCATTTGGCTTGACAAATGCACCCGCCACTTTCCAACGACTCACGTGTCACGTTTTTAAGGAATTGTTATGCAAGGATTTGGAAGTCTATGTCGATGATTTATGTGCACATTCTAATATGAGGAAAACTTATATCCCAGAATTAAGGCAAGTATTTGACAAATGTCGAGAATATTAGGTTTGTCTGAACCCAGAAAAATGCATTTTCATGTCAGACAAGGCAAAATTCTAGGACACATTGTGTCAAAGAATGGAATGTCGACAGATGAAGAGAAGGTGAAAGTAATTGCAGAACTACCTAGACCAAGTAATGTAAAAGAGGTACAGGCATTTATGGGCCATTGCGGTTATTATAGACGATTCATACACATGTATGCAATCATAGCCAAGCCTCTGTACTCTCTTTTGACTAAGTTTGAATGGGCAGATGAGTGTGAGAATTCATTTAATGAACTTAAACGACGTTTGTGCTCAGCACCTATATTAACAACCCCAGATTGGAGTAAGCCATTCCATGTACATGTGGATGCATCCAACTATGCCATAGGATGTGTGTTAGCACAACCCACGAATGAAGGTAATATAGATCTCCCCATAGCTTACGCGAGCAGACAGTTGAACGCAGCAGAAAGAAATTACACTACTACAGAACGAGAAGGATTAGGAATGATCTACGTAGTAAAGAAATTCAAACATTATTTGTTGGCAGATAAGTTCAAATTCTTCACAGATCATCAAGCTTTACTGTACTTAGTCAATAAACCATGTAACACGGGAAGATTGATACGTTGATTTCTATTACTCATGGAGTATGATTTCAAAGTAGTAGTCAGGAAAGGAAAGACACACCTTAGAGCTGACCACCTCTCAAGACTAACCATAGGAGAAGCTCCTCAAGGAATAGTAGATGAATTACCAGATGCATATTTGTTTAACCTTGAGATAGCACCAGAATGGGCTAAGCCGATGGTCCCTATTCTCACATACGGACCCAAGAACCCTAGGATAAGGATCAAGGAAGGAGAGATTACCAAATCTCAAAGATATCAAATAATAGCAGGAAGTATATATAAACAAGATAATCAAAAGATTCTTGCTTGTTGTGTAGATGAATCAGAACATGCAAATTGGTTGCAATTAGCACACATAGGTGCATTAAAGCAACATCATTCGAAACATCGTACTTTGCAGACTCTGCATAGACTAGGAGTATATTGGCCTTCAATGGAAGGAGATGTCTACAAGTTGTGTAAAGAATGCCTTGCTTGTTGTGAAAGACCACCTATAGAACATGCTACATTATATCACGTGTCTCTCACACCAGACTGGAGTGAACCTTTAGTGACGTACTTGAGGACGAAAACATTCCCTCAAGGAATGACCTTAGCACGACAACGAACTCTAGAGCAAGAAGCTCAAGACTATTCACTTATTGGCGACAATCTATACAAAAGAGGAAGAGATGGATACTTAAGACAGTGTGTTCATGAAAGCAATTATTTGAGCGTACTAGAGATTGCACACCAAGGTGTTGCAAGAGGTCATTTTGGACCCGATAGGATCATCAAAGCCATCCTCTTTGCAGGATTATGGTGGCCCACTCTTCACATGGATGCACATACCTATGTAAAGAGATGTGATGTGTGCCGAAGAACTCAATTTCCTACTCGTAGAGATGAAATGCCATTGAAACCCATGATGGGAGGATGTGCATTTTCTAAGTGGGGTATAGACTTTGTAGGACCCATTAACCCCCCTGCAAAAGGTACACATGCTGAATACATTATTGTTGCGACAGATTATCTTACCAAATGGGTAGAGGCCAAGGCCACAAAAAAGAATGATGCACACACGATTGCAAAATTATTATTTGAAAATGTCTTTACAAGATATGGACTGCCGATAGAGTTAGTGAGTGATCGAGGAACTCACTTTCTAAACCAAGTCATTGAAAATTTGTTACAGGATTTTATGGTAATTCACAAGAAATCCACACCATATCATCCTCAGGCCAATGGTCATGCTGAAAGCACTAACAAGATCCTTTGTAACATACTGACGAAACTCGTGAACAACAAACGTTCAGATTGGGACAAACAGTTACACCACGCTGTTTGGGCATATCGAGTGGCCTACAAGACCGTACTCAATGCAACTCCGTTTCAGATGGTTTTTGGTCAGAATGCTGTGCTTCCTTTGGACTTCTTGATACCGACCCTTAAGGTTGCACAAGAACATCAGTGGACTGGCCATGAATTATCAGCAAGAATAATGGACTTGGAATGATTAGGAGAAACCAGGCTGAGAGTAGGAACAGGAATATACGTAGCAAAGAAGTGACAGAAAGCATATTTTGATGCACATGTGAAAGATAAAGGCCTAAAAGAAGGAGATTTAGTCCTAGTATATACGTTGAAACAACACACACGGAAGTTAGAAAAGCGAGGTTATGGACCCATGATCATTAACATACTCTCAACAAGTGGAGCAGTACAATTAGCCACCATAGAAGGAGACATAATGCCTAATTACATTAGTGGCTGTAGAGTCAGGCTATATCAGGAACCTCTTACTGAGGATATGCTTAGATGAATCACGTTGGCAAAGAAGCGAAAGGAGGAAGAAAATAGAATACGTGCTGAAGTTCAAGCAGAAGCTATAGAATGCATTAAACACATGAAGCTAAGAAGACAAGGACTAGGGAGAGAACATTATAACCATCTGGAAACAACACCCAGATACCTCATGGCCATGTGTCAAGCAAAGTCGAGTACTCATCCTAGCATAGTGGACAGGAGACCATTCATTACAGTCAGGCTAGAGCACGGCAACCCTTGCCAAGAGCTCAGGGCTTTAATTGACTCAAGAGCTGCGACTAGCACGATTAGATAGTCCCACTATAAGGACTTAGGAGTAGAAATGCAACCAATTGAGGCATACCTCATAGGGCTAGGAGGCATGGAAATCCCTTGCATGGGTGAGGTGGACCTTCCTATCCTCATACACGACGTGCACATGACAGCGAAGCTACTAGTGTGCCATGACGAGGACCTGATAGAACCCCTAATCCTTGGCCAAGATTGGCAATACAATCACTCAGTGGACCTACATCTTAGACAAGGCTCCTTACAGATTGGAACCTTAGATCCGAAGCGAGTGATACCGCTTGACTTCCCTAACAAACCTCCACCTGAGGTATGTAACCCTAGACCATATGAACAACATGCGAAGGAGGACCGAAAGATATTTGGTCAAAGCCCTCAGCTAAGCACGCTCCTTCCAAAGTCAACCCATGAGAGCTTGCCGATGGATAGGGGCCAAACAAAAGGATGTCAGGAGATTTTCCCTTGGTCTTCCAACAACGGCCAAATGGGGACGATTGTTGGACAAATGGGGACAATCAGCGGTCAGGTGGATTGCATCAGTAGCCACATGGGCAAAACACCCTGTAGTGCCCATCCTTCCACACTTACTGCAGACTGGCCTAGATTTGTGGTACAGAATGCCTCACTTCCTAATGGGCAAGTTTCACAAGTGTTGGACCTCCCTTCTTTTCCAAAGCAGAGTGTCCATCCGACCTCTCAACCTCAACCACAAAGGACTCAACCACAACGGAGGAACCCAGACCGACAACCATATCAGACGACACAAAGAAAGCAGTAGTGTCAATATCACAAAGTAAGAGGCACGAGACAAATATGGGTGCCAAAGGGACAGAAACCACCGACAGATTTCAACAACGCAGACGAAGCTCAGAAGAGGTTTCAACAGAAGCAAAAGCAATATCCAAACCCTTCTCGACCTTCTTCTACGAGTACGAACATTCGACAAATTTGGATCGCCAAGAAATACCTTATGAATCGCCCCAGACCCACGCAGATTTGAGTACCCAAACAGTGTATTATAGCTCAACCCTCAAGCCATGTAATATATACCCCTCAGAAATCTCTTCACCCTTCAACACCACCATATCCGATATCACCTTTTGTCCCTCAGTAGAAACATATCACCCGCTCAGAAACTCTTAGGAAATGGATACCGAAACATATCTAGACGACTTCTCCGACCCCCTTATCTAACATAACTCCCACCCCGACTAATCTACAACCTTGTAATAACTCATTCACGACTGAACCTTGTACAAATCCACACACTATAACCCAACATCACTTGTAACAACATCTCATCAATAAATGTATGCATCATCTGAAGCATGTAGGTGTCTAGAGACCTTTAGTAGTTTGTAAGAAATCATTCCATGAACCATATCACAACACTCGGCTACACGGGTTACACATCGGTTATGGAAAGGGATTGCGGTCTCCCTTTAATGGGATCATTGCGGAAGCGTTTTATTTTCCAATACCCAACATGGAAGCTGAACCCATAGATACAACATTTGATTTCAAAATGCCAGATGCCTTTTCAAATGAATTTCAATTTTTTGAAGGCCAAATTTTTTCTCAAGAATATGAACGTCCAAGCTACCCGACCACTCCCCCGGATCAACAGCAAGGACAGGTAGTGTCCAACTCGGACGGAGAACGAACAGAAACTGATGAAGACGAGGGCGATGATGAAGCTAGCTAGGGCACTCATGAATTTCAAGAAAATGTGCTGACAGATGAGCAAGAACAACACATAGACACCCAGGGTGATACCAGTACACATGAAGATGAAACCTTTGAAGCAGCAGCTTATATGCTGGCCATCAAAAAATTATATCGCACTATGGAAAAAGTTTGGGCGCGTAAGAAGTTAACTGAGGAAGAGAGCCAAGCACTTATAGAGCAGGAACTCGTCACAGGCGGTTTCAAAGAAGTATACATCAAAGGCTTCAGGGAACTTGTCAAATCAGTGGGATCTAATGAAGCATTAAGATATTTGCAGAGGAAGCCGTTACCACAATTTGACCCTCGCAGAGTACGACTATTATCAAAACCTGGTGAATACATTCGCGTACCGACAGGTGCTCAGACATCCCAACAAGCCAAGGAAGCACGATTAATTCCTGAACGATCTGAGGCTGAAGAAGCTATCCTCGTTGACTCCCCGCCCCACACTACTACTGTAAATACCACCACTGTAACCGAAGTACCCGCCACTCCAACCGCTCCTCTTTCACCTCCCGTCTCTCCAATCTCCCCTGTACACCCGATCTCTCCCAGACCATCCACATCTTTGGATAGCGCTGTAGCAAAAGATTTCCTTACTTCCATTCATCCCACAATTCCCGCACCCACCCAACCTAGTTTTCCTCCTTGGACATCCACCTTTCTATCTAGTCCAATTTTCCCTCCATCCTTACCGTCCTTCCCCACACCTCCAAGACCCCTTTTCCCATTCCCACGTCCATTAACCTTCTCCCCAGTTTCACCTCCCCGACCCACCGTAATTCCTCTTTCCCCTTTCCACCAAGCAGTCCACGAGAACCCCTCTGTAAATTACTCTTCAACCTTTGTAAACACTGTATTTACACCCACGCACACACCCACGGCCACTCCATTATTCAGAGTCACCGCACTTGATACCACATCCAATGACATGGATATATCACCACCCACCGCACCAACAATCACCTCCACTATTGCACCATCATTTTTAGGCACCGCACAATTTTCCACTGTTGCCACTGCATCCACGTTCTCATCCCCATTCCCCTTTCCCTTTGCATCGACACCCTCACACACTGCAACTGCATTCACTCCATCACTAATATTATCACCCACTATAGACACCGCATTTTGACAGATGTTCACCTGTATGACACAAGTAAGAGATGAGTTTGCATCTCTTGGAAATAATTATCAAACGCTGCATAAGACAACCAACGATTTACAGTCGCAGCTCAATTCACTGACCATCGAGAATGCCTCACTGAACACCTGCTACCAAGAGCTACGAGAGGCTTATCATAAACTGGAACTAGAAAGTGAAGAAAAAACCAAAGAGGCCATCACATATATCGATAACTTGTTAAGGGCCCAGACGATTCGCAACACGACACTTACTAGGAACATGAGCTTACTCAGACGACACTTGGCAGCAGCAAAAGAAGAGAACCAACGCTTACAAGAATAGAACAGAGAGAATTTAGAAGTTGCCCTAGATTAAACCAACCAACCATTAAGCCCCAGTCGCTTTAAAGCTGTTCCTTCGGAATCTATGAAGATGTTACTAGATGATCATGTCAGATTGTTAGATGAATACGATAACATGAATGAGGAGTTCGAGAAGCTCAAAGAAGAACACAAGATATTGCAGTTAAGAGCACCAATACCACAAGGACTACCAGCTCCTGCGGACCCATCTCCTGACATCCTAGAGGAACTCAACGCATTATGGGCCCAAGTATCAACTCTTCAATCACGGATAGCAATATATGAAGCACCCGCCAGGCCAGACTCCCCACCAGAACTACCAGCAGGGGAAGAAACAGTCACTATTATGGTGGAAGAAACTTTTGAAGAAGCATATGAACCTCAACCCATCCCAGGCGGACGAGTCACGACCAAAAGCCAGACGACTTTTGAACTTCCCACTCCCGCATGGATGAAGACGATTGAAGAGCTTGGAAGAACCCACTCAGCACGGGTAGAGGCGTAGTTACACGCAATGGCAATGATTGAAGAATGAATTTTACAATCACCATACTTTGCTCATTTGGCCCCTCGCAGATACATATCTGGGCATCAGCTACAGTATAAACCCTATTTCATGTTAATGGTGGAATATCAGTTGGCCATAGAGAAAGAAACAGGCAAGCAACCCTCTCATGCTACTCAGTTTGAGCCTGACAATTTGCCAACAGATGCGAAGCAAGGAGAAATCTATCAACCAGATTGGCGCAAGGATCTATTACAGAAATATCTAGAGATGATGAGTACTTGTGTCAAGGCACCACTACATTTAAAGTACAACCCATGTTGGGGACCAGTGCCACATCGCCGCTCTTGGAAGGCATTTGCTATTAAAGTACAGCACAACAAGCAATGCCAGGATTGGTTGAATTACCCGTACTTCACTCCACCCACAGGACCACCAACAGTTGGATACATGATGGCAACGATTCGCCACTGGCTCCCTTGCTTAAAACACATGGATGATGTAGCAGTGCACATGACTGTCAAGATATTTGACATGATGCAGATGGTTTTCAAAGTCTTCCGTCGCGTCAAGGCACCACATGTAAACACCCCGGGTTTCGAGCATGGCAATCTCGATTTAGCTTATGACATGAGCGCAACACCATTGCTCAGGGTGTGTTATGCCTGGCATTGTAGAATCAAGTACTTAGCGGCGTGCTATAAGCAGACTTTCGAAGAAATCTTCACAACCGGTTTCTGGGAATACCATTCAGAAGTGTTCATCAGCAGGCCTATGCATTTACTTCAATTATTTGCCTATGAATAGATGGTATATTCCACGCATTATCGACTCCCACCATCAGATGAACCACAACCCATTGATTGGGAGAAACTCAAGGCAGATCTGGCCCGAGGCATTCGAATATCCGAGCACACCCTCGCTCAAGACCTCCTACAGAATTACATCCGACAGACCGCACAACAAGGTTCTGTCGAGGGCGATAGAAGCGAGAGGGAGGGGGGTGTTGGCAGTAGCCAGAGGCATAGAAGACGCGGAAGCATGTGAAGACAGAACATAATGAAGAAGCAGGGAGTCAGTCGAACCATTTTTTTCAAACAAATATATTTCAAAATACTTTTCAAAAACCTCCAACAGTGATTTTCATCACTTTTGTACTATATGTAACACAGAAAAACCCTTTTTGAGGAGTCGTCGAGCTTGAGGAGCTTAGGTAGAATGAGCGTACCAATTTTGGTTATTTTAGACACCGTTTACCTTTCAAATAGCATCGAGAACCTATTTTTTAACTATGCCGGTCACTAGATGTAAAACCGATCAAAACTAGTCTAGAATCTATAAAAAGAGCTAGAGAGCTCATTTTTGAGGTTGGTTAGTGTGAGCTTAGAGTTATTTTGAGTTTGTAATTGAGATCTTGAGCAATAGAGTTGATTTCCTACCTTCCATTGTGTCTTGCTTGTCTCTTCATTGTGTGTGTATGTGTGTGTGCATCTTTATGCTTCTCACCTTCACTCTCACTTCATCTCACGTTCACGATCTTCATATCACTCCTATCTCTTCCGCGGATTGACATTAAGGAGGTGGAGCTTCTTAACGTGGTTCTCACCATTGTGCTAGAGCAACACCAATTCATTGTACTCTCAAAAAAAAGGGGGGAAGCAAGTTATAAGAAGAAATATAAATCATAATCTGATGATGAAAACAAAAACGCGGAATCACGAAAAAAGAGAGATTCACCCTTTACGCAATTAAAGGATATGGAAGGAGAGAAAAACATTGTTAAAGTGATGAAAAAAGCATCCTGAAATGGATGGTTGCATGTTGTATTCTCCTTCACACAGTTCAACTACACTTCCTTTGTCCGAGTTGTGCATGAGTTGTTTTGATCTCACTATTTTCTTCGCAAAAGACTCCAATGAATAGATGTCATTGTATCCAAACACATGATCCAACATCATACAAGAGGTTCACGTTATGATTGCAGCGAGAGAATAGGTGCGCGATAGATATTAGCAAATTGGGCCGAGCCTATATCAGATTCATGTCACATGTATAGAGAACGATTGGGAAATCATTAGAGAATTGGACTTCTGCAAATTATGAATTTTTTTAATATATAAATGGGATATTTCACATGACCAAACAAGATTCATTGATATACTTCAAATCTTGGTTGCATTATTCGTTATTTGACAATTCGTTTATTCATGAATAATTACAGAAGTTTACGTCAAACACTTATTATTCGATCGAATTATTTGGTGCCACGTCAGCTTATTCGGATAGGAGAAAATACTTTTTGCACAGTAATTTGGTGCATTTTCGATTGAATGCACTTTTGATCAAAAAAATTTTTACTAAAAACTATTTTGATTGAAAAACTATCGATCAAATACTTTTTCGATAAAAAATGCTTCGGTCGAATCTTGTTTTATAAAAGAATACACTTAGAGTCATTTCTCATAAGAGTTACTTTGTTTTTTTCCAACTTATAGTGTCATACAAAGAGCAATTATAATCTCTTATGAGCAATATTTAATATTTTAGTATTAAAACAATAAAGATAATTATTTTTGTTTGTGAGTTAAAAATTATTGTGATTGTTTGACTAAACATTGATTCTTACTTCGCAATAGTGTATGTATGTGTGTGTATGATTGTGAGTAAACATTTATTGTGATTGTTTGAATCAATATTGATTCTTACTTCACAATAGTATGTGTATGTGTATGTGCATGTATGTCGTATGATTGTGAGTGAAAATCTGATGTGATTGTGTATGCACATGTGTATATGTGTGTATGATTGTGAATAAAAAACTATTGTATGTGTTGGAAAATGTTTTATCTTCTTTTTGATAATTCAAGGGTTGAGAAGGTGTTAATAAGTGAAGTAGAACTTTCTAGGTCTCTAGATGGCTTTGTCTTGTAGACTTATTAACACCTTTTCATATCCTTGAATTCTAAAGGGATCCAAAAAGGTTGAAAACAGAAGTTGATGATGGTTCAGAATTGTTCGTTGATCTTTTGTAGAAGGCTACTACTATTGGAAGCTCACAACTTGCTTGCTATCTTCATATGTTCGGTCATGTCTATTTGTGTTCACTTATGTATAATGGAAAAGACGAGAGTGGTTTTATATGGTTGACATTGTTCGGGTTCATGTTTGAATTTGAGGCCTATAATGGACTTCTCTAGGGGAAAACCTGTACATGAGTTAATGACAGGCTTCGGGATGCTCCTTGCTTCATTTGATGTTTGGTTTTTAAAATCATATGTGCTTTCTGTTAGTTCTTGGAGTGCAGGTTTTGAAGCCCCACCAAGAAGTGCTACACGTGTTGGATTGGAAGACGGCTGACTCATTTAACCACCTATGTCTGCGCATTTATCTTCCTCCTTGATGAAAAGCTTGCAGAAACAATCATATTTTCAAGACTTCTCTCTGGAAGAAAGGTCTTGCAGAAGAGAAGGATGCCCCTGAAGTGGAAACTAAATTTGAAGTGAATGTTTATCTCATTATTAGATGCAGTCTACTTGCTCTTTTTTCATGACATTTCAGGTTTGGGAGCTTTTGAGGAGACGTTTCCAGCCTAACCAAACACTGCATAGTGGGAGGAATGCTGGGCTGACTGCCCCCCAGGGGGATTGTGTCGCTCAACTCTGAAGATTGAAGATTTGCAGCTTGAAGTAAAGACTGAAGACTTGCTGCTTGAAGCCTTGCAAACTGAAGAATTGCAGATTTTGAGGACTTGAAGATTTTCAGACTTGAAAGACTCTACTTTGGGTCGGTTCAGCTATGTATGCTCTTCTCTTAGCTTTGTCGAGGACGACAAAGTCTAGGAGGGGGAGGAGTGTTGCTCTAAGGGTTGCCCATAATTTTTCTCATGCTTTAGCCCTCATGAAAATACCTTCTTTTTGTAAATTAGGAGATGTCCATGTGAACACTCTCCTAAAAACCACTTTTTGATATTTCCTCTAGTCTATGGTATGGAAGCCTTTTTTTTGAAAACTCCTTTTTGCTCAAATACCAAAAATCCTCACGTAAGAATTCTCCACGCGCTCTCTCTCTCTCTCTAGGTGGTTAGTCTCATATCACATAAAGATTCTTTTCTTGATTTAGCACATGTGGTCTTTTGACCACATGTTTTTATTCACATATGCCTCTCTTCTCTATATAAAGAAGAGCCTCATTTGTAAAAAGGAGGTCCCTTGGCCATGGCCTTGGCCTCCATTTTGGTAATGGAAGAAGGTGTCATTTGTTACTCTCGTGCCTCCTTGTGTGCAATGGCGTTGGTCTTGGTGTATGGATTTGCATGTGTGTGTGCATGGTTGGGAGGATGTTCCCCTTTGCTCCTTGTGACGTTGGCCATTGTTGCCATTGCTCCATGAGCGTGGGTGAACCTCTCCTCTCATTCTTTGCCCCAACTTGGAGAAACCTCTCACTTCCATGTGAGGCGGTTAGGGTTGTTGTTCCCCTTTTCTCAACAGAGGGAAGAGCTCGAAGGTCTGTAACTTGAGCGATGCTTAACTACTATATGTACGAGAGCATCCAAGGCGATATCTGCAATGGGTAGTTTGGGCCCCTGCAAATCCTTTTATATATACAGGATGAGAAGACTATTGCTTATGGTGAGCTAAAGAGAATATGTGAAACTAAGCTTGGTGTAGTTACCCAATGTTGTTTGTCAAGGAATATAAAGAAATTCAATTCTCAGTATTTCGCAAATGTTGCTTTGAAGAGAGCAAACAAGGCCAGGCACTCAAAGAATTTCATGAGTGGACTCTCAACACGGACATTTATCGACAATATCCATCACAAATGCCAGGAGTACAACACGAAGCGATAAACATCGATCGACGCTTCACCATGGTAAGCATCTTTACTTTGGCAACACCATAACCATGATAGATTAGGGAACCTCTTCATCGGCATACCCTTGTGCACTTAGCTCAAGACCCCTAATTTTTGCACCATACTTCTTCCAATGCATTTTCCAAGCAAGCATGCATAGGGCTACATTACAAGGCCGTGCACAAGGCACATACTTTTCTCAATCCATGCACGAACACACCTACCCATCCCTCATTATGGGTTATGAGTACTTGGCGTTACTACTATGAACATCACCTTTGGACGGTCGAGAAGACATCAAGAGGACAACATCAATACCTAGGACATGATTCGTGGCCTACAGTTGCTCCAACTCAACCTTGACAACCTCTTTTGAGCAACTAACAGTTTGTGGAAGTTTACAACGACACATTCTCACTGGAATACAAGGACAAAGCACATACAAAGGATGGACACTACCTCTCAAAGTGCTACATGGAACAGCCACTACAACAAGGGTCTGTCAGGGACAACAAACTCGAAAGGGGGGGAAGTGTTGAAGCTCAAGGTCAAGGACAAAGCATGGAAGCACATCAAAGAAGTGGACACACAAGAAAAGGGAGCAACTAGGGAGCTCCAAGAAGTGTATGTCAAATTTTCACAAGAATCCCCTACAAAAATAGTGATTTTCATCACTAAAAACCATTGTAAATACCATTTCACATTTTTGCAACTCCATTTTGTTAAAACCGAGGAGTCCTCAAGCTTGAGGAGTATTAGAAGTATCATCCTACCAACTTTCATAAATTTTAGACTCCGTTTGAGCCCTCAAATAAGCCCTGGAACCTAATTTTTAACTAGGTCGGACACTAGGTCTGGACAGGGCCAAAACTAGTCCAAAAACTATAAAAAGAGCTAGAGAGCTCATTTTTGGGGTTAGCTTGTTAGAGAATAGAGCTTTTGTAAGAGAGTTCCTTTGTAATCAAGCTTTCCATTGTTCCTCTCTTTGATCTTGCCTTGTGTGCATGTGTGTGTGTGTATGTGTGTGCATGCTTGTGTGCTTTCACCCACACACTTGTGCCTTCACTCGCTTGTGGTCTTCATACCAGTCCTCACGTCTTTGCGGATTGACAAGTAAAGGAGGTGGTGCTTACGCTTGAGCTACATCCTCCAACTCTTTGCTACGGAGCGAACCTTATATTTGGAACAATTGCATTTGCCACATCCGGACGTCCCAAGTCCAGTTGATTGGGATGCCCTACTAACAGATTTAGCAAAGGGATTGAGGACCACTTAGCTACCAACATTGTCGAATATTATGTGAAACGTTCAGCCCAACAAGGGTCTGTCAGAGACGACAGACGCGAGAAAGGGGGGAGTGTTGGTACCAGTCAGGGCACTCAGAGACCTACACAACAGGGAAGCCAACGAAGGGAGTCAAAGCAGAGATAAGACACAAGCAAGCAAAGCAGTCAACGAAGATCCGGAAAATAGGCCATCCAATTTTTCCAATCAAACCTCTTTTTAACAATGATTTTCATCACTACATGAATATTCTAAATATCGTTTTTGATAGATTCGACTCCATTTTGTTCAAGCCAAGGAGTCCTCGAGCTTGAGGAGTATCAGTATTTATGTACCAATTTTCATAATTTTTTGAGCTCTTTTAAGCCTCCAAAATAGCCTAGGAACCTAATTTTTAACTAGGCCGGACACCAAGTCTGGACAGGACCAAAGCTAGTCAAAAACTATAAATAGAGCCAGAGAGCTCATTTTTGAGGTTAGCTTGTTGTAGATTTGAACTTGTATGAGACTTTTTGAGTAATCTAAAGAACTCCATTGTTTCTCTTTTTGTCTTATCGTCTGTGCACGTCTGTTTGTATCTGTGTGCATGTTTGGGTGCTTCTCACTCACACACTTGTGCCATCACTTGTTTGAGGTCTTCATACCATCCTCTTGTCTTCTCGGATTGACATTAAAGGAGGTGTTACTCATCACTGAGCTACAACTGGCAATAGAGGAATGCAACAATCAATACATATGCAATCTCTCCCTCTCTCACTTGCGGGCAAAGTTTCAATGTCATGCAAAAAGTGAAGAGGATCGACCTTAACATATTGATCATAGGTTCTATGAAAGGATATGAAATTCATACATAAATTACCTTTGATATTAGTCAAATTTGGAGAGCAGTTGAGAGAAAAACATTAAATAAAGTGTATAAAATTTTGCAACACTTATCTCTTGTAGAACATTTCCCATATTCATTGTCATCCTCATAATTTGAATGGATTTTGTTTTTTGTGGAGCCATAACCTAGATTCTTGTGTTTATGTTCGCAACAAGGGAATCCTCACAAAAGCATTATTAACTTGCTTTTTATCATAGTTTGCATTTGGGCGCACTTCTTTGAATAGCTGTGCTCAACTATCTATTGCTTACACATAGGACTCTTTTCTTGGGAAGTCTCATAATTCAAAACTCTATAATCTACTCATTCACATGATCGCTAATATTATCTTCAAGAGAAAGTTCTTGCATGGTTGAAGTACCATGATATTTAACACGTGCTTTCGATCAAAAATGTATTTCTAAGCAAAAACATATATTTTCTTTCATCTGATCAAAAAGGTTATTCCACATGTGTTTCTTCACAAGTTCATAGAGCTCTATTACTACCATACCATTCATAAATCCCTTTCCTCACCATACCATTCACGTATTGCTCTATTTTCCATTTATTGTATATTTCATTGTTATGTTTATTGTGGCATGCATATTGTATGATTCACATATGCATCTCTTACATATGTATGATTTGAATTTATGTAACTAAATTTATGTATTTTAATCATCAATAGTATACATGTTCAACTTGCAAAAGCATTTCTTATTTGTGTTGATGAATAAAATTTAAAATAAACCACTACTATGATTGTCCAACTTGATACATCGATTCTTACTCTCACAATAATATAGGTCTGAGCAATACATCTATTGAAATTTTTTGAATCGCCACCCCAATTCCTACTCTCTCAATAGTATAGGGAGTGTATAAGGACTATTGTGATTGTCTGATTCTTTGACTCTTACTCTCACACAAGTCACTTAGATTCCTGTGAGCATAACTATAGTGTAGGTCACAAGGTGTATAGAAACTATTGTGATTGTCTGATTCTTTGACTCTTACTATCACAATACTTATATAACTCATGTGACAAGACTCATACATAGTATAGTGAGTGTATATGAACTATTATGAATGTCTGATTCTTTGACTCTTACATTGTTAATAGTTACATGGATTCACTTCTACATGATAATTGTACTTTCTATTTAATTATAAATCTAGTTATCTAACTATCTATCCATATTTCTTCTATCCATACACTTATTTATGTATCTATGTATATGTGTACTTAAAATGTATTTAAGTGTCTATAATTTTATTTATGAGATTTATTTTTTATTATTGCTTTTATGAATTAGATTAATGTTTGAAGTTTTAATATCACTTTTGAATCAATTTTATCTGATAATCTATTTTTATATTTGCAGAGATGGCAAGTAAAATAAATAAGCACGAGCAAAAGTTTTTGAAAGATTTTGTGTGTTCATACATGTATGGAATGAGAGAATACTAAATCACTATAGCAATGGACATATCCAATTACAAGGATTTCATTGAACAACTATCCAGAACAGCATATACCAATATTGAAGATAAATTTTGCAGTGTATCAAGAGGAGCACAAGTATTAGATGAGAAAATGTCCAAAGAGCTCTCTTATCTTTGGACAGATAATTAAAGTAGTAGAGTCATCAACATTGGATACCACCACAATGCCTGGATTCATTGACAAAATCAAATTTGTTGCTTTATGTTATCAAACAATGAAGAGAGGAAAGCGAGTGAGACCTGACATGACTGAACAGGGAGAGAGACCAATAGTAGATCCAAATACAAAATATATACATGTGAATATGGGATATTAAATATTGAATAATCTTTGTTTGCTCCCATATTCATCTATTCATTTTGAAGATGCAACTCCCGTGGGGGACGGACAATATAGAATGATCTATAAATTCAGAATAACCCACCTGAGATTCATCAACAAAATCTTTGCCACAAAGCTATTCAAATTACATGGTGGTGACATATGGACACAAGAGAACGAAGCCATGAATGAAGCCACAATTTTACCTATTACGTGTAGTGGAATTATCTATCCACTTGGATTAGCTAGGCATCATAGCAAGAGCCCCTGTCTCATTTTCAAATTGTGGAATGGTGGTACCTTAGACATGTAGTTGGAGAAAATGAAAAAGGAGTACTTAAACATACCATGATGCAAAAGTATTAAAGACACAGAAAGAGATATAGCAACTGTGAAGACAAATATCTAGAAGCTGATCAATTGATTATTGCAAACAGTATCATTTTTACACATCTGTAATATTTCTCATAATGATCTCCATCCAAGAAATATTCTATTGCATTTTGAAGCTGAGCATACTTATATTGGACTATCTCATTTTGGTAGAGCAATGCATTCTCCAACAAAAAAAAGTTATCCAAAGCTACCTGATCTGGAAATATCGACTAGAAATGAGTGGAGACAAAAGTACTAGTGGATTGCACCCGAATGTATATCCACTAGCCCTCCACCATTTAATAAAAGTTGGGAGACCTATATGATTTCAATACTCTTGTTACAACTTTTGAAATACATAGATTTGAATAGTTATCCCATTGATAGAAATGGGGTTTATACTTTTAAATATGCTTTAGAACTAGCATGTGATAGAGATGTATCAAAAAGAGTAGACACACATGAACTACTTAAAGTATTCTTGAATCTAGTTTGGTATGGTTTAAAGATATCCATTACAAATGGATTAAGACCATATCGAAAATGATTTGTATTCATTTGAACTATGTGGATTAAATGATATGGATTCATTTAAATTAACTGGACTAATTGGTGTGGATTCATTTGAATTATGTGGATTAAATGATGTGGATTCATTTGAATTAAGTGGAATAAATTATATGGATTCATTTGAATTATGTGGATTAAATGATGTGGATTCATTTGAATTAAGTGGATTAAATGATGTGGATTCATTTACATTAAGAGGAGTAAATGGTGTGGATATTTGAAATATGTGGATCAAATGATGTGGATTCATTTGAATTAAGTGGACTAAATGATGTGGATTCATTTGAACTATGTGGATGAAATGATGTGGATTCATTTGAATTAAATGGATTAAATGATGTGGACTCATTTGACCTATGTGGATTAAATGATGTGGATTAATTTTAATTAATTGGAGTAAACGATGTGGATTCATTTGAAATATGTGGATTAAATGATGTGGATTCATTTAAATTATGTGCATTAAATGAAGTGGTATCATTTGAACTATGTAGATTAAATGATGTGAATTCATTTGAATTATGTGGAATAAATAAAGTGGTATCATTTGAATTATGTGGATTAAATGAAATGGTATCATTTGAATTATGTGGATTAAATGATGTGGATTCATTTGAATCATGTGGATTAAATGATGTGGTATCATTTAAATGATTTTATTTTTGTGATTAGATGATGTGGATTCATTTGAGGTTAAAATTAGTGTTTTTGTTTTGCTGATTTGAAAGTAAAATATGGTTGGCAAGAATGTCAGTTGTGAATATTGACCTTGATCATGTCGAATCTCAAAGGATTAGGTTTGAACAAAATGCTCAAATTGTACAATTAGGATTAACATTTTTATTCCACCAAGATTTAGAGCGAGAGGGATTAGAAGGAGAACCATTATCAATGAAAGAAGTAAAAAAGCTATGTCCAAATCATTTTGTTCGTGATGTTCTCTTTTGAGTTACAAGAAGGGCAAAAGAATCAGCACCATTAAAGTTGTCTGCCTTACAACATAAAGGAGTTGCAGAAACTCTACTTGGGTGCTTTTTTCAAGTTGAAAGATCATTACCAAATAATAACAAATAGCATTATATTTCATTCAAAAAATTTTTGTACAAGATATTCTTCATCTATGTGTCCATTGGTATGATCGCCCGAAGAATGCAGGTATAGGTTTGGGACATCCTCAAAATCATGCAGAATTTCATAATCAAGGCACGAAGGCCCTCTTCCTTGAAAGAAGTCGTACATTCTACTACGTGAAGAACATAACCTTATCCATGATTTATCATCATATGAAGAAAATTATATAATGAAGGATTAATAATTCTTGGATTACAAAGAACAATTTTGTTGGAGATTCACTCACTAATTATGCATAATGACATAAAAGCAAAGGAAAGCAGAAACAAAGCATTCAAGAGAAAATAAAGCCTTAGTGAAGGGACAAATTCACGACTGTAATATATAGCGTAGAAACTTCCAGAATTAGAGTTTGTTGGAACCGGATCAAATTGTATATAAGAGAGCTGAAATAGATAGATGATAAGTGCGCATATGAGCATGCACGTATAGCAGATATAGAGATATAAAAGACGCTAGAGATTGCGTATGTAGAGATGAATAACAGAACCTGAAATGTCGGGTATTCATCTGAGAGAGATGGTAAGGAGAAATTACTCAGTATAGGAGAGTTCTCATAGCTATGAGCAAAGTTAGGCCAAGCTATTTTTGTACACATCTTCTCTAATAGAAAACACATGTTCATGTGGAAGTTTGAGTGCATTCTTTGTATGTGAAGAAATCTGAGAGATTTCGTGTTACTGTGAAAAGTTAGTTAACAATTACAGTTTTCTCAGTAATTGTTTTTCCGGTACTTCTATGAGTTAGATCTCAAGGTACGATGTAAAGTTTTTTATGAGAGATAGCTTATTTTGTAGCTAGATGTCTCTACTATAAACTGATCAAAAGACTTTTGTGAAATGGAACTTGTACACAGTACAAAGTCTGACCTCAAAGAAGCATCCAGAACTGATGAAGTTTTTTCTTAAACTTCAGATAGAGTTCATTTAGTGAAGGAAGTTCACGTATCACTTCCTTACTTCATGTATACACATTTGAAGTAATTACAAACAGAATTGCAGTTGATTTCGGTGACATTCCGGTAAGATTCCGGTGACAGTTCGGTGAAGTTCCGGTGAAATTTTGGTAAGTTCAAAACACAGTTTTGACAAAGTTAAGTAACGCAAAGATTGTTTAACTGTAAGCAAATAAAGTAGTGTAAAGACTGAAGTAGATCAGTTCAGAATTGAAGCTTGAAGGAAACTTGAAGCTTTCTGTAAAGTGAATTTTCGGTGTTCACTAGATACAGTTATAAGTTTTCAGTTTTCAGAAAATTTGCAGCAGACAAGGAACTGAAGGACTGACAAGGCATGGCAGTCAGAGAAGAGAGTCAGAGGGGAGAGAAGGCACAAGCAAACAAGGGAGTCAACGACGATCTGGCAAGTAGGCCAATAATTTTCTTCGTGAAGAAGCAAGTACGAGCATTCACGCAGATCTAGCACTAAGGCAACCCTTTAATTTTTCAAAACCCTTACACCAATTAAAAGTGATTCTCATCACTAACAACCCCTGTAAATACCATGTTCACCTTTTTGTGGTTCCATTTTGTGCAAGCCGAGGAGTCCTCGAGCTTGAGGAGCCTTAGAAGTAGTTGCTTACCAATTTTCGTATTTTTTAGATCTCATTTGAGCCCTCAAATAAGCCCTGGAACCTAATTCTTAACTAGCCCGGACACTAGGTCTGGACAGGGCCAAAGCTAGTCAAAAACTATAAAAGGAGCTAGAGAGCTCATTTTTGTGGTGGATTGTAATTGAAATGAACTTGTAAGAGATTTTTGAAAGTAATCTAAGAACTCCATTGCTTCTCACTCTTTGTCTTGCCGTGTGTACGTGTATGTGTGTGCATGCTTGTGTGCTTCTCACTCATGCACTTGTGCCTCCACTTGCTCGAGGTCTTCATACCATCCTCACGTCTTCCCGGATTGACATTAAAGGAGGTGCTACTCATCACTGAGCTACACCAAATTTTGGCGCCGTTGCCGGGGATCGAACTTTGAGGACGAGCGTGTGATGGTAAGACGTAGAGTTGACGCGTTGGAGTTGTAGGTATTTTCTTCACTTTCATCTATTTTCTTGTTTTTTCTTCACCATCATCAT
The DNA here is from genome assembly GCA_020310875.1 of Ceratopteris richardii. Lineage (NCBI taxonomy): Eukaryota > Viridiplantae > Streptophyta > Polypodiopsida > Polypodiales > Pteridaceae > Ceratopteris > Ceratopteris richardii. The sequence goes on from CM035443.1 coordinate 85,141,299, forward strand.
CATCACCATCTCCCACCTCATTTCCTTCATTCTACTTGTGAGAGAGAGCGAGAGAGCGATATTGCTTGCACTATTTTTGCATGTTTCTTGAGCATTTTGCAGGTTCTTGCTGAATCATCATCCCCAGCACGCTGCGCAGGTACGAAACTCGTCGAATCTATCTCGTAGTCGCCAGCCTCTGTCGATCGCGATCGACAGAAAATTCGATCATTTGGTAAAACAAAGTTCACCACTAGCACAAGCATGATGGGCACATCCCAAATCACCTAAAACAGTAGAAAAATTCCGTGTTTTTCTGTCAATCACGACCGACAGACCCTGTCAATCGCGATCGACAAACCTGTTGATCGCGACAGACAGACTTCACGACCGACAGACTGCCACGTAGGACCCTGTCAATCGCGATTGACACCGTCGATCACGATCGACAGCCACGACCGACACCTCTGTCAGTCGCGATTGACACCGTCGATCGCGACCGACTGAAATTCAACGATTGATTGACTTTTACGCGTAGCCACGTGTCCATCGCGACGGACACATCCCCGATTGACTAAAATCACGGCGAAAAACCCGGAAAAAGTGTCGATCGCAATTGACACCATCAATCGCGATTGACAAGACTCACGACCGACTCTGTCGATCGCGATTGACACTGTCAATCGCGACTGACGTGTCGATCGTGACCGACAGGCCCCGACGGACACCTCTGTCAATCGCGATTGACAGACCTGTCGATCGCGATTGACAGGCTTTTCGGCCAAAAAATTAGGGTTTTTTATTCTAAGCTTTGGGGATAGTTTTTGGGCATATTGGTCTAGCAATTAGTGAGTTGTGAGGTCCCTACACATGTGCTTTTGAGAAAAATCCTGTGATCTGTTAGCCTGTTTGAACCCTGTTTTAGTACTAGAACCCTGAACTGACATAACTCTCTCATACGAAATCCGTTTGCTGTGATTCTTGTTTTGTTGGAAAGCTCGTGGGGAGCACAACCAAAACAAGAAGGATTATTAGATTGGGTATTTTGAAGTTGACCATACCCAGGGGGAACAAAATTTAGGGATCTCTAGAATTGTTTTTCAAAAATTCACAGTGCAAATTGGTCTTGAGCTAACTTTGGAACTCTTACAGATCTATTGAGAGCATCGAAGGGCATTCTAAGCAAGAGTAAGTGCAAGCTTGGGAACACGCTTCCTGGGCACTCAAGGGCAACCAAGAAGGAAACAAAAGGTTGGAAATTCTCAACTCCCTTTGTCAATTCCTAGCTTAGGCTAAGAACGACTAGTGATAGGAGTAAGCCAGGGCGGCAATAGGCATCTATCAAGTTGAAGACTACCTAAATACTCAAAGTTCAAGATAACTACATAATCTTAGTACGATTGAGAATCCTAAAGGAAAAGAGTTTAACGTTGAACGATCAACCTAAAAGTGCGAAGAACATTCAAGTATTCCTGACGACGTAATATCAGACAAGACCTTCAACACGATAAATAACTAAAAAGAATCAAGTGACTGATACCAATTGATCGGCAACGAGGTTGTACTCTGGGCAAAAATCGGGCTACTTAACTAGGCATATGAACCTTAGATCAGGACGGCATCTAGTAAGGGAAAGACAAAGCCTTAGGTCTTCTGAAGCTAGCGTCAATCATACTGCGAGGTCTTGGGCTCAGCAGTTGAGTCACCACTCGCATTACCCTAGCTCTGATACCAATGAATCAGAGATGTCTCAAGGCATGGATAGACCTACGGGGAGTTCAGGAGTGCCTTACTTGTACAGAGTAGAAGGCCCTTACAAAACACAGTTGGAATACCTTAGGACCAACCGATTAGGTGCTAGCATCTATGAGGACGGTCTAGGAAGATCCGTGGTCCAGATTAAAAACCCTGACCAATCCATTGGATTAGAGCACCCCACTGTCAAGTTCGAAAGTGGAGCATACTTGGACAAAGAAGGAACTATATACGTAGTCACCAGTCACCCAGATAGGATAGACGAATTCGGAAATGTGATCTCAGAAGCGGATTTAGGTGAATTGGAGCAAGGAAACATGGGTGTAGAACCTAGGACCCCTCGTGGAAAGTCAGTGCTAACAAGGATCATCACTCCCGAGTGGATCCCACAAGACAATAAGAGCATAGATCTGCTTCGGAACCGAGAAACTGACGAAGCCTTTTGGAGGTATAAATCTGATCAGCCAACTGATATAGGAACCATCATGATCTATGAGTTTAAAGATCCAGATAGCCCAGGTAGAGTGACCTACTTAGATCACGCTTCGGAAAGGATCTTTGTGGTTACAGAAAATGATAGGCACGCTTACACTTGGAAGGGTGAATTTATTTTCCCCCAACCAAGATCGAATGTTTCCTATGGTCACCCGGGTGCTGGAACCTCCTACGCTCACGGAACTCAAAGAGACAGACATAGAGAAAGGCCGGAGGTGAGCTTTGCCAACTCAGGGGGTAGAGAAAGAACGAGGACGGAAACAAATAGAGTAGAGCCTGAGGTACTTAGAGCTCACAAGAATCAAAGAAATGCGGATGAGTTCCCTCTACCACGACCTAGAGAGCACACAAGGACTTTGAGACCAACTCAGCTAGTTAAGTCCATGAAGAACTACTTCGATGGCACTGGAGATCCATACGATCATGTGGCTGAGTTTAGACAAGTCCTGAGAGCTGAACAAGTGGAGGATCTATTCACGCAGTACAATGCCTTTGGTCTAACCCTTAGGAACACTACCCTGACATGGTTTCAGCCACTAAACGAGGGACAGTTCAGGAGCATAGACCAACTCCTAGAGGCTTTCATTATTGAATTCTCTAAGAGTGGCATAAGACATAACACTTCCTCGCTGATTCACAGTTTCAAGCAAACCCCTCAAGAGACCGTGAGACTTGCTGGAAGAAGATTTAGGCAATACTTGGAGAGATGCCCTGCCCCTGAGCTACCCACGCCAGCTAAGCAAGTGGCTTTATTCTTGGATGGATTGCTAAGTACCAAATTGAGGTCATATGTGTATCTGAAGGACCCTAGGACCATAGAAGAGTCTGTACGCATGTGTATTGACATTGAGGATAACCTTGGGGAGGAGTTAGAGCTATCTAAAATATACAAAGATTCAGATAGTGCCTCTAGCCTCTCTTCCACGCAATCCACATCAATTGAGGAACTTGCAGAGAAAGTAGCTCAGAAATTAGGTGTCACTAGTAAACAGATTCCAAGGTTTGCCCCTGTGAAAAGATGCTATACTTGTGGTGGTGACCATATGGCAAATGTATGTCCCATTATGGCTCAACCCCAAGTGAATCCTAGTAGCCAGTACTGCACCATAGAACGGAGGTACACCAATCACACCGTGCAAGATTGCCCATACAACAAGCAGGCGGCTAGACAACCCTACCCTCAGCCATACCCTCAGCAGGGAAGATACCAGAACCCGTACCCTCCACAGCCATATGGCAGGCCACAACAACCTTATCAGCAACCATACCAAAACCAACAAAGGCCTCAGCCTGTGTTAGCACAACAACCCCCTGCCCCAGCTAATGTGATCCCAGTAAAATATGCAGCAGCAGAAGAAAACCTGAATAGAGCTATAGTCCCTGTAACACCACTGTTTTCTGAAAGTGACCCCAGTGACCATAGCTTTGATTCTACACATGTCGATAGTCCCCATGCTTACTACATGCAATCTCCTGAACATGGTGAGTCCTACTACAGTGAGGAACCGAATGAACCTAGTTGGGAGTCAGATTACACAAACGTCATGTACGCAAACCCCAATCCTAGACCTCAACCTAGGCAGGTAAGACCCCCATTCCCTAGAGGACCATGCTACAGATGTCAGGGAGATCATCTCGTTCGTGATTGTCCCTTGCCTCCACCTACACAACCCCAGTCGGTGACGATCCAGGGCTTTTGCCAAGAATGTGGAAAGGAGCATCTCTTACGAGATTGCCCAAAGAATCCCAATAATATGCCAAAAATCACTCCTATCAACGTTGTTGGGTTAGTGGTAGACTCCACAGGGAGCGTGACTTCCACTGCACCAATACAAGTAATCACTAGAGCCCAAGCACTGCAGCAAAACCAGGGTGTAGGTCAGGAAAAAAGCCCAGAAGTTAGTGAAACAGAGAGCACGACAAAGAAGAGGACTAGAGCGTGGAAAGATAGTCGGGAAAGAATGAAAAGACAATGGGCTAAAAAGATGAGTGAACTTGAGGAAAGCATAAGAGAAACCAAAGCCAGGATAACTGAACTCACATCTCAAACTCCCTCTCACACTACCCCACCACCACCATTCCCATCGCCATCCGACCAGCCACCTTCCAACCCGCCTCACCTAATTCCACCACCCCCTAGAGTAGGATCAGTCCTAGCAGATCCCATTCCCGAGGACCTTAATATGATGCTTAAAGCATATCAGGCCAGAATCCAAGAAGGGCCAAACGTGACTGATCATGCAAAATGCTATCCTAGAGCAGAACTAGAGCTAGAATGAACCAAAATTTATGCTAAGATGGTGGAATTGGCTCAGACCATGTTTGAGGCCAGTCGCCTATTTAACATCTCTAGTTCAGCGAAGACACAGTTGCACTTTGATGGATTGTTAGAAAGAATAGAGAAGTTGATTGCACTATCAGAAAAGGAACCCGCCTCTCAACACAAGGACAAGGCAAGTGAAAGATTAAGCATTCCTGCTCAGGACGCCTATGTGCCTGAAGCCTATGTGCCTAACTCTACGGAGCTAGACACATCATCTTCTATGAATCGGTTCACACCAGAATTCCTACGCGAGATTCAAGAAGACAAATGGGCTAAAGAGAGTGAAGTCCCTCCTCCTATTGAACTTGTGGATGATGCACACGACCAATTCCCACAAGACATCCCATCCATTTATGAGGAGCAGGAGAGCACCCACTCTCAAGAAAGATTAGATTTTGAGTCTAACTCTCTACAAGAATTACCCCACTTCACAGGCCCATGGGAAGCTAAGTCTACTTGTATGAGAGCACCCACGGTCATGGTACGAAATGAGGACTCAGTCTTACCTAGGAACACAGAGGTAGTGAAAAACACTAAAGTGCAATGCAATCTCAAGTTAGAAGAGCTACTCAAGGTTAGACCTGAATTATGGAAACATGTCGCCAAACAAGTACCAGAGATAGCAAAACCTCGTTCCCAGGTAGGATCCCAAAGGACAGTGCCGGAAATACCCTTGGATAAGATAGGAGATATGTGTGAAGGTGAAGAAGGGAACACCTATCTTCCCATTTCCTACCAGGAGTACACCACCAAGGCAATTTTGGACTCAGGTGCAGGAGTTGCAATTGCCACCACTTCCCTATGGAAGCGTTGCGGCAAACCAGCACTCAGGCCAACAAGAATGAAATTGAAGATGGCCGATGGTCATATTGAGAGACCCTTAGGATTTCTAGAAGGAATAACTCTCACCACCTGTGGTGTCGAGTTTGAACATACATTTGCTATATGTGACTTCAGCAAAAATCATGCCTATGAGATGATCTTGGGAAGACCCTTTATGCGACAGTTGCAAGTAGTACAGGACTGGGGAACCAACTCCTTGTACCTACAACACTTAGGTGTTACGACCAAAGTGAATCTCAAGGATTACTCTCATAGAGATGTACCTCCTATCCAATGGAACCCCATCCATAGAGCCAAAGATGATACGGAATCGGTGCATTCCATAGGGTCAGGATCCTCATGGATGCATGAAGACACTCACTTATGGATGTGTAAGGTATCAGTAGAAGAAGAGAAGAGAGAGAAAGCCAGAGAGGTAGGTGCAAAAGAAAACCATAGATCAATTCAAGACCCAGCCTATGCACCTGTAGTCTTTCCTGATGAGGAATTTGAACCCCATGGCTGGGCAGAAATCCTAGCAACAATGGATGTAGCCATCAATGAAGAACAATGGACACCTCACTGTGATGAGGATGGCTATGACATTTCAGTCTTCTCCATAGAGCCAATCATGGGAGAGGCAGTTCTAGAAGAATGCGAACCTAGCCCTGATGCATTTGAGGATGCAAGTGACTCCGATCTAGAGTCAATCATTATGGACCCACCATTTGCATGAGATGAAGAATACTTCCATGAAGTAGAATTTCAACCCCAGAGGCATGGAGAGCTTACAAATGATGTAAGATTAGCCACACATGTGACCCCAAAGGAAGAAGGAAAGAAACGAAAGAAGAGAGAAGTCTCACCAGAAGAGGTAGAATCTTTGTTTGAGGTCCCGGAAATTTTTAAGAAGTATGAGATAGATGACAGGAGAGTCATGATTAGAATGCCTAAACGAGAGGCGCAATCGGGAGAGGCCTATGATAACAAAGAAACCACCAAGAAAATAGTAGTGGCCCTAGAAGAAGGAGAGGAGAGATGCACATACATAGGCCATGACCTAACAGAGGAAGAAGAGCATGCGTTAATAGCCTTGCTAAGAGAATACAGAGATGTATTTGCTTGGAGTTACAAGGATTTGAAGGGTGTTGACCCAGACATATGCTCACACACCATCCCCATGACCTCAGATGCCAAACCCTCTAAGCAAAAGCCATATACATATAATGATAATTATGCTGCCAAGATCAAAGAAGAGATAGATAGGCTGGTTGAAGCTGGATTTATCTATGAAATTGAGCACACTGAGTGGGTATCCCCCATCGTAGTGGTGCCCAAAAAGAATGGTAAATTACGTGTATGCATTAACTTAAAGAAAGTCAATGCAGCCACAATCCGAGATAACTATCCGCTTCCCATCACAGAACATCTCTTAGAAAGAGTGGCAGGCAAGGAAGTGTACAGCTTCCTTGATGGATTTTCGGGCTACAATCAAGTAGCCATAGCTCCAGAGGATCAGCATAAGACAGCCTTTGCCACAGAATGGGGCATTTTTGCCTTTAGAGTAATGCCATTTGGGCTTACCAATGCACCAGCTACCTTCCAGAGACTAATGTGCCATGTATTTAAGGAGTTCCTGAGGAAGAACTTAGAAGTCTATGTTGATGATCTTTGTGCTCATTCCAACATTAGGCAAACCCATATTCCCGAACTTAGACAAATTTTTGACAAATGTAGAGAATATCAGGTCTGCCTGAACCCAGAAAAATGCGTTTTTATGGTCAGGCAAGGCAAGATTCTAGGACACATAGTGTCAAAAAATGGCATATCCACCGATGAAGAGAAAGTGAGAGCCATAGCAGAGCTACCTAGGCCAAGGAATGTCAAGGAAGTACAAGCTTTCATGGGACATTGTGGTTACTACCACCGGTTCATTCACATGTATGCTCTCATTGCAAAGCCCATGTACGGACTTCTGACTAACTTTGAGTGGACGGATGAATGTGAGAATTCCTTCCAGGAGCTTAAATGAAGATTATGTTCAGCACCAATCTTGACCACACCAGATTGGAATAAGCCATTCCATGTTCACGTGGATGCATCCAATTATGCTATTGGGTGTGTGCTTGCTCAACCTACTGGTGAAGGTAACATGGATCTTCCAATTGCCTATGCCAGTACACAATTGAATGCAGCTGAACAAAATTACACCACTACGGAGAGAGAAGGCTTAGGCATGGTATATGCAGTTAAGAAATTTAGACACTATTTGCTTGCAAACAAGTTTAAATTTTTTACTGACCACCAAGCATTGTTATATCTCGTGAACAAGCCATGCAATACAGGAAGATTAGTAAGATGGTTCCTCTTATTAATGGAATATGATTTCGAGGTTGTGGTAAGGAAAGGGAGGACTCACTTGAGAGCTGATCACCTTTCTAGGCTCACATCGGGAGAAGCCCCACAAGGAGTGTCAGATGAACTTCCTGATGCTTACTTGTTTAACTTGGAAGTGGTACCGCAGTGGGCTAAGCCATTAGTGCCAGTATTGACGTACGGGCCTAACCACCCAGTAATAGCCACACAGGATAGAGAGGTAGTAAAAGCCCAAAAGTATCACATCATGGCAGGAAGTATGTACAAGCACACAGATCAAGGGATCTTGGCTTGTTGTGTGGAAGAGGACGAGTACGCTAAGTGGTTGCAATTAGCACATGTAGCTGCATTAGAGCAACACTACTCCAAACAACGAACCCTATAGACCCTGAGGAGACTAGGGGTGCATTGGCCAACTATGGAAGCTGATGTCCAAAAGTTGTGCAAGGAATGCCCAATCTGTTGCACTAAACCACCTGTGGAACATGCCACTCTTTATCAAGTGTCCATAGTGCCAGATTGGAGTGAACCACTAGTATCCTTTCTAAGGACGAAAACATTCCCTCCAGACATGAATCTGGCTAGGAAAAGGAGTTTAGAACAAGAATCCCAGGATTACTCACTTATTGGTGATAATCTATACAAACGTGGTAAAGACGGTTACCTGAGACTATGTGTCCATGAGAGTGAGTATCTCAAGATCTTGGACACTGCTCACCAAGGTGTAGCAGGAGGACACTTTGGACCAGATCGGGTGATCAAGGCAATACTATTTGCGGGCTTCTGGTGGCCGACCCTTCACATGGATGCACATACCTATGTGAAACGATGTGATGTCTGTCAGAGAACTCAGTATCCTATACGTAAAGATGAGATGCCACTAAAACCTATGATGGGTGGATGTGCATTCTCTAAGTGGGGAATAGACTTCGTAGGTCCTATTAATCCCCCAGCTAAGGGTTCCCATGCAGAATATATCATTGTTGCGACAGACTATCTAACAAAGTGGGTAGAGGTAAAAGCCACGACGAAGAACGATGCTCAAACAACTGCTAAATTCTTGTTTGAGAATGTGTTCACCAGATACGGGCTACCTATAGAACTAGTAAGTGATAGAGGCACTCACTTCTTGAATGAAGTTATTGAAAATCTGCTCCAAGAATTCTTGGTAGTGCATAAGAAGTCTGCCCCCTATCACCCTCAAGCAAATGGCCAGGCTGAGAGCACCAACAAGATCTTATGCAATGTACTGACGAAATTAGTGAACAATAAATGCTCTGATTGGGACAAACAGTTACATCATGCTGTTTGGGCATACCGAGTTGCCTACAAAACGGTACTCCAAGCCACTCCCTTTCAAATGGTGTTTGGTCAAAATGCTGTGCTACCTTTAGACTTTTTGATACCTACATTGAAAGTGGCACAAGAGCATGAATGGACGGGTCATGAACTCTCCTCTAGACTTTTTGACCTTGAACGATTAGGAGAAACAAGACTGAGAGCAGCTGCAGGGATATATGCAGCAAAGAAACGACAGAAGGCATACTTTGATGCCCACGTTAAGGATAAAGGTTTAAAGGCAGGCGACTTAGTTTTAGTCTACACATTGAAGCAACATGCGAGGAAACTGGAGAAGAGAGGCTACGGACCCATGATCATTAACAGAATCTCAACAAGTGGAGCAGTGCAACTAGCCACATTAGAAGGCGATGTTCTCCCAAGTTATATCAGCGGATGCAGAGTCAAGTTGTATCAGGAACCTCTCACAGAGGAAATGCTAAGTCGACTCAATACTGCTAAGAAACGCAAAGAGGAAGAAAAGCGAATTCGAGAAGAAGCTCAAGCAGAAGCCCTAGAGCGCATACGAAGAATGAAATTAAGAAGACAAGGCAGAGAGCACCCTAAGCAAGATGCATATGCAGATCAAGGATATGACGTGGCTATGTGTGGAGTTTCAGGTATTAGCTCACATAGGATAACTGATCGACGTCCTTTCATAACCTTAGATATAGGACAAGGAAAGAGTGCAAGGACTGTAAGAGCCTTGATTGACTCAGGTGCAGCCACTAGTGCTGTTAAATTGTCCTACTGCCAAGAGTTGCAATTAACTGTCAATCCTGTGGAAGCATATCTCATAGGATTGGGAGGCGTGGAAACCCCTTGCATGGGCGAGGTGGAACTTCCCCTCTATATTCATGATGAGGCAATGACAGTTAAAGTACTAGTATGTCAAGATGAGGACCTCACTGAAACCCTTGTCTTGGGTCAAGACTCGATCTATGACCAAGCAGTCAACTTAAACCTAAGAAGTGGACTTCTTCAGGTATGGGTCAATCATAGTCGAATTACAGTAGAGTTAGATAATGGAGCACTCAAGGAACTAGGAAAGGCACACACTCCTGGTCCTTCCAGGAGTACACATGAAGATGACCATGCTGTTCTTGTCCAAAACTATGTGTTGCAGAGGAATGATGTTCGCAAAAAAGGAGTCAGGGATGCAACGGAACTCCCTTCTTTTCCAAAGGCCAGAGGGAGGCAGCAACCAAAGGTGGATCAAAGGCAGAAGAAGCAGAGTACTACCTATGTCAGAGATCAAAAGTACCTGCACAGCAAAATGTCTCAGCTAGTGAAACAAGTGTGGGTGCGGAAAGGCGAACACCCGGTTGCACTCAAGCCAACCACACGGGCAAAGCCTCTTATTAGTAACCAACAACACGACACTAATAAGAAGTCTTTCAGAAGTTCTTCTGCTAACGTGAAGTCTATTTGGGTGCCCAAGAAGTCGATGAAGGCTAGCCCACAATCAAGACAAATTTGGGTGCCTAAGGCTTGTTTGCGGGCTCAAATAGCTACACCAAGACCACACCCTATACAGCATGATCCATTCACTCGCACAGCCGGCATCCACTCGTTTTCAACACTCAGGAACACACCAAGGCCCATGAGCACGAACAGAATCACTTGTAAATGGGTCCCTAAAAGGCCTCATTTTCAAGCCGACACACCTATAAAGCTCTCGAGAGTCTCTACGAAACCAAGAGCAAAACCCATCCACTGCATTTGGCAGCCTAAGACTTGTAACAAACCCCTGGACCCCATTTGTAAATCCATGACAACCTACTAACCACATCACTATCACACTACATCATTCCACTTAGCTCTTAGGTCTACCGAACTCCTAACCACACACACACTCGCACCGAGCACTTACTAACCCATTAATCTCTCCCGACCCTCATGTTAATGTTGTAATGGGAACAACAACGGTTCTCTCTTGTCCTGTACAATGTTAACACATGTTTGTATATTCTCACAGAGACAGGAAGCAAGAAGTAACATGGCAGATACGGTAGGAACTAGCTCCCAGGCAGTCACCAGCCCCCAAGTTGTGGACATTGAAAGCCTTCCGGTCGAGGAGGAATTAAAGGAACGACCAGCGGCATTGAGGGCATTACACGCCATACCAGTTCAGAATCCTCCACAAGGGCACACTATGCCAGTCAGTAAAAACTCTCATTGGTTCAGTGATGTGGCAGGACCCCTAGGTGACGGCACTTATATGTGGGAGGCCGAGATAGAATTCAATGGGCGCTGGGGCAGGTATCACTTTTTTACCAGGGAATTTGAAAGATTGCAGAATAATGAAGGATTGAAACCCATATGGAAGAAGGTAGGACTCTACGAGTATTTCAAATTCCAATTGCCAAAGCCAGATTTTCTAAGATGCTCTTATTTGATTAGCACCCTTACTCCGAGCAAAGACAAAAAGGGATACAACTCCTTTGTCCTCCCATCTCTCACAAGGGGCAATGAGCTCAAGCGCTTCAGATTAACTATCAACTTGGTAAGGGAAGCTTTGGACATGAAAGGTATGCACATTCCTACGGAGAAAGAGACTATGGTTCTAGACAATATGAAGAACAGAAATTTGACGAAATTAAAGGACATGGTCGTGATGACACCTTCGATCGCCATTCATTTACGCATGGTCATGCAACATTTCGCATTCCCCGCGCAGGAAAGGTTCACAATGCCTCCCAAAAAGATCTGGTTTAGCCTCTACTTAGCAGATGCTTTTGATTTGACAATCAACATGCCCCACTGGATTATCGACCAGATCCATTTGGCTCATCAAAGGTGGTATAAGAAACAAAAATCTGTACTGTATGGATGCTGTGCGCTTACCAGAATTGTGTATAGATGTCTCGCATATGATGTACCGGTGCAAAGGGCTCTCATTTGGACCAGAGCACAGGAGTTTCAACGTAGACTGTCAGCCGCAGGGCCTCCCTCAAAGAAGATGAGAGGCGCTGTCCAGATGCCTTGTGCACAAGCCCACGGTGCAACCCTAACACCTGAAACAACTCCAAGGCTTCCCAGACGAGTACAACCATTTACTATCAGGTTACCCAGGCACAGCACAGATGGCCCTAACCTTGTGTTTCCACCAGTACCTACTGATCTGGAATTTCCTCACGGATTCACTTTGGAAGATCTAACGGATGAAGAAGTTGCCAGAATCATTGAAGCTGTTAATGCAGAAGTCGAAGCAGAGAAGGGTAGTGGACAACAAACGGCTACACAACAACCCCAGCCAAGACAACCAGAAGTGGTGGAAGTGGAGGATGAAGAAGAAGAAGACCAAGAGGATGAACAGGAAGGATTTTTTGATGAGGAGGCACATGACTATGAGCGAGAAGTTATACAGGAGCTAGAGGGTGCCCCAGCATATACAAAGGAGTTGAAAAAGCTCTACGATACCATCAACAGGGTCCAACAACAACATAAGTTATCCCTTGCAGCAGGAAAGGCTATCATGCACCAAATCCTTGAGGAGGAAGGAGTCGACGAACAATATCGTGCCACACTGGATATGATCTCTGATGCTTTAGGAGTACCTGAGACAGTGCATACTTCCCTGGCACAATCACGCAGAACGAAAAGAAGATACGGAAGACGTCCCCCACGAGCAGGGAAACAGATGAATGTCTTAGTATCCAAAACACAAGGGACAGCCACGACCACGGGGACAGCACACACTGTGCACGATACCGAAGAAACCCATGTGTCCAGTGCACCCCCATCACCCCCCTTGCCACCCCTGCCTCCCACTCCACCACATTCACCTCCCATTACCAATGTAACAACCACCGTCACCGCCTCCGAGTCCACTGCCACGACTGAAGCACAAACCGCCAATCAACCCACACACCCTCTCAACACCTCCCTTGTATACACCTCCACTAACACTGTATTCCTAACGGCAGCTACTGACATCCCCATTCCCCCACTCACACTTTCGGGCAGTTCATATTCACAACTGCACACACCACTGTACACATTCACCACAATCACTGCACCCACAATTCCACTATTCACAATCACTCCCACTACTGCGTCCACCATGGATTTTATGGACATATCACCCTCCACCGCACCTCTCCCTCCCCCCATACGGCCACAATCTCCCATTCCCCCACCACCCACTTCACCATTTTCCAGCACCGCATTCACACTTCCCTTCCCCTTTCCCTTTCCTTCTGCATTTAACACCCTTCCTGCATCCACCCCCATTAATAATGTATTTAATAACATGTATCAGTGCATGTCTCAGTTACAACAACACTATCAGCACCTCGATGCTCAACATACAAGTTTGTTCAGGAGTCATGAAGCATTACAAGGAAGATTCATTGACTTAGAGAAGGAGAAGAAACAATTACAACAGCAGTTTAGTGCATTGCAAGAACAACATGAGCAATTAGTGGCAAATCCACCGCAGCCAGATGCAGAAGAAAGACAACAAATGGATGATCTGCTACACTCCCAAATCACAGAGAACCTCAAGCTCCGCCGCAACATGGCTCTATTACGGAAGCATATGTCTGCAGCCCTAGAAGAAAATAGACGGCTTCAGACACAAAACGAAGAGAACTTGGAAGTAGCCATGGAAGGTTCCCCACAAGAAATTGACCCGGAGAAGTTTAAGGCCATTCCCTCGGACAATATGTAAATCATATTGGAAACCCATGCTGATCTCCTCGAAGCCCATGCAGCCTTAGAAAAGGAAAGAGACGAACTACTAAGGCAATTGGCAGCTCAACCAGAACCACCCAAAGAAGTCCCAACCACAGCTGACACAACCGATGAAGTAGCAGCGCTCAAAGCACAACTCGAAGAATTACAAAAGAAAGTGCTTGAGTATGAACACCAACCCTCCCCCTTGGTAGAACCAGAACCTGAAGACCTAGTACCAATCGAAGTAGAGGAAACTTTTGAGGACCCGTACGTTCCAATGCCAGCACCTGGAGGCAAGCAGACAGCAGAGGGCATGGACACCATTGAGATAGAGGCCCCTGAATGGATGCAGAGATTAGAGAAAGTGGCCACCACCCATGATGACAGGGTAGCAGTTCAAATAGCATCCATGTCACGATTGGAAGAGGTAATCATAAACTCCGAGTACTTTAGAAACCTCTCACATCACAGGTAGAATCGGCACCTCCGACGACTTGTATGTTCCTTTTTGTGTCTTAATGGCGGATTATAATGCTGAAATCAAGCACCACACCTCAGGGGAACCAACCTCTACCACACAGTTTGCACCAGACGACATCCCAGAAAGTGCCAAGCAGGGAAATATTCGCCAACCGACTTGGAGAATTCGGCTGCTTGAAACCTACCTGGAAATGAATCGCACATGGAATAACATGCCCCTGTATATCAAGTACAATCCCTGCTACTGTCCTGTTTTCCGAAGAAGGTCGTGGCCGGAATACACAAAGATGGTGCTGACAACCAAAGGATGTGAGAAATGGCTCAACTATGTCTACTTAGCACCACCTAAAGGTCAACCTACTGTAGGGTATATGATATCGACAATTCGGCATTGGGGTGTCAGGTTCAAAAACGTACCAGATGTCATGACACAGATGTGCCTTAAAATTTTTGAACTGATGATAGTCACCTTCCGGACCTTCAAGAATGTTAAGGAACCTCACCTCTCTGTGTTCGGATTCAATGAAGGCAATCAAGATCTTGTTTATGACATGAGCACAACACCCTCTATTAATGTTGTTTATGCATGGCATGCCCGCATCAAATACCTACCGGCCTGCTTCAAATAGACATTTGAAGAGATGTTTGTCACAGGGTTTTGGGAATATCACTCAGAGATCTTCATTCCCAGGCCCTCACATTTATTACAATTGTTTGCAGTGGAACAAGCTCTCCATTCAGACAAGTTACGTATGCCACATCCAGAGGTTCCCGGGCCGGTAGATTGGGATGCTCTACTCACAGACTTGGCCAAAGGATTGAGGATTGCCGAACATCACTTAGCGCAAGACGTTGTCGAATACTACGTCCAACGACCCTCCCAACAAGGGTCTGTCAGGGACGACAAACGCGAGAGAGGGGGGGGTGTTAGCAGCAGACAAGGAACTGAAGGACTGACAAGGCATGGCAGTCAGAGAAGAGAGTCAGAGGGGAGAGAAGGCACAAGCAAACAAGGGAGTCAACGACGATCTGGCAAGTAGGCCAATAATTTTCTTCATGAAGAAGCAAGTACGAGCATTCACGCAGATCTAGCACTAAGGCAACCCTTTAATTTTTCAAAACCCTTACACCAATTAAAAGTGATTCTCATCACTAACAACCCCTGTAAATACCAT
Organism: Ceratopteris richardii; assembly: GCA_020310875.1. Taxonomy (NCBI): domain Eukaryota; kingdom Viridiplantae; phylum Streptophyta; class Polypodiopsida; order Polypodiales; family Pteridaceae; genus Ceratopteris; species Ceratopteris richardii. The sequence goes on from CM035443.1 coordinate 85,156,722, forward strand.
GTTCACCTTTTTGTGGTTCCATTTTGTGCAAGCCGAGGAGTCCTCGAGCTTGAGGAGCCTTAGAAGTAGTTGCTTACCAATTTTCGTATTTTTTAGATCTCATTTGAGCCCTCAAATAAGCCCTGGAACCTAATTCTTAACTAGGCCGGACACTAGGTCTGGACAGGGCCAAAGCTAGTCAAAAACTATAAAAGGAGCTAGAGAGCTCATTTTTGTGGTGGATTGTAATTGAAATGAACTTGTAAGAGCTTTTTGAAAGTAATCTAAGAACTCCATTGCTTCTCACTCTTTGTCTTGCCGTGTGTGCACGTGTGTGTGTATGTGTGTGCATGCTTGTGTGCTTCTCACTCACGCACTTGTGCCTCCACTTGCTCGAGGTCTTCATACCATCCTCACGTCTTCCCTGATTGACATTAAAGGAGGTGCTACTCATCACTGAGCTACAGCACTGCACCAACAGTGGTATCAGAGAAGAAAAGGTTCTAAAGAGCAGAAAAGGTTTCTCAGAAGAAGAAACGGAAAGAGAATTTGAAGAATTCTCATAAAGGAAGGTGAAAGTTGAAGTGATCAACAACAAAGGGTGTCTAGAAGAGTTCCGAAGTTCAATGATTATCTGTGGAATGCAGGTATAAAAAGGGAAATAACTTGCAGGTATACACCGCAACAAAATGGAGTAGCAGAAAGAAGAAACCGAACTCTAGTTGAGTTTGCAAGAGCAATGCTAAAGGAGAAGAATTGTCCAAACTATCTTTGGGCTGAGGCTGTAAATACAGCTACATACCTGGTAAACAGATTACCATGTACAGCTTTAAATGGGATGACCCCTTATGAAGCTTGGTGGGGTAAGAAACCAACACTTGATCATTGTAAAGTGTTTGGATCAGTTGCTTATGCTTATGTACCATCACAGTTGAGACATAAGGTTGAACCAAAAGCTGAAAAATATGTGTTCATCGGATATGATGAAAAGCAGATGGGTTATAGGTTATGGAGTCCTCTAACCAAACAGTTTATTGTTTCCAGAGATGTGGCATTTGATGAAGGAAAGAGCTGGTATACACATAAAGAGCATAGTGCTGAAACACTTGAAGAAGAGATAAGAAGAAATGAAAAAGGTAAATCACATATGCAGGTGAATGGAGATGAAGATTATATGCAGGCAAGTACATCCAGGATTGAATCAGGTATGAGAAATGAAGATGGATCAAGATTTGATGAAGATGTGTATTCAGATACACATGAAGAGTTTGAACCAAGAAGGTCAAACAAAGTAACGAGACAACCAACAAGGTATTCCTATGATACTTCTTATTTGACTCAGAAAAACTATGCTTACTTAGTAAAGGAGGATGAAGAACCTCTGAATTATAGTGAATCAAAAGGTAAGAAAAATTGGGAAGAAGCGATCAAAGAAGAGTTCAATGCTCTTGAAGAGAACAAGACTTGGGAACTTGTTCCAAAACCAAATGGTAAGAAAGTGATTGGAAATAAATGGGTTTACAAAGTCAAGAAGCTTGCAGATGGAAGGATAGCCAGATACAAAGCTAGACTGGTAGTCAAAGGCTATGCTCAGACATATGGCATAGATTATGATGAGACATTTAGTCCGGTGGCAAAGATGTCAACCATAAGGACATTGATTATTGTAGCAGCATCAAAAGGATGGAAGCTAAGTCAGCTGGATATAAAGAATGCATTTTTGAATGGATATATATCAGATGAGGTTTACATGGAACAACCTGAAGGGTTCGTAGGTTCCAATTACCCAGAACATGTTTGCAGACTAAGAAGAGCTCTCTATGGATTGAAGCAAGCTCCAAGAGCTTGGAATTACAGACTTATAAAGTATCTCAATGACCTTGGATACCAAAGCTCAAAAGCAGATGCAAGTCTACTGATCAAGAAAACAGATGAAGGTATGATCTACATTTGTATTTATGTAGATGACATAATAATCACAGGAACCTCAGATGAAGGAATCAAAGAGGTAAAGAGACTGCTTGAAAAGAAGTTCAAGATCAGTGATCTAGGAAAGTTATCATATTTTCTTGGAATGGAAGTTACATATACAGATCATGGTATATATGTTTCACAAGAAAGATATCTCCTAAACTTACTGAAGAAGTTTAACATGGAGAATTGCAGAGAAGCTTCAACACCGGTTGAAGTAAATCATAAACTCAGCAAATATAGTGGTGCAGAGTTTAAAGATATGAGGAAGTATCAGTCATTAGTGGGAAGCTTAATTTATGCTACGCTAACAAGACCGGATCTCAGTTATGCAGTAGGAGTTCTATCACAGTTCATGCATTGTCCGAAGGATCAACATTGGGTTGCAAGACAAAGAGTTCTTAGATATATTAAAAGAACTATAAAGGAAGGATTATATTATCCTTATACATCAGATATAAAACTGAGAGCATACAGTGATTCAGATTGGGCAAGAAGTCAAGATGACAGAAGGTCAACACATGGGTATATGATATACCTAGGAGATAAGCTTGTAAGCTGGTGTTCAAAGAAACAACACACAGTAGCTTTATCATCAACAGAAGCAGAATATAAAGGACTTTTGGAAGGAGCTAAAGAAGTGATATGGATGCAGACCTTATTCAAAAGCATGGGTATTGATCAAGGTATACCTATCATACATGGAGATAATATGAGCTCGTTATATCTTGCAGCAAATCCAGTATTTCATGCAAGAACAAAACACATAGCGATTCAATATCATTTCCTGAGGGAAAAGGTAATGGAGAAGGAGATTGAATTGGTATTCACTCCTACAAAAGATCAGATTGCAGATATTTTGACAAAAAGCTTGGATGGAATAAAGACAAGCAGATTCAAAGAAATGGCAGGGATAAAAGAAAATAAAGATATATGAAGACCAGAAGATGCAAATTAGTGATTGAGGGGGAGCTGTTGGAGATTCACTCACTAATTATGCATAATGACATAAAGGCAAAGGAAAGCAGAAACAAAGCATTAAGGAGAAAATAAAGCCTTAGTGAAGGGACAAATTCACGACTGTAATATACATCGTAGAAACTTCTAGAATTAGAGTTTGTTGGAACCGGATCAAATTGTATATAAGAGAGCTGAAATAGATAGATAATAAGTGTGCATATGATCATGCACGTATAGCAGATATAGAGATATAGAAGACGCCAGAGATTGTGTATGTAGAGATGAATAACAGAACCTGAAATGTCGGGTATTCATCTGAGAGAGATGGTAAGGAGAAATTACTCAGTATAGGACAGTTCTCATAGCTATGAGCAAAGTGAGGCCAAGCTATTTTTGTACACATCTTCTCTAATAGAAAACACATGTTCATGTGGAAGTTTGAGTGCATTCTTTGTATGTGAAGAAATCTGAGAGATTTCATGTTACTGTGAAAAATTAGTTAACAGTAACAGTTTTCTCAGTAATTGTTTTTCCGGTACTTCTATGAGTTAGATCTCAAGGTACGATGTAAAGTTTTGTATGAGAGATAGCTTATTTTGTAGCTAGACGTCTCTACTATAAACTGATCAAAAGACTTTTGTGAAATGGAACTTGTACACAGTACAAAGTCTGACCGGAAAGAAGCATCCAGAACTGATGAAGTTTTTTCTTAAACTTCAGATAGAGTTCATTTAGTGAAGGAAGTTCACGTATCACTTCCTTACTTCATGTATACACATTTGAAGTAATTACAAACAGACTTGCAGTTGATTCCGGTGACATTCCGGTAAGATTTCGGTGACAGTCCGGTGAAATTTTGGTAAGTTCAAAACACAGTTTTGACAAAGTTAAGTAACGCAAAGATTGTTTAGCTGTAAGCAAATACAGTAGTGTAAAGACTAAAGTAGATCAGTTCAGAATTGACGCTTGAAGGAAACTTGAAGCTTTCTGTAAAGTGAATTTTCGGTGTTCACTAGATACAGTTATAAGTTTTCAGTTTTTAGAAAATTTGCTAAGCTACTGATGATTATAGAGGTGTTCTAACATCACTCTAGCTTAGTTTCTATGGTGTAAGCAAATTCCGCAATAAGCGCTGCACCAACAAATTTATGATCAACAAAAGAGAATTGATGATTTAGAAAATCAAGTGAAAATTTTAGAAATATCTCTCGATGCATATGAGAAGAGATATAGAAGACTATCACAGGCATCATCATCTTTTGATCAGTTCACTACCAATGAATTATTCAATCAACAAAACATTGAGTGACAAGCCGCTTTTTGTAATCAAAGAAATCACTTTATGATAAAGACATCGTTTTTGCAATTGAATCTAACCAAAGTATTCAAAGTACATCATTTTCTTCATTTTGAATATCATCATCTATTAGAGGTATCATGTCATCTATTTCTTCCATGTTGGAGCCGTTGTTGTGATCTCCATCTAGATCATGATGAATCCATGAATCATTTGTTAAACTTTCATGAGTTTGAAAATCGGAAAAAGTTTGTTGTGATGTTGTAGAAGCTATCTTGGTTGGAGCATGTAACAAATGCATATTTAAAAAAAGGTATACCAAATCATTGGCATGTGATACCCTTAAGCAATTTCTTTGTTTTGAATGAAGAAAATCATATGTACTCCAATTACATTCACAATTACTGCTTGAAGCTATTACTAAAAGCACTCTCATAGCTATATGTTGCAACTCCACTGCTTCACCTATGTACTCTTTCCACCATATAGGAGGTGGATGCTTTTGAATTGCTTCAATGTGCCATAAATCTCCATAACATCCTTCTCAATTTACATAAGCTACTCTCTGATGGAATGTATCTCGACCATCTGTACCTTGAAGTAATAACTACCATGTGGTTTTGAAATTTTCCATGACTTCTTTGTTTGATGCTTAACCATTGAGTTGAAATGCTGGATCCTTGACAAATGTTGGTCCATGTAAATGAGTATGCATTTGCCTCCATCTTTTCTCTACTAACAATATAATCTGTGTTTTTCCTCGTAGTGAAAATTGATTAAAGTCTTCCACTTTCTGAATAGCTTCTGACATAATCCAATAATTTTTTACTATCACAAACTTATCAGTATCAACAATTCATAGAAGTTCCACAAAAGGCTTAGTGATATCGATAATTTTTTCAAGATTATGCCAAAAACTTTGTGACTGTATTAGAGACATACACTTCGAAGTTGCAACTCGATAAGAAGGATACTTCTGTAGCCATGCCTCCCATCTTCAACCAGCAATCATTTCTACAAGATCTAGCTTCACTTACAATAATCCATTGAGCACAATATAGTCAGTTGCAAATCATGTAGCACAAAAGATATGAAGTGCTTTATTGGGAGATTTTGAATGAAAGAGCGAATATGAAAATTGATGCTCTCTTATAAATGTGACCGCATGATTTGCATCTAATAAACTTTGTTTAATGAAATATAATCTACCTATATCTTTCAATAATAGATTTAGTGTATGAGCTATGCATGGAACCCAAGTAATGCCTTCATACTTGTTTTGAATTGAAATTCTACCACTTCAAAAATTAGATTCATTATCAGTCAATATCATAGTCACATTCTTTGGACCAACCACGCATGATATAGCATGTTCATATATCTTTACAAGAAAAGTTGAACTTTTATCTTTAAGAGAAGTATCAATAGCTTCCAAAAACATGCTTCCCTTTGGACATATAACCATGACATTAAACAATAGCTTATTCTAACAACTTATCCATCCATCCAGTGCTATTATGCATCCATACATGGGTACATAATCAAGCACTATTTGTTTTAAAATAGCTTCAGTAGATTTCTTCACTTTATCTACATACTCTATACACATTTTATTGTAATCTGTCATGGTGAATCCTTTCTGTGCAGTTGACATCAAAGCATCTTTGAAAATAGGATTACCAATAACATTGAAAGGAATCCCACATGTTAAAAGTTTTTGAGTCCATTTAAGATGAAGCTAAAAACAATCTTGCTTTTCAAAAGCTATAGGTATTGTATTTTGTGATTTATTGCAGACAAAGCATGGTGAAACATTATTAGATCCGCCATTTTTACTACATTCACCGGGTCCACTCTTTGTTGATGTGGTTGAAGAAAATGGAGTACATGTATCTTGATTATTCTCAAAAATAGTTTGTGATACTTGAATAGAAATATCATGAGGATCCTTTGTTGTCATTGATACATCTACTCGTTCTTGCGCTACACTTGGACTACTTCAAAAGTGTTGTGAACTACTCATGCTTTTAAATCTTCTTGATGTGATACATTGAGATTTACATTTGTTTGCATAACTTGCAAAGTGTACCCATATATCACTATCTAGATTAGAGCATCCTGCCACATTATTACCTATACTAAAAAGATGCTCTTTTATCCGAGTTGCATTTCCTACATAACGATGTCCATAACATTTGCATTGTATTGTGGAGATTATTTTACCCTCTTGATGAATCATCACATATGAACATTCTTTTCCCTTTCCCATAATGTTTTCTTTATGAAGACTTCATATCTACAAAAAGACAACATAAATCAATATCAAATAAGATATACATTCCGCTAAATATATATCTTAAAATATATCCAAAACTACTTTGAATCTCTCTTAAAGTATTTAAATCTATTAATCTATCTATTTACATTTTCTATTTGTTAAAGTTCTTAATCATACACACACATACTATTATGAAGTAAGAATCAAAGTCGAGTCAAAAAATCACAATAGATTTTAATTCTCAATTAGACACACTTATACAATTACACATACCATTGTGAAGTAAGAATCGATGTTGAGTCAGACAATTACAATAGATTTTAATCCTCAATCATACACACAAATACAGTTACACATACTATTGTGAAGTAATAATCAATGTTGATTCAAACAATTACAATAGATTTTAATTCTCAATCATAGAAACATACACTTACACATACTATTGTGAAGTAAGAATCAATGTTGCATCAAACAATCACAATAGATTTTAATTCTCAATCATACACACACATACAATTACACATACTATTGTGAAGTAAGAATCAATGTTGAATCAAGCAATTACAATAGATTTTAACTCTCAATCATACGCACACATAAAATTACACATACTATTGCAAAATAAGAATCAATGTTGAGTTAGACAATATATTTTAATTCTCAATCATACACACACATACAATTACACAACTATTGTGAAGAAAAAATCATTGTTGAGTCAAACAATCACAATAGATTTTAATTCTCAATCATACACTTATGTCTATTTGTGTTCACTTATGTATAATGGAAAAGACGAGAGTGGTTTCATATGGTTGACATTGTTCGGGTTCATGTTTGAATTTGAGGCCTATAATGGACTTCTCATATCAGGCCTCAAATTCAAACATGAACCCGAACAATGTCAACCATATGAAACCACTCTCGTCTTTTCCATTATACATAAGTGAACACAAATAGACATGACCGAACATATGAAGATAGCAAGCAAGTTGTGAGCTTCCAATAGTAGTAGCCTTCTACAAAAGATCAACGAACAATTCTGAACCATCATCAACTTCTGTTTTCAACCTTTAAAACTCATGATAGATTCCTGATGCCAAACTAGTATGAATACATTCATCATTTTTGGAAGAAATAAAAAACAAGCCCAATGCATCCAAGAACACCAAAAACATTCAACCTTCCCATTGCTTTCTAATAATAACCCCGAGTTGAACAATAAGGCAATCAACAAGGTAGAGCCTATCAAGAAGTATTTGACATGCATGGTCATTGATAGATTTTCAATACCTATGGGTGACATGCAACAGCCAACAAGAATGCCTGCTTTAGCCAAGTGATAAGATAACAAACAATTTCCTATTTAAGCACTCCTAGCATTCCAATGTGTCCCTGCAGTTGTGAGCTCCCCCAACCTTGGAAAACATTCTGTACCTACCAAGCTCAAATTGAAGTATGTTCTTTGAGCAGGGCAATTACAAACTCGGCCAAAATGAGCATTGACTTCGCACTGCTACCTTTGTGCAAAAAAGAGTTTTTCTGAGTCTGTTGGCAACAACCCTATCACGAGGAATCAACTCATATAAAAATCAATCAACTCATCATATGAGACTGGAACATGAAGCATAGCTAAGATGAGTTGGCATGATCATCAAACCTGTGAGGATTAAAGAAAACACATCATTCACAAGAGCATCTATAGGAGTCCCAAGGAATCAAAGCTAAGTTCTGCATGTGTTGGCCTACACTGTATTAAGTGACATTGTAAAACCAAAGAATTTCTTCCCTGGCAAAAAACAATTACTCAAATCTTTGTGACTTTCACACTTAATTAGCACAAAACATGTCTGAGTCCGTAGTGTTTCCCTCTATTTAACAAGATACCCTCAAGACATTCACTCCTGCAAACCACAATGTAGAGCTTAGAAATCAGGGAACTAATTTACAGAAAAGAACCTATAACAAATCAAGTAGGTGTGGGTGTAACACAAGGCTTGAAAAGCAAAAGATGTTATATTTTCAGTTTAAGAGTGTGCAATGGTTTGTTCTAGCTTAATTGTGCTTAAGTATGAAAAACTCACATGGTGTACTAAAACAAGATATGACAGTCATGAGACGTAACCAGAATGAGACGATGATGGCCCCAAAAAGACATGAAATTAGATAATACCAAAAATTAGGGGCAATAATGGATATTCTACTATCAGCCAGTCATAAGAGTGTTCCCATGTGGAGAGCTTTTGACTAAGGGGGGGTTTGAACAAGCTCCAAAGGACCTCATTATCCACATACATAGTCATTTGCAAAAAAAATGCCTTATCAAGCTACAAGATTTTGTAGTGAGGAAGGCAAAAAAAGGATCATGGAGTCAATCCATTTTGAAGCTTAAGATAACCCAAAAAACATCTCCTGGTCATCTATTCTAACAATTTATATGACTTATGGCATGCACCCATTGAAGATCAGTTGTACAACCTGAATACCTGAAAAAAGATCATCAACTAAGAGTGGGTTCATTACAAATCAATCGTTTTTATTTACCAATTAAGACATGGAAAAAAGCATTCCTACCTTGGATGTGTAGCAAAACCAAAAGATCATGAAGTCACATCAGTTACTGGCATGAAACAAGTATGTTAATCAAACTTCTCTGATATGCCCTTCGAGTGGTTTCGGGAGGTGTCGCTAAATTCCCTTAAGTACCTTGGCTACTAGAGCCTTCCAACCTATAATTAGTGTACCCAGCAATCCCTAACCAACACTGTGGACCTATATTCAAGCATTCCATATTTTCTGCCGATGGAAGTCCACTCCTGAAAACACACGGGCACTCATAATGGAGACAAAAATCTAACAGCAATGTGCTTTCTTAACACTGACACGATATGGACCTCTTTCATAGGCAAAGTGGCTTGTTGTGACACCTCGTTAGTGTGGTAACAAGTTTCTCACCAAAAAAGACTTGTACAACCTCAAGTTTATACAAGCATACATGAGATAAAAATCAGCAGAAATGTAAATATCACATCAAGGCACCTAGAGGATAATGTTGCTGCAACGGAATCATAACTATGTCTGGAAATTAAATATGAGCCCGAAGTCCTTGCTTCACAACCTTTGAACATGACCCAGAAAAAGCCTAGAGTCGTAGTTTGCCAATACCAGATAGATGTATTGCACAATTACTAGCTTAACTAACCCAAGTACCACAGATAGAAAAAACGATGCTGAGCCCCGATTCAGTATCGACAGTATGTGACAATCGTAAGTGAGAGAGGACATGACCCAACAGAAGCTACATGAGTAAGCTGACTTTTTCCATGGTAGCCAGAAAAAAAAAAAAAAAGAAAGCGGGGAACACGAGACTCATCCCAGAGAAAAACTTCCATAGTTAAGCTAAGGTGCAAGGATGCACCAGAAAAGCTCAGTCATAGATGCCATTCAACTGAAACCTGCATATTACGCAACAGACAAATCTCATATCGGAATGCTTCAAGTTCCATTCTTGTAAAATTTCTGCCATTTAGGAGCAGTATACGACCGACCCAAAGGTGAAGATAGTTCTTAAAAACACAGAACAACTGAACAAACAAAGGCACTTTACAATACTGAACATTTCCATGCAGGAGGTAACAGGCGGCTTCATATGGTAGATAGGTCTTGACCCATATTGTTCGGCACTTGCAGTGATGATTCCATGCTTGTGTACCAAGCTAGGGAAATTGAGGGTTCAACACCCTTGAGAATGAAGGCATCACTGAAGTGTTCGTCCCGAAATAGACATACATCCCCTCACGTGTACTCAAGGGTACCCCTAACCCCTGCATACAATCTTTGGTGAAAAGATATGACTTCATCACTTTCAATTGTAGGAGAGCGAAAAGCTTGAGATGCAGCCAAGAAGTCTACTATTTCTTCCCACAGTGATCCATGAAAGAACTACTGGTGCACAAGATGATGAGATGGAGGGTGGAACTTGGATTCTCATAAGAGGATTTGTTGAGAAGATAAGCTCGACCCAGGCAGTCGGGGTTCTAAACTCATATATCTTCTTTGTAGGATGGAAAACCACAAACAAGACAACCAATATGGGGCCGGCAGAGTGAGAGCAACATACAACGCACCCCATGGGCCTACAGAGTTAAGATGCCAGGATCCAAGGTGGCTCAAACTGACTTGAGGGGAGACAATACTGGAATCAATCATCCATCCAAAAAATGGGGAAGCCAAAACAGGCTTTGCCCCGTATGAGCAGGTGTGTATACGGTTGGAGGTAGAAGCACAAACCCATATGAAGAACGAAGTTGAGCATGGAAGTTTAACTCCCAGCAGAGAAACGGAGTAGACCTGCGCCCAGGTGGAGCGCAAGCTGAATTTCTGACAAGAAACCCGAGGATGAAGCAGAACCCTGGTAGTACAATAAACCAACACAAGTTGAGTACCAATGGCTTCATCGCCAGCCTGCAATACACGAGTAAGTGAGATAAGGGGCCAAAATGCACTCCGCGTCACCGAATGAAAGGGCCCAAAGGGCTCCTCGGCTTGATCCCTCCAAGGCTTTAGGATTTCTGTGTCACCCCATGGAGTTGGCTTAGCAATTGGGGAGCTTCCACCTTGTGTGGGAGCAGGTGAAGCGGAGCACCAACAAGGCCGATTAGACATGATCGGAGGTGCCATGCGAATTCGCTTCTCGCCAGAGGAAGGAAAAGGAAATTCTACGAGGAGTTCACACCCATAGACGAGCAGACCTGAGCCGCAAGGAAGTAAAGGAAGAGAAGAAGAGGCATGCCTCTCCCAACACCCCCCGAAGGCAGCAGGGAGATCATTTCACCATAGCCGCAGCCTGCGCTGGAGAGGCAAGAAGTGGGAGGACGGGGGATGGAGAAGGAGAGGAAAGAGGACAAATGCAATCCCTCCCACAACCCCAAGTGAATTGATGAGAGTTAAGTCAGGACACCTCTACCGACTTGGCATATCAATCAAACTTGAATGAAGTGAGAGGGTATCCAACGTTCTACAAATCATTTTGCGTGGAGAGAGACAACTCGTACGAACTTGATGCGCAAAAAGGCCTCTTATTATTATTATTATTTTTTAAATAAAAATGAAGAGAGAGATGGGAGTGGAGAGGGTACTACCCATCCTCTCATTCACGATAGCCACTCAAAACAAGAAATGACAGATATGGGGAGTGATGCCACTATGAGTAGGTGTATGTGAAAGTGTGAGAGAGAGAGGAGGGGGTTAGGGGAGGTTTTTGTGCAACAAACAGAAAATGAACTAAGACTACTTCAAAAATTAAAAGAAGAGAGGTACCCTAGGCCAACCGAAGGCCACACATATCCATCCTTCTCCACGTGTCAAGGTGCGTCTCACAAAGTATGGACACGCAAACTTGGAAAAACCAACGGCTAAAGGCCGACGTCCCCGGCAACGGCGCCAAATTGTTGAGAAAAGGGGAACAACAACCCTAACCGCCTCACATGGAAGTGAGAGGTTTCTCCAAGTTGGGGCAAAGAATGAGAGGAGAGGTCCACCCACGCTCATGGAGCAATGGCAACAATGGCCAACGTCACAAGGAGCAAAGGGGAACATCCTCCCAACCATGCAGACACACATGCAAATCCATACACCAAGACCAACGCCATTGCACACAAGGATGCAAGAGAGTAACAAATGACACCTTCTTCCATTACCAAAATGGAGGCCAAGGCCATGGCCAAGGGACCTCCTTTTTACAAATGAGGCTCTTCTTAATATAGAGAAGAGAGGCATATGTGAATAAAAACATGTGGTCAAAAGACCACATGTGCTAAATCAAGAAAAGAATCTTTATGTGATATGAGACTAACCACCTAGAGAGAGAGAGCGCGCATGGATAATTCTTACGTGAGGATTTTTGGTATTTGAGCAAAAAGGAGTTTTCAAAAAAAAGGCTTCCATACCATAGACTAGAGGAAATATCAAAAAGTGGTTTTTAGGAGAGTGTTCACATGGACATCTCCTAATTTACAAAAAGAAGGTATTTTCATGAGGGCTAAAGCATGAGAAAAATTATGGGCAACCCTTAGAGCAACACCCTCCTACCATTGTAAGGGGAAACAATAGTTCGGGATGCCATGTTCATGCCAAGTTCTGGACATCTACCAGGTAAAGCAACTTTTTTTTCTCTCTCTCTTTGTCTTTTTTTTTTTCGCTTGCTGTTTTTTTCTCTTTTTTTTTTTTTGCGAAACAATGTCACAAAACAAGAATACAGATGTTAGTATCAGAAAAAATAATTGACATATGTCAATGTGCTCTTGTGCAAATGTGTCTATGCACGGCCATGTAATGTGCCCCTATATTAATGCATACTTTGGATGGTGCAAAAGACAGGGTTGTGCAAGGAGCACATGGTTGTTGCTAGTTGAGGCTTTCGATGTTATTTGTAGATGTTGATGCCATCTGTCTTGGAGATATCCATTGGATCTCGAGATGACAACTGATCCTTCCTCCTTATAGGGATCCATTTGAGAATGGTCTTCCACTGTTTAGTGATCTCCTTGGGCTGCTTCATGTTTAGATGGTTTCTTGAGGGTTTGATCCTTCATGGTTGGATCTTTGGTTCTATGGGGCCTATCGGTGCCTTTGGCTTCCATACCCATACCATTGTTGTTGGTCTTCTGACTATTGCCGAAGAGGCGAGTTTATCCTCTTGTGGTCTCTGTGCTCGGTTCTTTCCCTTTTCTCTCCTTGGCTTCTTGGTTGAGACCTTTTGCATGGTGGAGAGTATAGGCCTATGTGCATGTAAGAGTTTCTTGGGTACCCACATGTGTGATTGCCCTTGTTGAGCTGCAGCTAATTTTTTAGACACCCAAACTTGTCGGATACCTTGTGGTTGAGCTTGTCCTAGCTTCTGCGTTCGTCTTCTAGCCTGGTTGGCTTGCCCAGATGGGAATTGTTGTGGCAAGGCTGGTGGTTTCTCTCCTTTTCGTACCCAGATCTGCCACATGCCCGACACTACTTGCTTCTTGAAATCTCTTTGTGTATTTGATATAGCCATTGTCCTATACTGTGTTGTTTGCCTTTTTGGTTGAGTTGTGGTTGCGACATTAGTCCTTGCACGAGAGGAGGATTCCGCTTGTCCTTGAGCCGATTCTCCCATGATTGAATTCTTCTGGAATATAGAGCTTTTGACACATACAACATCTTGTTGGTGAAGATCAGTCTTAGAGGGACTAAGAGAGTGTGAGGTGCCATGATCTGTGAGCATGCAATTCTCTAATTCTAATGTAATGCATTGTTCTTGTACCCAAACTTGAAGAAGTTGACTTCTTAGGTTTAGATTGACTGCATGGTCATAACTCCAATCTTGATCCAAGACAAGTGGTTCTATAAGGTCTTCATCACGACACACTAGCATTTTGACTTTCATTCCAGGAACATCTTGAAGGTAGATGGCAAATTCCACCTCGCCCAAACAAGGGGTTTCCACACCTCCCAATCCTATGAGATAAGCTTCTATGGGATTGATGTTCAACTGCAAGTCTTGGCAGTAGGAAAGTCTAACTGCACTAGTTGCTGCACCTGAGTCAATCAATGCTTTCGCAGTCCTTGCACTCTTTCCTTGTCCTATCTCTATGGTCATAAAGGGACGTTGGTCAATGATTTCAGAAGTAATTATGCCTGATTTTTGGCACATATCCATGTGATATTTTGGGGTTTTTGAGTTGACATCTAGGCCTAGTCGCCTTAACTTATTTCACCTAATACGCTCTTTGGTCTCTGCCTGTGCTTCTTCTCTCACCCTTAACTCTTCTTCTTTTTGCTTCTTAGCAATGTTAAGTCTCATTAGCATATCCTCAGTAGGTTCTTGATACAGCTTGACTCTACATCCATTAATATAGTTTGGCTAGATATCTGCTTCTAGAGTGGCTAGCTGAACCGCACCACTCGTGGAAATTCTATTTATGATCATAGGTCCATATCCCCTTTTTTCCAACTTACCGGCATGCTGCTTTAGTGTATACACCAACACTAGATCTCCCTCTTTCAGTCCCTTATCCTTGATGTGTGCATCGAAGTATGCCTTTTGCCTTTTCTTTGCAGCGTAGATACCTGCTACCGCTCGTAGCCTCATCTCACCTAAGCATTCTAAATCAAAGATCCTGGAGGACAACTCATGTCCACTCCACTCATGCTCTTGTGCGACCTTTAAAGCTGGGATTAGGAAATCTAATGGTAGCACAGCGTTTTGGCCAAAGACCATATGAAATGGGTTGGCATTGAGTATTGTTTTGTAGGCAACTCGATAAGCCCAAACGGCATGATGAAGTTGTTTATCCCAATCAGAGCATTTATTGTTTACCAGTTTTGTCAATACATTACATAGGATCTTATTTGTGCTCTCAGCTTGTCCATTAGCTTGGGGATGATAGGGGGCATACTTCTTATGTATCACCAAGAATTCTTGGAGAAGATTTTCATTGAATTCGTTCAATTAAGTGCGTACCTCTATCACTAACTAACTCTATTGGTAATCCATATCTGGTGAACACGTTCTCAAATAAAAGCTTAGTTGTAGTCTAAGCATCATTCTTTGTCATGGCTTTCACTTCTACCCACTTGGTAAGGTAATTTGTGGCTAAATTAACGTACTCTGCATGGGAGTTTCTAGCTGGGGGGTTAATAGGACCTACAAAGTCTATGCCCCACTTCGAGAATGCACGTCCTCCCATCATTGGCCTCAAAGGCATCTCTTTTTTTCTAACCGGATATTGTGCACATTGGCATGTGTCACATTTCTTCACATATTTATGTGCATCCACATGAAGAGTGGGCCACCAAAGTCTTGAGAATAGAATGGTCTTGATTACTCGATCAGGACCAAAGTGTCCACTTGCAACACCACTGTGTGCAGTTTCTAGGACTTTCAAATAGTCTGATTCATGAACGCATAGTCTTAAGTAACCATCTTTACCTCTTCGGTATAGGTTGTCTCCTACTAAGGCATAGCCTTGAGCCTCTTGCTCCATGCTTCGTCTTCTTGCTAGACTAGCCTCTTTGGGTAATGTTCTCGATCGCATAAATTCTACCAATGGAGCACTCTGTTGAAGCTCAAAGTCAAGGACAAAGCATGGAAGCACATCAAAAGGTGGACACACAAGGAAAGGGAGCAAGTAGGGAGCTCCAAGAAGTGTATGTCAAATTTTTGGAAGAATCCCCTACAAAAATAGTGATTTTCATCACTAAAAACCATTGTAAATACCATTATCTATTTTTATAACTCCATTTTGTTCAAGCCGAGGAGTCCTCGAGCTTGAGGAGTATTAGAAGTACCATCGTACCAATTTTCATAATTTTTAGACTTCGTTTGAGCCCTCAAATAAGCCCTGGAACCTAATTTTTAACTAGGCCGGACACTAGGTCTGGATAGGGCCAAAACTAGTTAAAAAACTATAAAAAGAGCTAGAGAGCTCATTTTTGAGGTTAGCTTGATAGAGAATAGAGCTTTTGTAAGAGAACTCTTTTGCAATCTAAGCTTTCCATTGTTCCTCTCTTTGATCTTACTTTGTGCACGTGTGTGTGTATGTGTGTGCATGTTTGTGTGCTTTCACTCACGCACTTGTGCCTTCACTTGCTCGTGGTCTTCATACCGGTCCTCACGTCTCCGCGGATTGACAAGTAAAGGAGGTGGTGCTTACGCTTGAGCTACACACTCCAATATGGAATTAACAACACTTGATAAAGGGTGGCATGTTCCACTAGGGGCCTCTCTTGGCACACTGGACAATTCTTAATCCACTCATGTATTTCTTTGTCCATGCTAGGCCAATACACTCCTAAACGCTTCAGATTCTGCAATGTTCGTGGTTTAGAATAGTGATTTCCTAGCAATCCTTTATGAGCTTGTTGCAGCCAACTACTATGTTCATCGTCCTCAGCACAACAAGCTAGTACACCTTCCATATCTTGTTTGTACATGCTTTCTGCCAATATGTGATATTTTTGTGATTTTACAATTTCTTCTTGTGATGTTTTCACATTCTTATTTGCGGGTCCGAGGTTAGGACTGGTACCAACTTATTTGCCCAGTTAGGAACAACTTCTAAATTGAACAGATAAGCATTGGGAAATTCATCAGACACTCCTTGCGGTGACTCGCCTGAAGTGATGCAAGAAAGGTGGTCCGCCCTAAGGTGAGTCCTACCTTTTTGAACAACCACTTCAAAGTCATATTCCATTAGTAAGAGGAACCATCTTACTAAGCGTCCTGTATTGCAAGGTTTATTGACCAAATATAACAAAGCTTGATGATCAGTGAAAAACTTGAACTTATTGGCCAATAGATAGTGTCTAAACTTTTCACAGCATATACCATGCCTAAGCCCTCTCGCTCTATAATGGTGTAGTTTCGTTCAGCTACAGTTAGCTGTCTGCTAGCATATGCTATGGGCAAATCGAGATTTCCTTCACCCGTGGGTTGTGGTAGCACACATCCTATTGCATGATTAGATCATCCACATGGACATGGAATGGTTTGTTCCAATCAGGAGTGTTCAGTATTGGTGCTGTGCACAAATGTCTTTTTAGCTCATTGAAGGAGTTCTTGCATGCATCCTTCCACTCAAAATTTGTCAACAAACCATAAAGAGGTTTAGCTATGATTGCATACATGTGGATAAACGTGCGATAATATCCGCGATGACCCATGAAGGCTTGCACCTCTTTGATATTCCTTGGTCTTGGCAACTCCGCTATGGCTCTTACTTTGTCCTCGTCTGTTGATATTCCATTCTTGGAAACAATATGACCTAAGATTTTACCTTGTCGTACCATGAATACACACTTTTCAGGGTTCAGACACACTCCATATTCTCTACACTTGTTGAAAATCTGTCTGAGCTCAGGGATGTGGTATTTTGTTTGTTGGGAATGAACACATAAATCATCCACATATACTTCTAAGCTCTTTCGCAAGAACTCTTTGAAGACATGACACATGAGCCTTTGGAATGTTGCAGGTGCATTGGTGAGCCCAAATGGCATCACATGAAATGCAAAGATTCCCCGTTCGGTGGCAAAAGCCGTCTTGTGTTGATCTTCTGGGGCAATGGCTACTTGATTGTAACGTGAAAATCCATCAAGGAAGTTATAAACTTCCTTGCCTGTAACACGCTCCAAAAGATGTTCAGTGATTGGAAGCGGATAACTATCTCGAATCATAGCAGCATTAAATTTTTTTAAGGTTAATGCACACTCGCAACTTCCCATTCTTCTCGGGCACCACTACAATCGGGGACACCCATTCAGTATGCTCAATCTCATAGATAAATCCAGCTTCAATCAACCTATCAATTTCTTCTTTTATCTTGGATGCATATGTATCGTTATATGTGTAGGGTTTTTGTTTGGTGGGCTTGGCATCAGCTATCATGGGGATTGTATGAGAGCATATTCTTGGATCTACATCCCCCTTCAAGTCTCTATAGTGCCACACAAACACATCCCTATATTCCCTTAATAGAGCTACAAGCTCCATTTCTTCATGTGCACTTAGGTCTTGTCCTATGTACGTACATCTCTCTTCGTTTCCTTCAATGGTTACTACAATCTTTTCGGTCTTTTCTTTATTATCATACGCTTCTCCTGTGGTGGCCTCTCGCTTAGGCATTCATACCAAAATTTTTCGATCACAAACTTCATATTTCTTGAAATTTTCTGGTACCTCGAACAATGATTCCTCTTGTTCTTGTTTCAATGCTTTTCTTTTCTTTTTCTTTTGACCACCTTCACTTGCATTCTTTGAATTTACAGTTTTGATGCTTGTGAGGGGTTCTTCTTCTTTTTGCTTAAGCACTCCTACATCTTCTAGATAGTGCTGCTCTGAGTCAAAGTAGGTATCCATCATAATGGATTCTAGATCATCATCATTCTCCTCTTCTTCTATGACATCACTAGGATCACATTCTTCTAATAGGGGCTGACACATGAATATAGAGATATCATAACCCTCCTCATCACAATGAGGTGTCCACTGTTCCTCATTGACTGCAATGTCCATGGTAGCTAAGATTTCTGCCCAGCCATGAGGCTCAAATTCCTCATCTGGAAAGATCATTGGTGTATAGGCTGGGTCTTTAATTGTTCTATCTCTTGGGGTCTTTCCTTCTTCTCTAGCTTTTAGGCGCTTTTCCTCTTCCTCTGTGACCTTGCACATCCACAAGTGAGTATCTTCATGTAGCCATGATGGATCAGGTGAACTTCTAGAATGCACAGAGATAGAATCTTCTTTTGCTTTGTTGATAGGATTCCACTGTAGGGGTGGTACATCCTTGAAGGTGTAATCCTTCAAATTGACCTTGGTGGTGACCCCTAAGTGCTGTAAGTACAAGGAATTGGTGCCCCAATCTACAATTTGGAGTTGTCGTAGGAAAGGTCTTCCTAGGATCATCTCATAGACATTATTTTTCTCAAAGTCACATATAGCAAATGTGTGCTCAAACTCTACACCACAAGTGGTTAGAGTTATCCCTTCGAGCAATCCTAGAGGTCTTTCAAAATGACCGTCTTCCATTTGAAGTTTCATTCTAGTTGGTCTTAATGTGGGTTTGCCCCATCACTTGCACAAGGAGGTGGTCGCAATAGCAACACCAGCACCTGAATCTATGATGGCTTTGGTTGTGTAACCTTGGTAGGTGATTGGAAGATAAGTATTACCTTCTTCACCCTCACACATGTCTCCTATTTTATCGAGAGGTATCTAGGAACGTTTTGCTTAGAGCCTATTTTGGCATATTGGAATCAAGTTCTGGAACCTGATCCTTCACATGTTTCCATAGCTCTGATTTTGCTTTGAGTAGCTCTTCTATAATGAGATGGAACTGAACCTTAGTGTTCTTCATGACATCAGTGTTTCTTGGAACCACTGAGTCTTCATTTCTTACCAATATTGTGGGAGCTCTGATATGAAGATATTCAGATTCCCATGGGCCTGTGAATTGTGGCAAGTCTTGTAAAGAATTAGATTCAAAATCTAATCTTTCATCTTCTTGTTGCTCTATTTGGTCTCCATAGATAGACGGAATGTGTTGGCACATAAAGCAACAGAGGAATCATGCACAATACGGCAACAAGGCCAGATCATTTTTCCCCATGGGTTATGTACAACTCAAGTGATTTTAATCACTACACAAACATTGTAAATCCCGTTTTTGGTAGAATAGACTCCATTTTGTGCAAGCCGAGGAGTCCTCGAGCTTGAGGAGTATTAGAAGTACCATCGTACCAAATTTCATAATTTTTAGACTTCGTTTGAGCCCTCAAATAAGCCCTGGAACCTAATTTTTAACTAGGCCGGACACTAGGTCTGGACAGGGCCAAAGCTAGTCAAAAACTATAAAAAGAGCTAGAGAGCTCATTTTTGAGGTTAGATTGTAATTGAAACGAACTTGTAAGAGCATTTTGAAAGTAATCTAAAAGCTCCATTGATTCTCACCCTTTGTCTTACCTTGTGTGCACGTGTGTGTGTATGTGTGTGCATGCTTGTGTGCTTCTCACTCACGCACTTGTGCCGCCACTTGCTCGAGGTCTTCATACCATCCTCACGTCTTCCCGGATTGACATTAAAGGAGGTGCTACTCATCATTGAGCTACACCAAATTTTGGCGCCGTTGCCGGGGATCGAGCTTTGAGGACGAGCGTGTGATGGTAAGACGTAGAGTTGACGCGTTGGAGTTGTAGGTATTTTCTTCACTCTCATCGGTTTTCTTTTACTTTCTTCACCATCTTCATCATCATCATCACCATCTCCCACGTCCATCTCCATCATCGCGAAAAGTTCAG
The DNA here is from genome assembly GCA_020310875.1 of Ceratopteris richardii. Lineage (NCBI taxonomy): Eukaryota > Viridiplantae > Streptophyta > Polypodiopsida > Polypodiales > Pteridaceae > Ceratopteris > Ceratopteris richardii. Next base: position 85,177,037 of record CM035443.1, read on the forward strand.
TTTTTTGACTATATCCCCATCTCCACCTCATTTCCCTCATTTCACTTGTGAGAGAGAGCGAGAGAGCGAATTTGCATGCGCTGTTTTTGCATGTTTCTTGAGCTATTTTGCAGGTTTTTTGCTGTACCATCATCCCCAGCGGTGTGTGCAGGTACGACAGGCTCTGCACAGGTCCCGGGACGACAACCTCTGTCTATCGCGACAGACAGAAAATCTTAAAATTTTTTGAATGCATGATTAGCACTGTAACCTACACCTTGAGGGCACTCTAGATCTCTAGAAGTTTTTCAAAAATTTGCGTTTCTTCAGTCTATCACGACAGACAGCGTCTATCGCGACAGACACCGTCTATCGCGACAGACAGAGACCCACGACAGATACCGTCTATCGCGACAGACACCGTCTATCGCAACAGACAGAAATCCGCGACAGATACCGTCTATCGCGACAGACACCGTCTATCGCGACAGACAGAATTTCGCGACAGATACCGTCTATCGCGACAGACACCGTCTATCGCGACAGACAGAAATCCACGATAGACACTGTCTATCGCGACAGACACCGTCTATCGCGACAGACAGAAATCCACGATAGACACTGTCTATCGCGACAGACACCGTCTATCGCGACAGACAGAAATCCACGATAGACACTGTCTATCGCGACAGACACCGTCTATCGCGACAGACAGAAATCCACGATAGACACTGTCTATCGCGACAGACACCGTCTATCGCGACAGACAGAAATCCACGATAGACACTGTCTATCACGACAGACACCGTCTATCGCGACAAACAGCCCCCACGATAGATTGCGTCTATCGCGACAGACACCGTCTATCGCGATAGACAGGCATTTTCGGCAAAAAATTAAGGAGTGAATTTTTGGAAATTTAGGCTAAATTTTGGGCATATTTGCACTTTCATGTACTCATCTACTTACGAAGGCCTTAGAAAATGCATTAAAACCCCCGAAAGGTTCTGTTTGTCTAGTTAACCCCCTAAACCCTGAACGGTCATAACTTTTTCATACGAAATCCATTTTCTGAGCTCTAGGGCTTGTCGGAAAGCTCGTGACATATACTACACGCCCTCAACTGTTTTTTATAAGAATAACGCGTTGATTTTCAGATAGGATATTTGGAAGTTGACACACTGAGGGGTAGGAACACCAAGGGAGCTCTAGAGTAAATTTCTAACAATGCAAAAGGGGGAACAAGGGTCATTAAAAAAGTGTCTGAAATAAATTGTCTGTCAATTGAAAGGTCTACTTGGAGCTAATCTTGGGATTTATGCAGGCCTATTGAGAAGCAACTGAGAGTATCCAAGCAACGGTGTGGCGCACGCTTGAGAATCAACTTCTCGAGCACTAAAGAGCAAGGTTCGGCAAGAGAGGTCGGAATATTCTCAACTCCTCTTCGTCAATTCCTAGCTTAGGCTAAGAACGATTAGAAGTAGGAGTAAGTCAGGGCGACGATAGGCCACTATCAAGTTGAAGACTACCTAAAAACTCAAGTTCAAGCTAAAAACTTAATCTCTGTACTGTCGACAACATAAAGGAAAGAACCTAACGTGGAACGATCAACCTGAAAGTACGAAGAACATTCAAGTATTCCGGGCGACGTAATAGCAGACAAGACTTTAAACACGAGAAATAACTAAAAAGAATCAAGTGACTGGTACCAATTGATCGACAACGAGGTTGTACTCTGGGCAAAGAATTGGGCTACTTAGATAGGCATATGAACCTTAGATCAGGACGACACCTAGTAAGAGAGAGACAAAGCCTTAGATCTTCAGAGGCTAGTGTCAACCACACTGCTAGGTCCTGGGCTCAGCAGTTGAGCCACCAATCGAACTACCCTAGCTCTGAGACCAGTGAGTCAGAGATGTCTCAAGGCATGGACAGACCTATGGGAAGTTCAGGAGTGCCTTACTTATACAGGGTGGAAGGTCCTTACAAAACGCAGTTGGAATACCTTAGGACCAACCGATTAGGTGCGAGCATCTATGAGGACGGCCTAGGAAGATCAGTGGTCCAGATTAAAAACCCTGACCAATCCATAGGACTAGAGCACCCAGCTGTCAAGTTTGAAAACGGTGCATACCTGGACAAGGAAGGAACCATATACGTAGTCACCAGTCATCCAGATAGGACAGATGAATTTGGAAATGTAATTTCAGAAACGGACTTAGGTGACTTGGAACAAGGAAACATGGGAGTGGAACCTAGAACCCCTCGAGGTAAATCAGTTCTCACTAGGATTATCACGCCTGAGTGGGTCCCCCAAGATAACAAGTGCATAGATTTGCTTCTCAATCGAGAAACGGACGAAGCCTTTTGGAGGTATAAACCGGATCACCCAATTGATATAGGAACAATCATGATCTATGAGTTTAAGGATCCAGATAGCCCAGGTAGAGTGACCTACTTAGACCACACTTCGGAGAGGATCTTTGTGGTGACAGAAAATGATAGGCATGCTTACACTTGGAAGGGCGAATTCATTTTCCCCCAACCAAGATCAAATGTATTCTATGGTCAACCTGGAGCTGGAACATCCCAGGCTCATGGTATGCAAAGAGACAGAAGTAAAGATAGACCAGAAGTAAGTTTTGCAAATCTAGTGGGCAGAGAAAGAACGAGAACGGAGACGAATAGGGTAGAACCTGAGATGCTTAGAGCCCACAGGAACCAAAGAAATGTAGATGGATTCCCTCTGCCGAGGCCTAGAGAGCACACAAGAACTTTGAGACCCACCCAGCTAGTTAAGTCCATGAAGAATTACTTTGACGGCACAGGAGATCCCTATGATCATGTGGCGGAGTTCAAGCAAGTCTTGAGAGCTGAACAAGTTGAGGATCTATTCACGCAGTACAATGCCTTCGGTCTAACCCTAAGGAATACGGCACTTACATGGTTTCAGCCATTGGATGAGCGCCAGTTCAGGAGCATAGACCAACTCCTAGAAGCATTTATTATTGAGTTCTCCAAGAGTGGCATAAGACACAATACATCCTCATTGATTCACAGCTTCAAACAGACCCCCCAAGAGACTGTCAGATTGGCCGGAAGAAGATTTAGACAATATCTTGAAAGGTGCCCTATTTCGGAGCTACCCACATCTGCTAAACAAGTAGCCTTATTCCTTGATGGATTGCTGAGTACGAAATTGAGATCCTATGTGTATCTAAAGGACCCTAGGACCATAGAAGAATGTGTACGCATGTGCATTGACATTGAAGATAACCTAGGGGAAGAGCTAGAGCTTTCCAAAATCTACAAAGATTCAGATAGTGCATCTAGCCACTCTTCCACGCAATCTACATCAATTGAGGAACTCGCTGAGAAGGTAGCTCAAAAATTAGGTGTAACTAGCAAACAAATCCCAAGGTTTGCCCCTGTGAAAAGATGCTATACATGCGGTGGTGACCATATGGCGAATGTCTGCCCTATTATGGCCCAACCCCAAGTTAACCCTAGTAGCCAGTACTGCACCATAGAACAGAAGTACACAAACCACACTGCGCAAGATTGCCCATACAACAAGCAGGCAGTTAGGCAACCCTACCCTCAACCCTACCAACAAGGCAGATACCAGAACCAGTATCCTCCCCCACCACAATATGCTAGACCCCAACAAACCTACCAACCACAATATCAGGCCCAACAGAGACCCCAACCGGTGCTAGCTCAACAGCCTCCAAACCCCTCTAACGTGATTCCAGTAAAGTATGCTGTTGCAGAAGAAAACCTGAATAGAGCTATAGTCCCTGTAACATCCTTGATCTCTGAAAATGACCCAAGTGATCATAGCTTTGATTCTACCCATGTGGATAGCCCCCAGGCTTACTACATGCAGTCTCCAGAACATGGTGAGTCCTACTATAGTGAAGAGCCGAACGAACCTAGTTGGGAGTCAGATTACACGAACGTCATGTATGCAAACCCCAACCCTAGGCCTCAATCTAGGCAGGTAAGACCTCCATTCCCAAGAGGACCGTGCTACAGATGCCAAGGAGATCACCTCATTCGTGATTGTCCCTTGCCTCCACCTACACAACCCCAGTCAGTGACGATCCAAGGCTTCTGCCAAGATTGTGGAAAAGAGCATCTCTTACGAGATTGCCCAAAGAACCCCAGTAATATGCCAAAAATCACGCCCATCAATGTTATTGAGTTAGTGGTAGATTCCAGCGGAAGTGTTACTTCCACTGCACCCGTACAGGTAGTCACGAGAGCTCAAGCAGTGAAGCAAAACCCAGGGGTAGGCAAGGAAAAGAGCCCAGACACTAGCGATACTGAGAGCCAAAATAAAAAGAGAACAAGAGCTTGGAGAGATAGCCGCGAACGCATGAAAAGGCAATGGGCAAAGAAGATGAGTGAACTTGAGGAAAGTCTACGAGAAACCAAGGCTAAAATCATAGAGATCACATCTCAACCGCACTCTCACACATTCCCACCGCTACCATCCCCATCACCCTCCATCCCTTCACCCTCTAAGACACCCCACGTAACCCACCCACCACCCCAAACAGGATCGATATTAGCTGATCCCACTCCTGAAGACATAGACATGATGCTTAAAGCATATCAGGCCAGAATCCAAGAAGGGCCAAACGTCACGGATCATGACAAGTGCTATCCTAGAGCTGACCTAGAGATAGAAAGAACCAAACTATGCGCGAAAATGGTCGCATTGGCTCAGACTATGTTTGAAGCCAGTCGCCTTTTCAATTACTCAGGCTCAGCCAAAACGCAATTACACTTGGATGGATTCCTAGAGAAGTTAGAGAGGATAATTGCAAGATCGGACAAGGAAGAAAAAAATCAAGACCAGGAAAAGGCAAGCAAAAACATGAATCATTCCCCATCGGAAGTTTATGTGGCCAATTCCACTAAACCAGACAGTTTCCCCTCCTTAGAAAGAATAGAGAGGCTAATTGCACAGTCAGAAAAGGAACCTACCCCTCAAAGAAAGGAAAGGGCAAGAGAACGGATAAGCCAGCCTCTTCAAGAAGCCCATGTGCCTCCTCAGGAAGCTTATCTTCCCCCCCAAAAGGCAGATGAGCCTCCCTCGAAAGCTCAAGTACCTCCACAGGTTGCCTACATTCCTTCTCAGGGAATGTGTGAGCCTGTTCGGAAAAGTAATAGAATAAGTAACCCTCCCCAAGAAGCTTGTGCTCCAGCCATTTGCGAGAACGAGGAGAGAGTCAACAACAAAATAAGCCCTCCTTCCCAGGTTGCTTATGCGCCCAATTCTACGGAGCCAGACACTTCTTCTTCTATGAATCGGTTTGCACCAGACTTCCTACGAGAGATTCAAGAAGACAAATGGGATAACGAAAGCGAGGTCGCCCCTCCTTTTGAACTTGTGGATGATGCACACGACCAGTTCCCACAAGACATCCCATCTATTTACGGGGAACATGAGAGTACTCAGTCTCATGAGAGATTGGATTTTGAGTCTAATTCCATACAGGAGCTACCCCACTTCACAGGCCCATGGGAAGCAAAGTCCACATGTATGAGAGCACCCACAGTCTTGGTAAGGAACGACGACTCAGTCATACCTAGGAACACAGAGGTAGTGAAGAACACTAACGTGCAGTGTAATCTCAAGTTAGAAGAGCTACTCAAGGTTAGACCTGAATTATGGAAACATGTAGCCAAACAAATACCAGAGATAGCAAAACCTCGTTCCCAGGTAGGATCCCATAGGACAGTGCCAGAAATTCCCTTGGATAAGATAGGAGATATGTGTGAAGGTGAAGAAGGGAACACCTATCTTCCCATCACCTACCAGGAATACACCACCAAGGCGATTTTGGATTCAGGTGCAGGAGTTGCAATTGCCACCACCTCCTTATGGAAGCGTTGGGGCAAGCCAGCACTCAGGCCAACGAGGATGAAGTTACAAATGGCCGATGGTCACATAGAGAGACCCCTAGGATTGCTAGAAGGAATAACTCTCACCACTTGTGGTGTCGAGTTTGAACATAGCTTTGCTATATGTGACTTCAGCAAAAATCATGCCTATGAGATGATTTTGGGAAGACCATTTATGCGACAATTGCAAGTGGTACAGGATTGGGGAACCAACTCCTTGTATTTGCAACACTTGGGTGTTACGACCAAAGTCAATCTCAAGGATTATTCTCATAGAGATGTCCCTCCTATCCAATGGAATCCCATCCATAGAGCTAAAGATGACACAGAATCGGTGCATTCCATAGGGTCTGGATCCTCATGGATGCATGAAGACACCCACTTATGGATGTGCAAGGTAGCAGTAGAGGAAGAGAAGAGAGAAAAGGCCAGAGAAATAGGTGCGAACGAAACCCATAGACCCATTCAAGACCCAGCCTATGCACCTGTAGTTTTTCCAGACGAGGAATTCGAACCCTATGGCTGGGCAGAAATTTTAGCAACCATGGACGTAGCCATCAACGAAGAACAATGGACACCTCACTGTGATGAGGATGGCTATGACATTTCAGTCTTCTCCATAGAGCCAATCATGGGAGAGGCAGTTTTAGAAGAATGCGAACCTAGCCCTGATGCATTTGAGGATGCAAGTGACTCCGATCTAGAGTCAATCATTATGGACCCACCATTTGCATCAGATGAAGAATACTTCCATGAAGTAGAATTTCAACCCCAGAGGCATGGAGAGGTTACAAATGATGTAAGATTAGCAACGCATATGACCCCTAAGGAAGAAGGAAAGAAACGAAAGAAGAAAGAAGTCTCACCAGAGGAGGAAGAATCTTTGTTTGAGGTCCCGGAAAATTTTAAGAAATATGAGATTGACGACAGGAGAGTCATGATAAGAATGCCTAAACGAGAGGCACAATCAGGAGAGGCCTATGATAACAAAGAAACCACAAAGAAAATAGTAGTGGCCATAGAAGAAGGAGAGGAGAGATGCACGTATATAGGCCATGACCTGACAGAAGAAGAAGAGCATGAATTGATTGCCTTGCTAAGAGAATACAGAGATGTATTCGCTTGGAGTTACAAGGATTTGAAAGGGGTTGACCCAGACATATGCTCACACACTATTCCCATGACCTCAGATGCTAAACCCTCGAAGCAAAAGCCTTATACATATAACGATAATTATGCTGCTAAGATCAAAGAAGAGATAGATAGACTGGTTGAAGCTGGATTTATCTACGAAATTGAGCACACTGAATGGGTGTCCCCCATCGTTGTGGTGCCCAAGAAGAATGGCAAGCTGCGTGTGTGCATTAACTTGAAAAAGGTTAATGCCGCCACGATTCGAGATAACTATCCGCTTCCCATCACAGAACATCTCTTAGAAAGGGTGGCAAGCAAGGAAGTGTACAGCTTCCTTGATGGATTTTCGGGCTACAATCAAGTAGCCATAGCTCCAGAGGATCAGCATAAGACAGCCTTTGCCACAGAGTGGGGCATTTTCGCTTTTAGAGTAATGCCATTTGGGCTTACCAATGCACCAGCCACCTTCCAGAGGCTGATGTGCCATGTGTTTAAGGAGTTCCTGAGGAAGAGTTTAGAAGTCTACGTTGATGATCTTTGTGCTCATTCCAATGTTAGACAAACCCATATTCCTGAACTCAGACAAATCTTTGACAAATGTAGAGAATATCAAGTCTGCCTGAACCCAGAAAAGTGCGTTTTTATGGTTAGGCAAGGCAAGATTCTAGGACACATAGTGTCAAAGAATGGCATATCTACCGACGAAGAAAAAGTGAGAGCCATAGCAGAGCTACCTAGGCCAAAGAATGTCAAGGAAGTACAAGCTTTCATGGGGCATTGTGGGTATTACCGACGTTTCATCCACATGTATGCTGTCATCGCAAAGCCCATGTACGGACTCTTGACTAACTTTGAGTGGACTGATGAATGTGAGAATTCCTTCCAGGAGCTTAAACGAAGATTGTGTTCAGCACCAATCTTGACCACACCAGATTGGAATAAGCCATTCCATGTTCATGTTGATGCATCCAATTATGCTATTGGATGTGTGCTCGCACAACCTACTGGTGAAGGTAATATGGATCTTCCAATTGCCTATGCCAGTAGACAATTGAATGCGGCTGAACGGAATTACACCACCACAGAGCGAGAAGGATTAGGCATGGTGTATGCAGTTAAGAAATTTAGACACTATTTGCTTGCAAATAAGTTTAAATTTTTTACTGATCATCAGGCATTGTTGTACCTAGTAAACAAGCCATGCAATACAGGTAGATTAGTAAGATGGTTTCTCTTACTAATGGAATACGACTTCGAGGTTGTGGTAAGGAAAGGTAGGACTCACTTACGAGCAGACCATCTCTCTAGACTCACATCGGGAGAAGCCCCACAAGGAGTATCAGATGACCTTCCTGATGCTTACTTGTTTAATTTGGAAGTTGTACCGCAGTGGGCTAAGCCATTGGTACCAGTATTGACATACGGGCCTAACCATCCTGTGGTAAACACACGGAACAGAGAGGTTGTAAAAGCCCAAAAATACCACATCATGGCAGGAAGCATGTACAAGCACACAGATCAAGGGATCTTGGCTTGTTGCGTAGAAGAGGATGAGTACGCTAAATGGTTGCAATTAGCACATGTAGGTGCATTAGAGCAACACCATTCAAAGCAACGAACTTTACAGACTCTAAAGAGATTCGGAGTGCATTGGCCAACTATGGAAGCGGATGTCCAAAAGTTGTGCAAGGAATGCCCAATCTGTTGCACTAAACCACCGGTGGAACATGCCACTCTCTATCAAGTATCCATTGCGCCAGATTGGAGCGAACCACTAGTATCATTCCTGAGGACAAACACATTCCCTCCAGACATGACTCCGGCTAGGAAAAGGAGTTTAGAACAAGAAGCTTTGGATTACTCACTCATTGGTGATAATCTATATAAGCGTGGTAACGATGGTTACCTGAGACTATGTGTCCACGAAAGTGAATATCTGAAGATCTTGGAAACTGCTCACCAAGGTGTAGCAGGAGGACACTTTGGACCAGATCGGGTGATCAAGGCGATATTATTTGCGGGCTTCTGGTGGCCTACCCTTCACATGGATGCACATACCTATGTGAAACGGTGTGATGTATGTCAGAGGACTCAGTATCCTATACGCAAAGATGAGATGCCACTGAAACCTATGATGGGTGGACGTGCATTCTCTAAGTGGGGAATAGACTTCGTAGGTCCTATTAATCCCCCAGCTAAAGGTTCTCATGCGGAATACATCATTGTTGCAACAGATTATCTCACCAAGTGGGTAGAGGTAAAGGCTACGACAAAGAACGATGCTCAAACAACTGCCAAATTCTTGTTTGAGAATGTATTCACGAGATACGGGCTACCTATAGAGCTTGTAAGTGATAGAGGCACTCATTTCTTGAACGAAGTGATTGAGAATCTACTCCAAGAATTCTTGGTAATACACAAAAAGTCTGCCCCGTATCACCCTCAAGCTAATGGACAAGCTGAGAGCACTAATAAAATCTTATGCAATGTACTGACAAAGTTAGTGAACACTAAACGCTCTGATTGGGACAAACAGCTACACCATGCTGTTTGGGCATACCGAGTTGCCTACAAAACGGTACTCCAAGCCACCCCCTTTCAGATGGTATTCGGCCAAAACGCTGTGCTACCCTTGGACTTCCTAATCCCTACATTGAGAGTAGCACAAGAGCACGAATGGACGGGTCATGAGCTCTCCTTTAGGATCTTTGACCTTGAACGATTAGGAGAAACAAGACTGAGAGCCGCTGCTGGAATATATGCAGCCAAGAAGAGACAGAAGGCATATTTCGATGCCCATGTGAAGGATAAAGGCTTGAAAGCAGGAGATCTAGTCTTAGTCTATACACTAAAACAACACGCGAGGAAGCTAGAAAAGAGAGGCTACGGACCTATGATCATCAATAGGATCTCCACGAGTGGAGCAGTACAATTAGCCACGCTAGAAGGTGATCTCCTCCCAAACTATATTAGCGGTTGTAGAGTCAAGTTGTATCAGGAACCCCTCACGGAGGAAATGCTCAGCCGACTCAACACTGCTAAGAAACGCAAAGAGGAAGAAAAGCGCATTCGAGAAGAGGCTCAAGCAGAAGCTTTAGAACGCATCAGAAGGATGAAATTACGAAGGCAAGGCAGAGATCAGCCTGGAGCGAATGACTATGCAGACCAAGGATTTCCCATAGCCATGTGTGAAGTTGCAGGAACAAGCTCGCATAGGATAATTGATAGACGTCCTTTCGTAACCTTAGATATAGGACAAGGAAAGAGTGCAAGGACCGTAAGAGCCTTGATTGACTCAGGAGCAGCCACTAGTGCTGTTAAATTGTCTTACTGCCAAGAATTACAATTGACTGTCAATCCTGTGGAAGCATATCTTATAGGATTGGGAGGAGTGGAAACCCCTTGCATGGGCGAGGCGGAACTTCCCCTTTACATTCATGATGAGGCAATGACAGTTAAAGTACTGGTGTGTCAAGATGAAGATTTCACTGAACCTCTAGTCTTGGGTCAAGATTGGATCTATGACCAAGCAATTAACTTAAACCTAAGAAGTGGACTTCTCCAGGTTTGGGTCAATCATAGTCGAGTTATAGTAGAATTAGACAATGGAGCACTCAAGGAACTAGGAAAGGCACAGACTCCTGGTCCTTCCAGGGGTACACATGAAGATGACCATGCTGTTCTTGTTCAAAACCCTGTGTTGTAGAGGAATGACATTTGCAAAAAAGGAGTCAGGGATGCAACGGAACTCCCTTCTTTTCCAAAGGCCAGAAGGAGGCAGCAACCAAAGGCGGATCACAAGCAGAAGAAGCAGAGTACTACCTATGTCCGAGATCAAAAATACCTGCGCAGCAGAATGTCCCAGAAAATAAACCAGGTGTGGGTGCGGAAAGGCGGACGACCGGGTGCACCACCGTCAACTACACGGGCAGAGCCTCTTATTAGTAACCAACAACACGACGCTAATAAGAAGTCTTTCAGAAATTCTTCTGCTAAAGTAAAATTTATTTGGGTGCCCAAGAAGTCGATGAAGGCAAGCCCACAATCAAGACAAATTTGGGTGCCTAAGGCTTGCTTGAGGGCACAAGTAGCTACGCCAAGGCCACAACCTATGCAGCGTAACCCATCTACGAGTACAACCAGAATTCCCTCGTGCTCAACACTTAGGAACACACCAAGACCCATGAGCATGCATGTAATCACTTATAAGTGGGTCCCTAAAAGGCCCCATTCCCAAACGGCGACACCGACACAGCTCTCTAGAGTCTCTACGAAACCGAAAGCAAAGCCCATCCACTGCATTTGGCAGTCTAAGATCTGTAATAAACCCCCCGACCCCGATTTGTAAATTCACCCCACTTACTAACGGCATTAGTCTCCTAGGAATACACAAACGTTAACTACACTCACTGTCTTCGTGCACTTACTAACCACTAACTCATCATCTGCCTCATGTTAATGTTGTAACGGGGACAGCAACGGATTTATTCTGTCCATTACGATGTTAACACATGCTTCTATATTCTCAGAGAATCAGAAGGCAACCAGTAAAATGGCAGAAGCGACAGGTTCGGGCTCACAAGTAGGGATACTTACTGCGGGAATTGATGTGGATAGTATACCCGTGGATGTGCCCCCGACTGAACGACCAGTGGAGATGCTACACCTTCAGCAACTCCCGGTGCCAGATCCACCTACAGGAATCACGGAAAGAGTTCATGCCAATTCTCATTGGTTCAATGGCATGCCCGGTCCATTAGGTGAGGCCAAGTACATCTGGGAGTCTAAATGCGAGTATGACAGATCATGGGTGCGATTCCAATTTTTCTCCAAGGAGTTCGAGACTTTACAGAACACCGAAGATCTCCAGACCATATGGCAACGAGCAGGATTGGCGGAATATTTTGAAGCCCCACTACCTAAACCCGATCTCCTCCGATGTTATTATTTGGTCTCCACATTACAAGCTCATGAAGATAAGGACCAACCCGGATCATTTGTTCTCCCCTCATTGCTGGGCAACAACGAGTTGAAGAGGTTTGAACTTACTGTGGAGCTGGTAAGCGACGCTTTAAATATGCATGGCACGCATGTGCCCTCAGAAAAGGATGCTCTTGTTCCCACCAACATGAAGGACAGGAAACTAGTGAAGCTGAAAGACATGGCAGCACTCACCCCAAATGTGTCCATCCCTCTCCGAATGTGCATGCAACATTTCGCCTTCCCCGGTCAAGACCGATTCACGCAACCACACAAGAAGATCTGGTTTGCTCTCTACTTGGCGGAAGCAGGTGCGTTACCTATTAAGCTACCAGTGTGGATTATAGATCAGTTGTATGAAGCGAACAAACGGGCTTCTAGGAAATTAGTGGTGAACGGATGCTGTGCACTCACACGCATCATTTACCGATGCTTGGCATATGATGTCCCCATTGAGCGTGCCTTAACTTGGGCACAATTACAAATGTTTAAAAGGCTCAAGACATCCACACATCAGTCCAAGCGCATGAGGGGCGCGATCCCTTGCGTCCAGACACGGGAAGTCCTGACTACTCCTGAGGCATCACCATTAAGAGAGGGCACTGTACCTCCCTTTACCATTAGGATACCCAGGTCGGAATCTGACACTACGACACAACCTACCCCATCGGCTCCTCCGGTTACACCTGAATTTGAATTTGCTGCCACTGGAGACGCTGAAGGACTGGACCCCCAGGATTTCGAAGCATTCCTACAAAGCACACAATTCTCTGATGTGGAGTTTTATTCAGAGGCAGAGGAGCAGGGCACATCCTCACGAAGAAGAAGAAAGTCTACAGACGGTAGACATGTCCATTGGAGTGACGCTCAGCAAAGTCAACAACACGGACACACGAAAGAAGAAGAAGCGTATGAAGAAGAGACCACTGAAGCCCCAGCATATACAGCAGAACTCCGAAGGCTGTATCAGATTATGGAAAGAATGCGATCGCAGCAGTTACTCACTGAACAGAGCAGCAGAGTACTTATGACTCAGTTGTTGGAAGAAGCGGGAGTTGACTCAGAGTACAGGGAAGGTCTCTTATTGATGGCAGAAACATATGGAGTTGTAGAAGCTGTGCGCACTGCCATTCAGAGGCCTTCAGTTCAATATGACCCACGAAGGTTCCAGACACGACCTCGCTCAGGTAAAAATATCCAAATTCCCGTTACAGTTGCAGAAGAGCCAACTACTACACCAACCTCCCAAACAGCTAGTCAACAGCACCCCGCCACCCATGAGGAGTCCACCGAACCACTACCACCTACTCCCCCACCATCACCTCCTAGAACAGAGACAGTGGAAATCCCATCGACCACTCAACCCACTGATCCAACCTTCATCTTTCGTACTCCCATCTCTAGTGCCACCCTATTCTCTACCACTGATAACCCGATCTTTGACGCAAACCCCATCACCACACAACCCACTGAAACCCTTCCCGAGCCTGCCCTAGGACAACCATCCCCAATGCCTTCAGCCACGGGCCACCCTGACCCCAGATCCACATTCATGGGCTTCCCTACTACCACGCAACCCTTTCCACCCTTCTCAAATTTACGACCCCAACCCCCGATATCCCTTTCTCCATTTCTACAATCCCTCCAGGACATTTTTGCTAGAGCTTTTCAACCAGGCTCTCAACCATTCCCTGCCTCTTCAGCTCCCCACCCCACGTCACATCTATTCACCACTTCCACACACACACCACCTACCATACCAATGTATATGGCAGGCCCCACACTAACACCCACTCCTGAAGGTATGGACATTTCACCACCCACGGCACCTCCACCCACGGTTTCACCTCCTCCCATTCCCCCTCCACCAATTTCACCCACACACACAACTTTCATAGACACATCATTCACTGTCTCCCTTCCCCAATTCCCTTCCCATGCATCTTCCACGGTAAACACCCCCCACTCATCTATAGGAAATGCATTGGACACCATGTTGGCTTGTATATCAAATTTAAGAACAGATTACATTCAGCTCCAGCAACAAAACGAACGCCTGCAAGAGCACTCAGTGACACTACAGCACCGCCTTGCGGCACTAGAAGAGGAGAACACTCGCCTCCACACACAGTTCCACACCCTCCAAGAAGCCCACAATATATTGGAGGTACAACTACAGAACGTAGATCAGGAAGCGGTGCAGGTGGTAGAAGGTCACCTACGGACACAGCTGGAACGCAACTCAAAACTTCAGCGAAATATGGCACTACTTAAACGCCATCTTGCGGCTGCTCAGGAAGAGAACAGACGTCTGCAAATACAAAATCAAGAGAACCTGGAGGCAGCTATTGAGAGCACACCGGGGGCACCCATCAGCCCATCCAAGTTTCAAGCAGTGACCCCCGATAATATCAAGATTATATTGGAAGATTATGCCATGCTGCTCGAAGCACATGATAAGCTATCAGAGGAGCTAGGACAACTGAAGCAGGAACACCAACAAGGACCAACAGCTGCCACCCCAACCACCCCCTCTGCGGCTTCGCTTCTCTCAGACGCAGAGGCCATAAAAGATCTCCAGAAACAGGTAACTGAATTGCAAACACGCCTACTACAATATGAGAGACCATCTTCCCCTTCGGAGGCTCCCACGGACGAAGAAGTTGTGCAAATTCCTGTGGAACAAACGTTTGATGAAGAATATGATCCGCAACCATTCCCAGGAGGCCAACAAACAGAGGAAGCGCAGGACACGTTCGAGGCACCACGGCCGCCATGGTTACGACAAGTGGAGGAAATCGGGAGTTCGCACGAAGAGCGCACCGTAGTGCAAAATCAGGCCATGAGGGTCATAGAGGAGACTGTGTTACAATCAGCTTACTTTCAGAACCTGTCATCGCGACGCCTGATTCTCTCATCGGAACTCCAGTACAGGCCATATTATATTCTCTTGGCTGATTATAATGCAGAAATACAAAGAGTCACGGGTCAGATTCCTACTTTTGCGACCCAATTTCAACCCGAAGACCTTCCTCCAGAGGTGCGAAAAGGCAAGATTCATCAACCCACATGGCGGCAGAAACTTTTAGAGACCTATCCAGAAATGCTACGCACATGGAACAACGCGCCGTTGCACCTCCTGTACAACCCATGCTACGGTCCAGTCCCCCGCCGCAGGTCGTGGAAGGCATTTAATATCAAGGTACAGAATAATGCGCAATGCAAGGAATGGCTGAACTACCCGTACATCGCGCCACCACAAGGACCACCATCGGTAGCATATATGATGGGGACCATTCGCCACTGGATGCCGCGCTTGAAGCCCATGCAAGATGTGGCAGCGCAAATGATGCTTAAAATCTTAGATATGATGCAAGTAGTGCTGAAGACCTTTAGAAATGCAGCCGCACCACAGGTCCGTCTTCCGGGGTTTAGCAATGGAAATTACGACTTGGTGTATGACATGAGCACCACCCCCAGTATCCGGGTGGCTTACGCTTGGCATGCACGCATCAAATACCTCCCCGCCTGCTACAAACAGACCTTCGAAGAAATGTTCAGATCAGGTTTCTGGGAGTACCACTCGGAGATTTTCGCACCAAAGCCGACACATCTGCTTCAACTGTTTGCTTGTGAACAAGCAATGTATTCAGAGTACTACACCACCCCGCAACCAGAGACCCCCGGTGCAATAAATTGGGAGGCATTGGAAGCCGATCTAGCAAGAGGCTTAAGGATAGGAGAACATGAACTGGCCACCAATGTCATCCAATATTACATCGACCACCCGCGAGAACAAAGGTCTGTCAGGGGCGACAGAAGCTAGGAAGGGGGGAGTGTTGGCACACAAAGCAACAGAGGAATCATGCACAATACGGCAACAAGGCCAGATCATTTTTCCCCATGGGTTATGTACAACTCAAGTGATTTTAATCACTACACAAACATTGTAAATCCCGTTTTTGGTAGAATAGACTCCATTTTGTGCAAGCCGAGGAGTCCTCGAGCTTGAGGAGTATTAGAAGTACCATCGTACCAAATTTCATAATTTTTAGACTTCGTTTGAGCCCTCAAATAAGCCTTGGAACCTAATTTTTAACTAGGCCGGACACTAGGTCTGGACAGGGCCAAAGCTAGTCAAAAACTATAAAAAGAGCTAGAGAGCTCATTTTTGAGGTTAGATTGTAATTGAAACGAACTTGTAAGAGCATTTTGAAAGTAATCTAAAAGCTCCATTGATTCTCACTCTTTGTCTTACCTTGTGTGCACGTGTGTGTGTATGTGTGTGCATGCTTGTGTGCTTCTCACTCACGCACTTGTGCCGCCACTTGCTCGAGGTCTTCATACCATCCTCACGTCTTCCCGGATTGACATTAAAGGAGGTGCTACTCATCATTGAGCTACAGAATGTCTTGGGGAAATTGATCATGAAGATCATCAATCTCTAGAATAGGAGGGGTGTTACCCTTCTCCTTGGCCCATTTCTCTTCTTGTATCTCCCACAAGAACTCTTGAGAGTACTCTTGAATTGAAAGAGGTGCTCCAACATCCATGGAATTAGGAACATAAGCTTTCATTGGTGGAGAGCTTCCTCTCTCAACAACTGATTGAGCCTGTGGAGGTAAAGAAACATGTGGTTTGTTTACCAACTGCTCTAATCTTTCTACTAAGCCCTATAAATGCAAATCCGGTTTGACAGAGTTTTTCTGATTGAACTTTTGACTAGTCTCGAGCATAGCTTTAGTTAGTTCTACCATTTTCATGCACATTTTCATCCATTCAATCTCTAAGTCGGCTCTAGGGTAACTCTTGTCTAGGTTTGCAACTATTGGCCCTTCTTGAAGTTGAGCCTAGTAGGCCTTGAACATCATGTCCAAGCCTTCTAGGGTTGGATCTGCAAGAACAGACCTTGGTTGCAGTTTATTTACAATGGGTGGTGGGTGGGATGAGGTGGTGTGGATGGAGTTTCATCATGTGAGGGACTTTGAGATGCAATGTCTTCTATCTTTGTTTTCGTTTCTTTCAGGCTTTCTTCTAGTTCTGATAACTTTTTATTCCACTTGTGATTGGCCTTCTCTCTAGTATCTTTCCATGTTCTTGTTTTCCTCTTACTAGGCTCCCCTGATTCACTCAACTCCAATTGCTCTACTGGTTTATCTTGTTTTAATGCTTGTGCCCTAGTAATTGCCTGTATAGGAGCCACATTACTACTACTTGCACTTGAATCCACCACTAAGCCTACCACATTAATGGGTGTAAGCTTGGGTGCACTAGAGGGGTTCTTGGGACATTCTCCCGGAAGATGTTCTTTGCCGCACTCAAGACAAATGCCTTGTATTGTGATGTTTTGTCCTTGTCCCGGAGACGGTGGATGGTGACATTCACAAAGGAAATGGTTGCCTTGACATCTAAAACATGGTCCTCTAGGGGCTTGGGGTCTCACTTGTCTCAATTGGGTCCTAGGGTTAGGATTTGTGTACAAGACATTGGAGTATTCTAACTCCCAATTTGTTTCCATAGGTGGTGCCTCATATTGATATGGATAAGTCTCACTATGCTCAGGTGACTCTGTGTAATAAGCATGTGGACTACCTTCATGGGATTAGTCTGAACTATGAGCATGAGAGCCATTCTCTGAGATCAGTGGGGTCACTGTCACCAATGCTCTATTAAGGTTCTCTTCTGCCACTGTATACTTAACTGGAATCACATTGGCAGGCGCTGGCGGTTGGTTTCCTAGGACTGGTTGTGGCCTATATGGTGCCTGATATTGTTGTTGTGGTCTATAATATGGTTGTTGGTGTTGGTTCTGATACCTACCTTGTTGGTAAGGTTGCTGATAATTCTGTCTAACAACCTGTCTATTGTATGGAGAATCTTGAGCCATGTGGTTCGTGTTATTTCTCTCAATAATGCAATATGGAGCATTCCTTTCTCTCATGTTTTGGTTGTGCAATGGGCATACATTAGCCATGTGGTCGCTTCCACAAGGATAACATCGATTCAATGAGGTGACTCTTGGTATTTGTCTATTTTGAACTCCTAGCTTCTTGGCAACTTGCTCTGCTATCTCATCCAACTCCGTGGAGGCTTTGGAGGTATGATTAGAAGAACTGTCATAGTCTTTATAGAGTTTGGATAGTCCTAACTCCTCAGCTTCTATGTCAATGCAGGTCCGCACACACTCTTCTATGCTTCTAGGATCTTTCAAGTACACATATGATCTTAAATTTGTGCTCAGTAAGCCATCTAAGAACAAGGCCACTTGTTTGGGAGGTGTGGGTAGCTCTAGAATAGGGCATCTTTCTAAGTACTATCTGAACCTTCTTCCTGCTAGTCATACTATTTCTTGGGGTGTCTGCTTGAAGCTGTGGATCAAGGATGATGTGTTATGCCTGATACCACTCTTGGAAAATTCTACAATGAATTTGTCTAGCAGTTGACCTATATCGTGATAGTTGCGACTACTCAATGGTTGAAACCAAGCTAAGTCAGTGCCCTTAAGAGTCAAACCAAATGCCTCATACTGGGTGAACAAATCCTCAACATGTCAGCTCTTAACACTTGTTTGAACTCGGCCACATGATCATAAGGATCTCCTGTCCCGTCAAAATAATTCTTCATTGCCTTGATCACTTGAGTGGGTCTAAGGGTTCTTGGGTGCTCTCGGGGTCTAGGCAATGAAAAATCATGTTTATCTCTTTTTTGCCTATGTGCTTGATGTCTCTCTCTTTCAGGTCTTTCATTTTCAAATCTTGATCTATTTCTGCCCACAGTGTGTGCAAAACTTACCTCAGGTCTCTCTCTAGTTCTTTCTCTCTAGGATTCATGAGCGTGGGATGATCCTACTCCTTGGAGGCCATGGGAAACATTGGATCTTGGTGGAGGGAAAATCAATTCACTCTTCCAAGTATATGCATGTCTACCATGTTCTGTTACCAAGAACATTTTCTCTGATGTGTTATCCAGGTAGAAAACTTTGCCTGGTACCTTTGGATCCTTAAACTCGTAGATGATGACTATGCCCAATTGGCTAGGTTGATCTGGCTTGAATCTCCAAAAGGCTTCCTCTGTTTCTCTATTCAAGAATAGTTCTATGCTTTTGTTGTCTTGAGGGATCCAATCTGGAGTGATTACTCTGGTCAAAACTGACTTACCTCTAGGAGTCTAGGGTCCTTGTCCTACATTTCCTTGTTCTAGGTCTCTTATCTCATTCTCACAAATGATATTTCCAAACTCATCAGTCCTATCTGGTAGGTTGGTGAACACATACATGGTTCCTTCCTTATCAATGTATGGACCCTCTTCGAACTTGACTACTGGGTGTCCACGTCCAAAGGGTTGATCTGGATTTTTGAGTTGGACCATTGATCGCCTCAGGCCATCCTCATAGATGCGAGCACCTAATCGGTTGGTCCGAATATATTCCAACTCTGTCTTATATGGACCTTTTGGTGTTTGTAGGTAGGCAGTTCTTGAGCCCCCTGCAGGTTTCCCCATGCTAAAAGACATTTCTGAATCACTTGTGTCTGAACTTAGTACATAAGGATAACCATTTAGTTGTTGTGCCCAAGACTTAGCTGTATGGTTGACACTAGCCTCAGAAGATCTAATGCTTTGTCTATCCTTGCCTAGGTGTCTACCAGATCTCAGGGTCATAAGCTTTGGTTAAGAGTCCAAAATTTCCCCTTGGTATGGTTCAAAATCCTTTGGAGTTCCCTTGGGTTCCTGGTCCCACCTGAGGGTCAACTTCAAATCATCCTATCTAAAAATCAATGCATTATTCTTATAAAAACCAGTTGAGACCGTGTAGGATTCGAAACAAGCTTTCCAACAAGCTATAGAGCTCAAAAAATGGACTTTTGCTGAAAAAGTTATGTCAAATCACGCTCCTGGGGGTCAAAACAGGCAAACATGCACTTATGGAAAAATCATGATTTTGTGTGAAAATCATGATTTTTGGGGGTCTGAAAATCACGATGCTGAACTCTCATGAAAATCGCGATTTTGAGGGATCATGAAAATCGCGATTTTGAGGGATCATGAAAATCGCGATTTTGAGGGATCATGAAAATCGCGATGCTGAGCAACCGTAAAAATCACGATTTTGTGAAATCATGAAAATCGAGATGTTGAGCACTTATGAAAAGCGTGATTCTAAGGGATCATGAAAATTGTGATGCTGAGCAATCACAAAAATCACGATTTTGTGAAATCATGAAAATCGCGATGCTGAGCACTGATGAAAATCGCGATTTTGAGTAATCCCCAAAAACACGATTTTGAATGAAAATCGTGAAAAACGCGATTTTGAGTGAGAATCGTGAAAAACGCGATTCTGAGTGAGAATTATGAAAAACGCGATTTTGAGAATGATCATAAAATCGCGATTTTGAATGAAAATCGTGTTTTTGACATGAAAATCCTGATTTTGAATGAAAATCGTGTTTGGTCCAAATCGTGTTTTTGGCCTGAAAATCGCGATTTTGAGAATGATAAAAAAATCATGATTTTGATTGAAAATCGTGTTTCTTGAAAATCGTGTTTTCAAAATCGCGATTTTTACCTTAGTGAAAATCGTGTTTTCTGAAATCATGAAAATCGTGTTTTTGGCTGAAAATCGTGATTTGTGAAAATTGCGATTTTGGGCCCACTGAAAAATCGTGTTTTCTCAAAGTTGTGTTTTACTTGAAAATCACGATTTTGTGTGCGTGTTATGAAAATCACGATTTTGAGCCTTAATGAAAATCGTGTTGTCTGAAAATCGTGATTTTGCCTCAGAATCGTGTTTTTTGAGAATCTTAGAGAATCGCGATTTTGAGCACAACCAGAGAATCATGATTCTAAGAATGATCTTAAAATCGTGTTTCTTTCAGAAAGCTTTTAGGTGGGACATAGAAAATCACAATTTTTTGAAAAAAAATGAATTTCATGAAAATCGCGATTTTAAGTCAGAATCGTGTTTTTTTGGCGGGAAATTCAAATCTTTGAGCACTGAGCAATGGCGAGCTCCGTATGTGCAAAAAATCATGAAAAAACATAGGTGCTTGCTCTCCCTTGCACCTCTTAACTCCTTCTCACACAATAATGCATGAAAAATGGTGTGAAAATGGTGAAAATGCACTAAAAAACAAGAAATTTCTATGAAGATGAAGATGGAAGAAGATGAAGATGGTGATGATGATGAAGGTGAAGAAGAAAAATCAGAAAATGAACAAAAATGACTATTTTTTTACCTTCCAACGTCGCAAATCTACGATCTTACCATCACAACGCTCATCCTCGAAGCTCTCTCCCTGACAACGGTGCCAAAATTTGGTGTAGCTCAAGCGTAAGCACCACCTCCTTTTACTTGTCAATCCACGGAGACGTGAGGACTAGTATGCACAAGTGTGTGAGTGAAAGCACACAAGCATGCACACACATATGCACACACACACACAAGGCAAGATCAAAGAGAGGAACAATGGAAAGCTTGATTACAAAGGAACTGTCTTACAAAAGCTCTATTCTCTAACGAGCTAACCCCAAAAATGAGCTCTCTATCTCTTTTTATAGTTTTTGGACTAGTTTTGGCCCTGTCCAAACCTAGTGTCTGGCCTAGTTAAAAATTAGGTTCCAGGGCTTATTTGAGGGCTCAAACGGAGTCTAAAAATTATGAAAATTGGTACGATGATACTTCTAATACTCCTTAAGCTTGAGGCCTCCTCGGCATGAAAAAAATGGAGTTGTAAAAATGTGAAATGGTATTTACAATGGTTTTTAGTGATGAAAATCACTATTTTTGCAGGGGATTCTTGTCAAAATTTGACATACACTTCTTGGAGCTCCCTACTTGCTCCCTTTTCTTGTGTGTCCACTTCTTTGATGCGCTTCGATGCTTTGTCCTTGACCTTGAGCTTCAACAAAGGAGATGTGAGGGTCTGTGGATGAATATTTCAGAATGGTATTCACAGAACCCTATGATGAACATCTCCTCAAATGTTTGCTTGTAGCAGGCTCGGAGGTATTTGATTCTTGCATGCCATGCATATATCACTTGAATGGAGGGGGTTGTGCTCATGTCATATACTAAGTCGAGATAGCCTGCAGTGAATCCGACTCATGAGAAATGGGGATCTTTGATGTTCTTGAAGGTTTGGAAGGTGACCAGCATTTATTCGAATATTTTAATACACATCTATGCCATCACGTCAGGTACGTTTCGCAATCTGAATCCCCAGTGATAGATGGTAGAGATCATGTATGCCACTGTAGCCGGTCCTCGTGGTGGTGCTAGGTACACGTAATTTAACCATTTTACACAGCTAGTGATGGAAAAGTCAGACCATGTGCGTCATCTGAGTACTAGGACGCAACATTGATTGTACTTGATGAATAGTGGCATATTATTCCATGTACGAACCATTTTTGGATAAGTTTCTAGGAGACACAGCCTCCAGGTAGGTTGGAAGATGGACCCTTGTGTAGCTCTTTCAGGTATGTCATCGGACCAAATTGGGTGGCGAAAGTTGGAGCCTTGCCACATCATTGTTGAATTTCTGCATTGTAGTATGCTAAGAGCACACAATAGGGCACGTATTGATTGTCATTTGTGCCTATCCATCGGTGATGAGACATGTGTCAGAAGTATTCTGATTTTATAATAGTGTCCTCAACCTTAGACATTGACTCAATTTGTACCACTACTCTATCATCATGCATATTGGCCATTTTTTTGAGTGTCTGCAACCATTCTAGGGCTTCTATCTCTAGTGTGTCCAATCCTTCAGAGGTTTGTTGGCTACCCAACATTGGCATAGGAACATATGGTTCCTCATATGATTCGTCTACTTATATGGGCACCAATTCTTCTGGTTTTGGTTCTATGAATGGAGAGGGTTGTCTTTCATACTAAAGTAGTTTTCCTTGCAATTCAGCGACCTGTTCTCTTAATGCATTGACCTCCTCCGTAGTTGTCATAGAATCTAGGACTTTTGTTTGTTCTTCATGTGCCCCTAGCTGTTGGAGAAGGGTATTCCGTTCTTTTCCCAAATCCTCATGCACTGCCAGATGATCAACATAGCTTTGAAGAATGGTTTTCATGGTCTCTGAAGGGATAGCTTTAAACCGTTTTGGGTCAATCTCTTGAGGGGATCCTTCCACTGCTGCCTCTAGGCTCTCTTCGTTCTGCTTTTGAAGCCTTTTGTTTTCTTCTAGAGCCGTGGCCATGTGCTTCCTTAGTAACGTCAGATTGCGACGAACCTTGACATTCTCAGACTGATAAAGTTCCAGTAAAGTTGTTATTTTTTTGACTTCAGAAGATTGTGATTGCTGGGGAGCTTCCAATAGGGTCTGGTGGGCGTGTTCTAGCATAGTGTAACATTGATTTAGGTCGGTGTTCTCTTCTTCTAGGGATGCAAGCCGCTTCTGTAATTGCTGGTGGTCCGGAGTTAAATGGCGATGGCAATCTTCCAAGGTCTGATATTCATTCTGTAGCTGATATACACATTGATGCAATGTAGAAAACATGTTATTTACATTTAGTGATGCTGGGAAGGTGGAGGATGTAGGGGGAATGGGAAAGGGATCGTGAATGAAGTGGAAGCGAGAGGTGATGTGGGAGGAGGGGGTATGGGAGATTGTGGGAGTGTGGGGGGAGGGGGTGGTGCTGTGGCTAGTGATGTTTCCATGGTTTCAAAAGTGTGTGTGACTGTGTAAATGGGAACAGTGGGTGGGGTGGATGTGATGTTTGTGAATAGTGATGCGAATGTAGGCATGGTAACCCCCCCAAGTTGGGTGCCTGAAGAAAGAGAATTCCCATAACATAGGTACTAGTGATAGAAGTTGGGGTGGTCGTGTCGTGGGCAGAAGTGAATTGTGCAGTGAGAGGTGAGGAGTGTGGTGATGGCGGTGCCTTGTGGTGTTCTTTCGTCTGTGTAGTGTCTCCTGGTGCCGTGACATCTACGTGAATTTGCTTCCCAGAGCGAAGGGGACGAGTAGGCACTGGTTGCTCGAAGCGATGAATGTAAGCGAGAGCCGAATGAATAGCTTCATCCAGGCCAAATGCATCCGCATGAAGGTTCAGAGACTCAATAAATTGGTCATCTACCCCTTCTTCTCCCAACATTTGACTTATTAGCATCTTCCCTATTTCTAGTGATAACTTGTGATGCTCTTGGACTCTTTTCATAGTCTCATACAATCTATTGATCTGTGCAGTATAGGCTGGGGCACTGTTAGCTCCGAAAATGGTTGATTTTTATGCACTAATGTGGTTCTATTTGGAAGGAAATTTGTTTGATTTTAGGTATTGAAGAATGAATTTGATAATTGATGAATAATGACGTGCAAAGGAAATTAGAAGCGGCTCTGTTTCAGGGGGGAATTCTCTTCCGCTTCATGGGCTATGGAGATATGCAGATATATGAGAGGGATTCCTCAGGGTGATCGCAAGAAAAAGTGGAGAATGAAGGAGGGAGCAGTCAGCAAGCATTGATTTACAGTCTCCACAATTAATAGCAATGGCTCGGATGAGCACTGATCATGGTGAACAAAATGTCTTACCTCTCTTGCACCTCCATATGTAGTGCGTTTGGAGTATACCGATGTAAAGTCACTCAGCCAAACGCGTGGGCTGTCATTTCGGGGGGGTGGAGGTCATTGGAATTTCTTCTTCTGCGTGTTCATCTTCAGAGAAGGTACGTGCTGGGCACCAGCAGCGGAGCATAGGGGGGAATTCGGTGGCTGAGGAGAGGACGGTATGTTCTCAGAGGGGAAAATAGGGCATCGCAAGATATATGAGAATGGCAATCTTTGATGAACGACTTCAGTTTCGGATGTGATGGTGCACACACCAGTTCAGTTCTATTTTCTTCAAGAGGCAGTACAAATACAAAGTGGAGACTTGCGTCTTCCTGACATACAAGAGACTACAAAATTGACCAAAGTTTGAAGGAGGAATAAAGTGCGATGATTACGCGAGTCCGAATGGCGAAATCTTTGTAATCTACGCTATGAAATGTGAAGGCTGGAGAATTCAACGCTGAAGGTTTGATGTTTTGTTTTGACTTTCTAAAGGAACTCATTTTCATTCACTGTAGTTACAGAATGTCATGAGAATTTTGTTGAACTGCTACTTTCAGATCTTGAAATTTGAAACTATTATCTATGTCTGGAAACTATTTGGAACTGAATCTTGTCATAGCTTTGACCTGCACTAAGGACAGAGTTTGAATATTGTCACACGCAGGCCTTACATTTGTTTAAAGTCCTAATTTAGAGTTCAAGTGACCGTATAGAGAACTTAGATTTAGATGATCATATCAAGACCATGAATTCACTTCACGAGTCCCACTACATCCTGGGTATTGCATCATGAATGAATTTGATTTTGTACTGCTGTTGACCTGAGAGTTGTTATTAGATGCTTTAATACTTCATGTTTATTTTGGATAAAAAGTTATCAACAGGTACTTGTCAGGCACATACATTGTTGATAGTTATTTATGCTTAAACTAGAAATTATGAACTCAAGCAATGAGCTTAGACACGTAAATTGTTTATGATCCTTATCAAAACTGCTCAGTTTGACTTGAAAAGTAATATTGTATGTAATTGTGACAACATGGGAATGTATTGTAGCGGAAGAAAAAACATATTTTGTGATCGTGCAGGTTTCCAAATTTATGTTGTTTCATGAGGTTATCACATTGCTGGTTACTTTCATACATGTTCGAAGCAATGATTTTTTTTTAATTCATCTGCAGTGACTGGCTTCCTTCAGTTATTTGGATGTGTGCCCTAACATTATTCATACTTTCCTTTGCATTGGCATTTTATGCATTAGTATGAAGCTTAAGGCATCAAGCAAACATTTGAGTTAAAGACGTTTCCTGTATTAAAGAAGACTGTTCATTCCAACTTTAGAACTTGTACTTAAAAAATCAAACAGGCTAAATTTAGTCGGAATGATTAATGATCTTTCTTGTTGCTCTCTTACTACATTACAGTAGTGAAGTGAAGTGCGTCACTTTAATCTTAAAAAATCACACCATGATGGGCTATTATTTGGAAAGGTGATTATCATTACTTGACACGCTCACTAGTTGTTTTGCTCTTCTTTGAGTAAAACGAAAACTTGGCATGCCTTCATCTCTTGGCATGAAACCACTCTGCTTTCGTATAGATAAAATAATGTGGCTTATGATGGCATACAGTTCTCTTTTGCCATAACAATCAGTTTAGCCAAGCTTTATGAATTAAAGAAACCAATGCATGGAAAACTACATAGAATATATATGTGTGTGTCAATGCAAACCTGCCTGAAAATAACATAATCTCTAAATTTTTTGTCCACTTCCTAATAATCAGGACCTATTGGGAAACAAAAATCCGAGCAAATCCAATTACATATGGGCATTTTTCCTTGGGTTTAGAGGTGATCATTTTGGTGCGTTTGCCGGGAATTTATGAGCTAGTGCATAGACATAGGAAGAATCCATTGCGAGATAATCGTGGGCTCTAGGTAATCCAAGTGGATCAATTGCGAGGGGTTTAAGCAAAATACAGGCTTCCACAAGCATCTTTTCTTGGGCTTAGGAACTAAACATTTTGGAGCGTTTGCCGGGAATAGCTTGGTACGTCTCTATAAGAGAGTGCCATAGGTTCGCCTAGCGCCACAGGTTGGCCGAGCTTGCGGACCCAAGATCTAGTACATGAGCGAGGGGAGCTCATCGTCAGGAGCAACACAAACTCAAAGAGAGGAACGCGCTCAGTGGAGAGCCCTTGAAAGAGAAAGGAGAAGGTGGGAACCGCCAGGTGAGTGGACCTCGATTGGTTCGAAGAAATCAGCCAAAAACGTGTACTCGCGTAGGAGAGTCGCGAATCAAGTGCGGAAGTTTGAAGGAGGGATCCTAAAGCCACATGTGCTAAATTTCTAGGATCGAAGTGATATCGACATCACACCTCTGTTCGAAATGGCTCAGCGGATTTCAGTTCACTTGGGGGACTTCACCAAGTTTTCAGGTACTTCGGACGAAGATCCGGATAGTTTTATCCAGTTGTTTGAGGTTACGTGTGAGGCCAATGACGTAGTTGACCAGGATCAAAGGTTGAGAATTTTTCCGGCTATTCTCCATGATGAGGCAGCCAATTGGTATGGGAATCTTACACCACAAGAGCGTGGAACTTATCAGATGCTCAAGGAAGCCTTCTTGGCAAAGTTTCGACGACAAGGCTTCCAAGATAGATTGGCCCAACAGATGGATTATTTGCGACAAGGAGTCAATGAGAGCATCGATAACTACATTCAGAGAATGGAAACGTTGGTAAGAAAGATGGGCGCGAATGCCCCGAACGATGAGACATTGAAACGAAGATTCATTTCGGGATTGCGAGATCCTATGACACAGCAGCATATCAGCCTGACAAGACCTGCAACTTTAATGGATGCTAAGGAACAAGCGAGGCTTTGGGAGGAAGTACAATTATGCCAACAAAGGAAGATGGAGCTCTTATACGAGCCTATGGGAGGCCCAGGAAACATACCGATGAAAGATCCTGGCCAAGGAAGTCCCGCATTGACGACCCCAGCTTTTGTAGCTGCCATTAGCACGCCAGGCGAGGCAAAGCCTGCACTAACCGAAGAACGAATATTAAAGTTGGTCACACAAGCTATAAAAGCTGCCACAATAACCCAGGAAACATACACAGTAAAGCCAGAGGTAACTACAAACCCGAATCAAGTGTTTAGATCGAATACATGGTGTGGAAAGTGCCATGGTTACGACCATTTGGCTTCAGAATGCCCTACAGTCTCGAGAGTATTCACAGATAGATCACCACCTAGGATGCGTTGTACTTTTTGTGGAAGAACAAATCACACGGAGGACCGATGTTACAACAAGAGAGCCTATGAAGAGAGGACCATGAAATCAGGAGATACAAGAGAAAGGCCTTACATGGGATTGCCCGCTCAAAGTGTCCCACCTACATCTCGTTGGGAAAACAGACCGACTTATGGATATGGTGCTCAGGGTCAAGGAGGAGACTATCCAAGAGGAGCCGTACGTGATCAAAGAAGAGATGGTCCAATCCAGTGTTGGAGGTGCCATGGCTTTGGCCATACTCAATCTAGATGTCCAAACGAAAAGAAACCAATTGATTATACCCCGCTATGTAGGTACTGTAGTGGAGAGGGCCACTTTGATGAAGATTGTCCAAAACGAAGAGCTGCCGCCGGCAAGGAAAAAGGACCAGTAGGATCCTCAAATTATGTTGATACTCAGATGCATTCCACAATGAGAGCTCAAGAGCACGTTCCTACGATCGGAGTAGTGTTCAAGACACCGAACCCTCAAGAAGGCTCTAGCTCGTCAATGCACTTTGTGGATGCTTACGAGGCCAAGAAACCACACAAAGATCCAACTGTGGCAGTAGTCACAAGGACTCAAGAGTACTCGAAGAAGAATCCAGGAGGCGAAGGTGAAGAAGGGAGTCAAGAGAAGATCGTTGAGCATGAAGAGGTAGAAAACCAAGTCGGAGGATTTGTTGAGCAGCAAGAGCTTGAGGATGGGGAAGAAATTGAGATTCTTCCACCAGTGACCAAGGAGTTTGTGCCGGGCATAGCACCATTCCCTGAAAGATTGAAAGCTCCTAAGATTAGAAAGGAAAGACAAAGTTCGGAAGAAATAGATATTGTAAAGTTGCTCGCTGACACGGAAGTCACGCTGGACATTGGCACATTGCTGAAATGTTCACCTGTTTATAGGAAACAATTCTACAACGAATATATTAAGAAGCTGAGGAAAGCTCGAGATAAAAATAGACAAGATAAGGATGTCCAAGGAATCATTCAAAGTATTACGACGCAAATTGATTCGAACGCTCCAGCTGTGATGGTCGAAATTAAAGGATATGCAGTCCCTGGTGCTCAGTTAGATAGTGGAGCCGCAGTCAACCTTATGACTGAGTTCATGATGAAAGCTTTGGGCCTCAACCACATGGAAGAAACGCCGATGTCCTTGAGAATGGCAGATCAAACACAAGTGAAGCCTACGGGTCTTTTGAAGAATGTAAGTACAGTTGTGGGCGGTCTAGAGTTTAAAGTTGATTATCTGATAGTAAGACCAAGGACCTCAGAGTCTACCTTCTCGATCCTACTTGGACGGCCATGGCTGGTGCAAGCCGAATGTGTGCATGACTGGCGCACAGGTTTTATTTCAATAGGGCCAAAGTCTGATCGGATTCAAATACAAGTATCCCCACCCTCGAGCAACAAGAAGAAAACAATAATAGTCGATGAGATGGAAAAGAAAGAGAAGGAGAAAGCAAGGCACGAGATTGCACGAGCTAGGTTTTCCTTGAACACGGACACCTACAAGAATCTGCTTCAAGACGGGTTCAACTTGCAGCTCTTTAAGAATCAAGACACGAAGATGGGAGAGTATCAAAATCCATTGCTCTATAACGACGATTCCGATCAGGAGTTGCTAGGATGGTTGACACGTACAAGTGAATTTGATTGCTACATGTTGTGTATAGACGCAAGTAAAAACAAAGTTACTCAATCCCTGGAGAAGGGAACTTCAAGAGAAGAGTTGAAACTGGAGTTAGCTCCGACAATGGAAGTGCAATAGTTGAGAGAAAGAGTTAGAATGCTAGAAGCAGAGATTCTAAAGAGAAGTCGAGAGTCGGAAAAGGAAGCGAAGAGTAAGACTAAAGTGTCGGAAGCCATTGCAAAAGCTGAATTAAAGAAATTAGGTTCAATCGAAACAGAACAAAACAATGATTTACTGGCCAACCATGCACGCGTGATCGGAGAGCACATTCCAATCACAGCGTCATCAAGGAATAACGAATATTCGCGAGAAGCTCAGTTGGAAAAATGGGAAGTTTTTCCAGAAAAGTTCTTGAGCGTGGGGTCAGAGCTACCAGATGGAGTACGAGATTGTATTAAAACGACACTCAAAAATTTCAGCAAGGCCTTTGCATGGTCATACAGTGATTTGAGAGGAATTGATCCCCGAATCTGCCAACATTATATAGACTTGGAAGAAGGCACATGACCAATATGTCAACGACTTAGGCGGACAAATCTAGTCTACTCGGAATTGACCAAATTATTGGAGGCATGATTCATATATCCCATCGCATCTAGTGAATGGGTATCACCAATCGTAGTTGTTCCGAAGAAAAATAAGAAAATCCGTATTTGCATAGATTATCGTAAGTTGAACGAGCGCACAAAGAAGGATCATTTCCCCTTGCCATTCACTGATCAAATCTTGGACAGAGTGGCTGGCCATAAATTGTACTCATTTTTGGATGGTTTCAGTGGGTACAACCAGATCCAAATCCATGAAGAGGATCAATCAAAAACTACTTTCACGACAGAATGGGGTACGTACGCATATCGTGTGATGCCATTTGGATTATGCAATGCACCGGCCACATTCCAGAGGGCAATGATAGCTGCATATCAAGACTACTTGCAGGATTGGATGGAGATATTTCTCGATGACTTTGCGATCAGAGGCGACGATGAAAACATGATGGAGAGGATCGAAGCGATTTTAAGAAGAAGCATTGAAAAAGGCATCGCATTGAATCCTGAAAAGTGCACATTTGGAGTACGAAGAGGATTGCTTTTGGGACATGTTATTTCCGAAAAAGGGATCACGGTTGACGAGGATAAAGTGGAAAAGATCGGACAACTTCCACCACCTCAAAACTTGCGGCAACTCAGAGGATTTTTGGGCCATGCAAATTATTATCGACGTTTTATATTAAATTTTGCGTCCATAACGGCACCACTGATGAATCTTTTGAGGAAAGACCAACAATACCAATGGACTGGAGAGTGTCAAGTTGCATTCGACTCGATCAAGGAGAGGTTGATAAATGCACCGATTTTGGTAGCACCCGACTGGACGAGAGAATTTCATGTGCATACCAACACGTCTCATACTGCGGTTGGAGCAGTACTATGCCAAGCCGATGAAAAGAAGTTGGACCACCCTATTTATTACGCAAGTCGCAATTTGAATAGCACTGAGAGGAACTACACGACTACAGAAAAGGAATGTCTCTCGATGATCTTTGCGGTGAACAAGTATCGACATTACCTAATGGGAAAGCATTTCACGTTTTATGTGGATCATGAAGCCCTTAAGTACATCATTAATAAACCCGAGCTGTCAGGGCGACTGATGAGGTGGATGCTACTTCTCCAAGAATTTCAGTTCACAGTGGTAACCAAACCAGGCAAAGCGCATATATTGGCTGATCATTTATCTCGAATTGTTAATGAGGAACCAATCTCTGGTGTGCCCGATGATGCTCCTGATGGGCATCTATTCCAGGTTGAAGCTAAAATACCTTGGTATGCCGACTTGGTGAACTTCTTATGCACCACTAAATATCCGCCAGGAGCAAGCAAGAGAGAGAAGCAAAAACTGTTAGCACTAGCAAAGCACCATAGCATCATTGGGGGGCAACTCTATCGATATTTTGTTCATGAGAGCATTTATCGGAGGTGTCTCGAGGAAGAAGAAGCAAATCTAGTGTTGAGGGCTTTGCATGACGAACCCTGCGGTGGACATTTCGCTGGTGAATTGACGGCAAGAAAGGTTTTATTGGCTGGGTATTGGTGGCCAATGCTGTTCAAAGACTCGCACACATACTGTAAGAAATGCGACAAATGCCAATGAATGGGCAAACCCACAGTAGCACATGCTGCTCCTCTTACGCCGGTGTTGGCTCTTAAGCCGTTCGAGAAGTGGGGGATTGATTTTGTGGGGCCTATTGATCCTCCCTCACGACGAAGATCCAATAGGTATATCTTGGTCTGTACTGATTATGTTACCAAGTGGGTGGAAGCCAAAGCTCTGAAGACTGACCGAGCTGTTGATGTAGCTAAATTTTTGTACGAACAAATTATCACTCGATTCGGATGCCCGTTGGAAATAGTAAGTGATAGAGGAACACATTTCGTCAACGAATTGATCGAAGAATTAATGGAATTATATAAGATCAAACATAGAAAGAGCACTCCATATTATCCGAGGGCAAATGGACAAGTGGAGGTCACCAACAAAATTCTTGAATAGATTCTGACAAAGACAGTAGCTGTGCATAGGCGAGACTGGGATGAGAGACTTTTGGAAGCCTTGTGGGCATATCAAACATCCTACCGAGTGACGACAAAGAGCACTCCGTTCTCTCTAGTATATGGCGAGGAAGCCATCTTTCCCATCAAAAAAGAAGTGCCAACATTAAGAGTGGCTATTGAGGCCAGGTTGGGCGAGGAAGAGTCATTAAAAGAGAGGTACATACAATTGGTCAAGCTAGAAGAAAAGAGACTCATCGCATAGCAAAGTTTGGAAGCTATTCAGAAGAGACGTAAGGAGAGGCATGACAAGAATCTCAAAACCTATGTGATTCAAAAAGGGGATTTGGTGCTAATCTATGATAGTAAATATTACAAATTCCCGGGGAAGTTACAGACGAGATGGGTAGGACCGTTTAAGGTGGTGGAACTCAATTCCAATGGTTCCATGCAAATTCAAGATTTAGGAGAAGAATATGCTCCCGTGAAGGTTAACGCGCTTCGAGTTAAACCATATTTCAAGTGATATTAGGACGGGAGAAGCCAGACGAGATCCTAACAAAATGATGAAGTAGACTCCTTGTACGTACATGTATAGTTATATATATATATATGCGCATATGTAAGCTATGATTTGTGTGTCATAAATATTCTTCCTTGCTAGCTCAAGAAACTTTGGACTTCTAATTATTTTTCTTGCGTTGCGCAGAGACTGTTAGGAGCTAAGTAACAAAATGGCAGATCAAATAACGCAACTCTACTTGTACGAGCTAAGGATATATTTCTCGGACCAAACATTTGCCAGCATGGACATAGATGTCGACGACTTTGAGACGGAATACGATGTTGAGGAAGCGCATTGGCTGGTATGCTTTATAAACCAGGATTTGGGTGTTGCATTTTACATTGAGTGTTTTGAAGAATACCTGACTCGACATGTAGGATGGGCGGGAGATCGATATTACTATTTCGATCCTTCGAGGGAAATGCCTAACAAGGAAAACGATATCACATGGGCTTGGGCAGATGTGCTAACGCTAGGAAGTGATGACGGAGCTCCTGAAGTTGAGCCTGACTCGCCTTAGGGAAGTTGTCGGGATGCGAGTACGATGTGAGACTACATGAGACATCCCGGAGACTCACATTCTAGAGCATCTAAGGATAGGTATACGAGGGACTAAGGCATAGCTGGCTGTAGTTACCTAGTGAAAAGTCAACTCGATGAATACATATGTAGTGTCTGTAATTGAGAGAATGAAGTGAAGAGGTGGTTGATCTGTCAAAGGCTAGTGTGTATATGTTTTGCATGTATGTGTGGGAACAGTGGGAAAAGTCCCTTTCTTCCTCTCCCTAATTCTCAGGACTTGGGTGAACTAATTAACTATGAAAAAAAAAAACGAAGAAAAGAAAAGAAAAAATATTGTGTTGTTGTGATCGTACCAATGCACTATGGTGGGCTAGTAGGTGGGTGGATTTATCCTGGCCGGGTGGTTAGGACCACGAGCCGTAGCTAGTTTCGCCATAGGCTTGGGAGGTATATGTTTGTGTCTTAGCTACGCGCCATAACGGGTTGGTAGGTAGGTGGAGCCATCGTGGCTGGGTAGTCACGACCACGAGCCGTATCCAACTTCGTTATGGGCTAGCTGATATATGTGATGTGTTATCATTGTGTGTTTGTGTGTTGTGCACTGCATTGCATTGGTAGATGGGTGGAATCAACCTGATCGAGTGGTCAGGTCCACGAATCGCATCCAATGTCAATGTAGGCCAACGTGTGATTAAAATAAAATTTTCATATGAAGTTATTCCCCGCTTCTGAGGGGGAGAGAGAGAGAGAGGAGAGGGTGATGATCGCCTGGAAGGGAACGTTATTTTCTTGTGTGATTGGTATGTGTTGGCTTGCGACAGATCAGCTCACTTTGAATCAACATTCTTGAAAGCGCAGATATTCTATATGTACTTATGGATGAGGCTTTAGCGAAGTAATGCAACGGTTTTGCTTTATAACTTGTGTGCTTTATCCGAAGGTTTTCCAGTATGTGGGACACTCCAGGGTTCTGATGTATGTCTTCACTTGTACTCGAGTTTCGATGATTTTTGTAGGACGACGATGGGGATTCTTCGGGAATGTCTAGTCATGGAATGATTGTACATAGCGAATAGTAGATGCAATAATGGGGTATGCATTTTGGGTATTTTTGCATCTCCGATTGGATTCATTTCAATTGTTGTTGTTTATTTCGGTATTTCCTTTTCTGTTTTCCGCAATGGTAGTTGCATGTGTAAAACATGGAAAGGTGTGCATGTGTTATTTTGGTTGAGACCATTTTTCATAATGGAATGTAGGAGCAAATTGATGCATAACTGAAATGGAATTGCGTATACGTGCATGTTCTTGGATCATTTTGAAAGTGATTGATTTGTATGTATTCATGAGTGATTTTTTAGCACTAACAGCTTCAATGAGTGCAGGTCCGCTTGGAATAATGGCTCGATGGAAAGGTATGCAAGCTTGTTATACACTGATACTTTCATGGCTGCTTTGATTAGATTGCAGCGAGAATGGCTTGTCGAGGACGACTTCACAAATAAGAAGAGGGAAGTATGTTAGCTCCGAAAATGGTTGATTTTTATGCACTAATGTGGTTCTATTTGGCAGGAAATTTGTTTGATTTCAGGTATTGAAGAATGAATTTGATAATTGATGAATACTGACGTGCAAAGGAAATTAGAAGCGGCTCTGTTTCAGGGGGGAATTCTCTTCCGCTTCATGGGCTATGGAGATATGCAGATATATGAGAGGGATTCCTCAGGGTGATCGCAAGAAAAAGCGGAGAATGAAGGAGGGAGCAGTCAGCAAGCATTGATTTACAGTCTCCACAATTAATAGCAATGGCTCGGATGAGCACTGA
The DNA here is from genome assembly GCA_020310875.1 of Ceratopteris richardii. Lineage (NCBI taxonomy): Eukaryota > Viridiplantae > Streptophyta > Polypodiopsida > Polypodiales > Pteridaceae > Ceratopteris > Ceratopteris richardii. Next base: position 85,212,047 of record CM035443.1, read on the forward strand.
TCATGGTGAACAAAATGTCTTACCTCTCTTGCACCTCCATATGTAGTGCATTTGGAGTATACCGATGTAAAGTCACTTAGCCAAACGCAGGAGGCACACAATGGCTCTAGATGATCAAGGGAATCTTCATGGATGGGGCCGATATGGAAATCTTGGTCAGGGTGATAGAAAGGATCGTTTAGTTCCTGGGGAGGTTGCATCGATTCCAATTTTGTACTGATATACTTTTAGGGGGAGCATATGAACTTAGTTGCTTGTGGATGGAGGCATACTATAGATGTTTCAGACTCAGGAATGCTGTATACATTCAGATGGAGTAAATATGGGCAACTAGGGCGTGGTGACCATGAAGACCATCTTGTGCCACATCATGTGGCTTATCTAAAATCTCATCGGATCGTCCAGGTGTCGAGAGGCTGGGGGCATCTGCGCATGTAGCTAACGAGGGCAGTTTTGGGGGGGACCTACCTCTCTCTCTCTCTCTCTCGTTTTTTTCCACGAGCAGATAAGGAGGAAGGGGCTGCCAGAAAGGGGGGGGCGCGTGGGCTGTCATTTCGGGGGGGTGGAGGTCATTGGAATTTCTTCTTCTGCGTGTTCATCTTCAGAGAAGGTACGTGCTGGGCACCAGCAGCGGAGCATAGGGGGGAATTCGGTGGCTGAGGAGAGGACGGTATGTTCTCAGAGGGGAAAATAGGGCATCGCAAGATATATGAGAATGGCAATCTTTGATGAACGACTTCAGTTTCGGATGTGATGGTGCACACAACAGTTCAGTTCTATTTTCTTCAAGAGGCAGTACAAATACAAAGTGGAGACTTGCGTCTTCCTGACATACAAGAGACTACAAAATTGACCAAAGTTTGAAGGAGGAATAAAGTGCGATGATTACGCGAGTCCGAATGGCGGAATCTTTGTAATCTACGCTATGAAATGTGAAGGCTGGAGAATTCAACGCTGAAGGTTTGATGTTTTGTTTTGACTTTCTAAAGGAACTCATTTTCATTCACTGTAGTTACAGAATGTCATGAGAATTTTGTTGAACTGCTACTTTCAGATCTTGAAATTTGAAACTATTATCTATGTCTGGAAACTATTTGGAACTGAATCTTGTCATAGCTTTGACCTGCACTAAGGACAGAGTTTGAATATTGTCACACGCAGGCCTTACATTTGTTTAAAGTCCTAATTTAGAGTTCAAGTGACCGTATAGAGAACTTAGATTTAGATGATCATATCAAGACCATGAATTCACTTCATGAGTCCCACTACATCCTGGGTATTGCATCATGAATGAATTTGATTTTGTACTGCTGTTGACCTGAGAGTTGTTATTAGATGCTTTAATACTTCATGTTTATTTTGGATAAAAAGTTATCAACAGGGTACTTGTCAGGCACATACATTGTTGATAGTTATTTATGCTTAAACTAGAAATTATGAACTCAAGCAATGAGCTTAGACACGTAAATTGTTTATGATCCTTATCAAAACTGCTCAGTTTGACTTGAAAAGTAATATTGTATGTAATTGTGACAACATGGGAATGTATTGTAGCGGAAGAAAAAACATATTTTGTGATCGTGCAGGTTTCCAAATTTATGTTGTTTCATGAGGTTATCACATTGCTGGTTACTTTCATACATGTTCGAAGCAATGATTTTTTTTTTAATTCATCTGCAGTGACTGGCTTCCTTCAGTTGTTTGGATGTGTGCCCTAACATTATTCATACTTTCCTTTGCATTGGCATTTTATGCATTAGTATGAAGCTTAAGGCATCAAGCAAACATTTGAGTTAAAGACGCTTCCTGTATTAAAGAAGACTGTTCATTCCAACTTTAGAACTTGTACTTAAAAAATCAAACAGGCTAAATTTAGTCGGAATGATTAATGATCTTTCTTGTTGCTCTCTTACTACATTACAGTAGTGAAGTGAAGTGCGTCACTTTAGTCTTAAAAAATCACACCATGATGGGCTATTATTTGGAAAGGTGATTATCATTACTTGACACGCTCACTAGTTGTTTTGCTCTTCTTTGAGTAAAACGAAAACTTGGCATGCCTTCATCTCTTGGCATGAAACCACTCTGCTTTCGTATAGATAAAATAATGTGGCTTATGATGGCATACAGTTCTCTTTTGCCATAACAATCAGTTTAGCCAAGCTTTATGAATTAAAGAAACCAATGCATGGAAAACTACATAGAATATATATGTGTGTGTCAATGCAAACCTGCCTGAAAATAACATAATCTCTAAATTTTTTGTCCACTTCCTAATAATCAGGACCTATTGGGAAACAAAAATCTGAGCAAATCCAATTACATATGGGCATTTTTCCTTGGGTTTAGAGGTGATCATTTTGGTGCGTTTGCCGGAAATTTATGAGCTAGTGCATAGACATAGGAAGAATCCATTGCGAGATAATCGTGGGCTCTAGGTAATCCAAGTGGATCAATTGCGAGGGGTTTAAGCAAAATACAGGCTTCCACAAGCATCTTTTCTTGGGATTAGGAACTAAACAGGCACCCGCTAGTTTTGAAGTTTCTTCTTGCTCTTGGTCATGTTCCTCGTCTGCCTAATCTTCAGTATGTTCTTCATCTTCATCTACATCCACTATTTCAGGTTGGGTAGGAGCTAAAGTCCTCGTGGTTGGTTGCGGTCCTCGGGCTTGCTCTTCCTCCGTCTCAAGATTAGCCTCGTTAATCATCCTAAAAATTTTTTCATGTGTTAAATCATCTAGAGTGTAGCCCTGTGGGAACTCCAAGTCAGAGGGAATCAGAGGGAAAACAAGACTGGGCCCTTCTGCACTTAGCCTGGGTAAACGAATAGTAAATGGACAGACACATCTTGTTTGAGGTGGCATCACCTCTGGTGTGAGGGTGGCACCCCTTGCTTGGGCACAAGGTATTTGGACTTCTTCTCTCATTTTCTTAGATGGTGGCCCTGTTGTTGATGGCCGTCTCTGGAACTCTTGAGCTCTGGACCACACCAATGCTCTCTGAATGGGCACATCATAAGCTAAGCACCTATAGATGATCCGTGTAAGCATGCACATCCATGAAGCAGATTCTTATGTTTCTTGTTCCAGCGCTAATGTGCCAAGTGAATTTGATCAATGATCCAGTGGGGTAGATTGATGGTGAGATTTTCTATCTTTGCCAAGTACAAGCTAAACCAAATTCTTTTTGGTGGCATTGTGAAGCATTCTTGAGGTGGGAAGGCAAAGTGTTGCATGATTGTGCACAAATGGAGGGCGATGGTGCTACCATGTCTTTTAGTTTGTTGAGATCTTTGTGCTTCATTCTTCCAGGAATCAATGTTTCTTTCTCTGTGGGGATATGCATACCCTTCATATCCAAGGCCTCCCGTACTAAGTTGAGGGTAAGATTGAATCTTTTTAGTCCATGACTTGGTGTTAATGAGGGGAGCACAAAGGTGCTATCTCCTCCTTTGGCTCTACTAGGGGTGATAGTGCTGATCAGGTAGGAGCTGCGCAGAAAATAAGGCTTAGGTAAGAGTGCCCTAAAGTAGCTGTCCAAGCCTGCTTTGGTCCATACAGATCTCATTACTTCTGCATCTTGATACTTCTCAAATTCAAAGGTAAATAAATGGTATCTTCCCCACTTGCCATTAAATTCTAGTTCAGCTTCCCAAAACTATGTGCCCTCTCCTAGTGGACCTGCGACATCACTGAATCAGTGTGCATGTTTTCCGACTTGTCATGTGTGCTCTTGCAGAGAGTCATGAATTGGAAGGACATGTACTGCCCTTAGTTCCTGAGGCCTTTCGGTTGGTTGTGGTTCGAGGAGGAGAGTTTCAATGTCTACTATTTGGCCACTGGATCCCGCCTAGGAACTGGTTCCTGTTGCTTCTGCCATGTTACTTTCTTGCTTGCTGATTCTGTGAGAATATAGAAGCACATGTTAACATTGTAGTGGACAAGATATGACAGTTTGTCCCTATTACAACATTAACATGAGGCACTGTGACAAGTTAGCGAGTCAGTTGGTGCTTGGTGATTATGTGTGTAGTTAGTGAACGAATAGTCCTATAAGCTAAGAGGAATGATACAGTGTGAGGGTGATGCAATTAGTAGGTGGAGGTGAATTTACAAATTGGGATCGGGGGGTTTGTTACAAGATTTTTGTCACCAGATGTAATGTGTGGTTTTACAATGTGATCGTTGGTGGGCTGTGGGAGGTTTTACAAAAGTGACTACTTGAAAATGAGGCTTTTTAGGGACCCATTTACAAGTGATCCTGTTAATGTCGGTTGGAGTATGTGTGATTGTGTGTGAATGGAGCTTTGTCTAGTGAAGCTTAAGGGTGGCCACTTGAGCCCGCAATCAAGCCTTAGGCACCCAAATGTGTCTTGATTGTGGGTCGACCTTCATCGACTACTTGGGTACCCAGATGAGTGTTACTTTTGTGGGCAAATCCTTGAAAGGTTTCTTATTAGTACCCTATCCTGGTTTACTAGCATGATGTTTAGTCAGAGGTTTTAAGTTGGCTGCAACAGGAATCGAGTCCAAAATGTCCTCTTGCTACACCCTGGTGAGTAGTTTCCAAGATCTTAAGGTATTCACTCTCATGGACACACAGTCTTAGGTAACCATCTTTACCACGTTTGTATAAATTATCTCCAATGAGTGAGTAGTCTAGGGCTTCTTGTTCTAAACTTCTTTGCCTAGCCAAAGTCATATCTTGAGGGAATGTTTTTTTCCTCAAGAAGGCTACTAATGGTTCACTCCAATCTGGCACTAAAGACACCTGATAAAGAGTGGCATGTTCGACTGGTGGTTTAGTAAGGCAGATTGGGCATTCCTTGCACATCCTATGAACATCTGCTTCCATAGTCGGCCAGTGCACTCCGATTCTCCTTAGTGTCTGTAAAGTTCTTTGCTTCAAGGAGTGTTGCTCTAATGCACCCACATGTGCTAATTGCAACCACTTTGCGTACTCATCCTCTTCCACACAACAAGCTAATATCCCTTGATCTGTATGCTTGTACATACTTCCTACCATGATATGGTACTTTCAGGCTTTTACTACCTCCTTATCTTGAGTGTTCATTACTGTGTGTTTTGGTCCATATGTCAATACTGGCACCAATGTCTTGGCCCACTATGGTACAACTTCCAAATTAAACAAGTAAGCATTAGGAAGGTCATCTGATACTCCTTGTGGGGCCTCTCCAGATGTGAGCCTAGAGAGATGGTATGCTCTCAAATGAGTCTTGCCTTTCTGCACCACAACCTCAAAGTCATATTCCATTAGCAAGAGAAACCATCTTACTAATCTACCTGTATTGCATGGCTTGTTTACCAAGTACAACAGTGGTTGATGATGAGTAAAAAATTTAAACTTATTTGCAAGCAAATAGTGTCTAAACTTTTTAACCGCATATACCATGCCTAATCCTTCTCGTTTGGTGGTTGTATAGTTTCGTTCAGCTGCATTCAACTATCTACTAGCATAGGCAATTGGAAGATCCATATTACCTTCACCTGTAGGTTGTGCTAGCACACATCCAATAGCATAGTTGGATGCATCCACATGCACATGGAATGGCTTGTTCCAATCTGGGGTAGTCAAGATTGGTGCCGAACACAATCTTCTTTTGAGCTCGTTGAAAGAGCTTTCACATTCTTCTGTCCACTCGAAATTAGTCAAAAGGGAGTACATGGGCTTTGCAATGATTGCATGCATATGAATGAATCGGCGACAATAGCCACAATGCCCCATGAAAGCCTGTACCTCCTTGACATTCCTTGGTCTAGGTAGCTCTGCAATAGTGCTCACTTTTTCCTCATCTGTGGATACGCCATTCTTTGACACTATGTGTCCTAGAATCTTGCCTTGCCTGACCATGAAAACACACTTTTCTGGATTCAAGTAGACTTGATATTCTCTACATTTGTCAAAAATTTGCCTGAGTTTGGGTATATGTGTTTGTCTAATGTTGGAATGAGCACAAAGATCATCAACATAGAGTTCCAAATTCTTCCTCAAGAATTCTTTAAACACATGGAGCATCAACCTCTGAAAAGTGGCTGGCGCATTGCTAAGACCAAATGGCATTACTCGAAAAGCAAATATGCCCCACTTTGTGGAAAAAGCCATCTTATGCTGATCTTCTGGGGCAATGGCTACCTGATTGTAGCTAGAGAATCCATCAAGGAAGCTGTACACTTCCTTGCCTGCTACCCTTTCTAAGAGATGCTTAGTGATAGGAAGTGGAGAGTTATCTCGAATAGTGGCTGCGTTAACTTTCTTCAAGTTAATACATACACGTAACTTTCCATTCTTCTTGGGCACCACTACAATGGGGGATACCCACTCAGTGTGCTCAATTTCATAGATGAATCCAGCTTCCACCAGTCTATCTCCTCCTTGATCTTAGCATCATAGTTATTGTTATATGTGTACGACTTTTGCTTAGAGGCTTTGGCATCTGAGGTCATGGGAATTGTGTGAGAGCATATGTTAGGATCTACACCTTTCAAGTCCTTGTAGCTCCAAGCGAATACATCTCTGTATTCTCTTAGCAAAGCGATCAACTCTTGCTCTTCTTCTTCCATCATGTCATGTCCTATGTACGTGCATCTTTCTTCTTCTTCTATGGTCACAACAATTTTCTTGGTGGTTTCTTTGTTATCATAGGCCTCTTCGGATTGTGCGTCGCATTTAGGCATTCTTACCATGACTCTTCTATCATCTATCTCATACTTTTTAAAGTTTTCCGGGACCTCAAACAATGTGGTTCTTCCTCATCGAATGTTGCTTCCTTCTTCTTCCTTTTCTTACCTTCACTCTTGGTGGTCATTTGTGTGGTTAACCTCACATCATTTGTAAGCTCTTCATGTCTCTGAGAGTGAACTTCTACTTCATAGAAATATTTCGCATCTGATGCAAAAGGTGGGTCCATAATGATTGACTCTAGATCAGAGTCACTTGCATCCTCGAATGCATCATGACCAGGTTCGCATTCTTCTATAACTGAATCATGCATAATCGGCTTTATCGTGAAGATTGAAATGTCATAGCCATCCTCATCACAGTGGGGTGTCCATTGTTCTTCATTGATGGCTACATCCATTGTTGCTAAGATTTTTGTCCAACCATGAGGTTCAAATTCTTCGTCAGGAAATACTACAGGTGCATAGGCTGGGTCTTGAATTGATCTATGGGTTTCCTTTGCACCTACCTCTCTGGATTTTTCTCTCTTCTCTTCTTCTATGGCTACTTTGCACATCCATAAGTGGGTGTCTTCATGCATCCATGAGGATCCTGATCCAATGGAATGCACTAAATCCATATCATCTTTAGCTCTATGGATGGGGTTCCATTGAATGGGGGGTACATCTCTACGAGAGTAATCTTTGAGATTAACTTTGGTTGTAACACCTAAGTATTGCAAATACAAAGAATTGGTTCCCCAATCTTGTACCACTTGCAATTGCCGCATAAATGGTCTTCCCAAAATCATCTCATAGGCCTGATTCTTGCTAAAGTCACATATGGAAAAAGTATGCTCAAAATCTACACCACATGTAGTGAGATTTATTCCTTCTAGCAGTCCTAAGGGTCTCTCAATGTGACCATCGGCCATCTGTAATTTCATTCTCGTTGGCCTGAGTGTTGACTTGCCCCAACACTTCCATAGGGAAGTGGTAGCAATTGCAACTCCTGCACCTTGGTAGTGTACCCTTGATGGGTAATGGGAAGATATTTGTTCCCTTCTTCTCCTTCACTCATGTCTCCTATCTTGTCCAAGGGTATTTCTGGCACTGTTCTATGAGATCCTACATGGGAACGAGGTTTTGCTACTTCTGGCACTTGATTGGCTACATGTTTCCATAACTCTGGCCTAACTTTGAGTAGCTCTTCTAAAGTGAGGTTGCACTGCACTTTAGTGTTCTTTACTACTTCTGTGTTCCTAGGTATGATTGAGTCTTCGTTTCTTACCATGACCGTGGGTGCTCTCATACATGTAGAATTAGCTTCCCATGGGCATGTGAACTGGGGTAGTTCCTGTAAGGAATTAGACTCGAAGTCTAATCTCTCATGGGATTGGGCACTCTCCTGCTCCTCATAAATAGATGGAATGTCTTGTGAGAATTGATCATGCGCTTCATCCAGAAGTTCAATGGGAGGAGGGACTTCACTTTCTTTAGCCCATTTCTCTTCTTGAATCTCTTGCAGGAATTCTGGTGAATACTTAGTCATAGAAGAAGAGGTGTCTGGTTCAGTGGAATTAGGCACATAAGCTTCTTGGGGGGGAATGCTTATTCTTTCGCTTGCCTTGTCTCGTCCCTGGGGGTGGCTTCCTTGTCAGATCTTACAATTATGTTCTCCAACCTCTCCAACAGTCCATCAAAGTGCAACTGTGCCTTAGCTGAGCAAGGGTAGTTGAAAAGGCGACTGGCTTCAAACATGGTATGAGCCAACACTACCATTTTAGCACAAAGCTTGGTTCTCTCTATCTATATATCAGCTCTAGGATAACATTTATCATGATCTATCACATTTGGCCCTTCTTGGATTCTGGCTTGATATGCTTTGAGCATCATGTCTATGTCCTCAAGAGTGGGGTCAGCTAATACTGATCCTACTCTAGGGGGTGGTGGAATTGTATGATGTGGGTTGGAAGGTGGTGGGGATGAAGGTGGTGATGGTATGTGAGAGTGTGTTTGAGAGGTGAGCTCAACAATTTTGGCTTTTGTTTTTCTTATGCTCTCTTCTAATTCACTCATCTTCTTAGACCATTTCCTTTTCATCCTTTCTCAGCTATCTTTCCAGGCTCTCGTCTGTTTCTTAGTTATGCTCTCAGTTTCACTAACCTCGGAAATATTTTCTTGGCCTAAACCTTGGTTTTGTTGCAAAGCCTGAGCTCTAGTGACCACCTGCACTGGCACGGTGGAAGTTACACTTCCCATAGAATCTACTACTAACCCAATAACATTGATAGGAGTGATTTTTGGCATGTTATTGGGGTTCTTAGGGCAATCTCGCAAGAGATGCTCCTTTCCGCAAGCTTGACAAAAGCCTTGAATTGTCACAGATTGGGGTTGTGTAGAGGCAGACATTGGGCAATCGTGAATGAGGTGATCTCCTTGACATCTATAGCATGGTCCTCTCAGAAATGGGGGTCGTACCTGCCTAGGTTGAGGTCTGGGGTTGGGGTTTGTGTACATGACATTTCCATAGTCTGGATCCCAACTAGGTTCACTCGGTTCTTCACAATAGTAGGTCTCATTATGCTTAGGTGATTGCATGTAGTAGGCCTATGGACTATCAATGTGAGTAGAGTCAAAACTATGATTACTTGGTTCACTTTCTGAAAGTAATGGAGTTACTAGCACTATAGCTCTATTCAGATTTTCTTCTACAGTTGTGTACTTTACTGGAATCACATTGGTTGGAGTAAGAGGTTGTTGAGCTAACACAAGCTGAGGCCTTTGTTGGGTTTGGTAGGGTTGTTGATAGGGTTGTTATGGTCTGCCATATGGTTGTGGTGGGTACTAGTTTTGGTACCTTCCTTGTTGAGGGTATGGCTGTGGACAAGGTTGCCTAACTGCTGCTTATTATATGGGTAATCTTGTGCGGTATGATTGGTGTATCTCCATTCTATGGTGCAGTATTGACTACTAGGATTCACTTGGGGTTGTGCCATAATGGGGCATACATTCGCCATATGGTCACCTCCACATGTATAACATGTTTTCACTGGGGCAAACCTTGGTATTTGTTTGCTTGCGACACCTAATTTCTGAGCTACCTTCTTTGCGAGTTCCTCAATAGACGTGGATTGCTTGGAAGAGAGGCTGGTAGAGCTATCTGAATCTTTTTAGATTTTTGAAAGCTCCAGCTCTTCTCCTAGATTATCCTCTATGTCTATGCACATGCGTACACATTCCTCTATGGTTCTAGGGTCCTTCAAGTACACATATGATCTCAATTTGGTACTCAACAATCCATCTAAAAATAAAGCCACTTGTTTGGCTGGTGTGGGTAACTCTGGAACAGGACATCTCTCTAGGTATTGCCTAAACCTTCTTCCTGCAAGTCTAACCGTCTCTTGAGGTGTCTGCTTGAAGCTATGAATCAGTGAGGAAGTATTATGCCGTATACCACTCTTAGAGAATTTGGTAATGAAAGCCTCTAGAAGTTGGTCTATGTTCCTAAACTGCCTCTCATGTAGTGGTTGAAACCATGTAAGGGCTGTGTTCATAAGGGTTAGACCGAAAACATTGTACTGTGTGAATATGTCCTCCACTTGTTCTGCTCTCAAGACTTGCCTAAACTCGGCCACATGATCATATGGGTCTCCAGTGCCATCGAAATAATTCTTCATGGACTTAACCAACTAGGTTAGCCTCAAGGTCCTAGTGTGTTCTCTAGGCCTTGACAAAGGAAAATCATCATCATTTCTTTGGTTTCTTGGGGCTCTAGTTCTCTCAGTTTCCTCTCTATCCGTCTCTACTCTCATCCCTTCTCTTCCCAATGGGTTGGCAAAACTTACTTCTGGCCGGTCTCTACTTCTATCCCTATGAGCTCCATGAGCTTGGGATGTCCCATCTCCTTGGTGACTATAGGAGACATTAGATCTAGGAGGGGAAGAAAAAACTCACCCTTCCAAGTGTAGGCATGTCTACCATGTTCTGTGACCACAAAGATTCTCTCTGAGGTGTTGTCTAAATAGGTCACTTTGGCTGGACTATCAGGATCTTTAAAATCATAGATGGTGAGCGTTCCTACTTCGTTAGGCTGGTCAGGCTTCTATCTCCAAAAGGCTTCGTCCGTCTCCCGGTTTAGGAGTAGGTCTATGCTCTTATTGTCATGGGGAACCCACTCTAGTGTGATAATTCTAGTGAGGATTGATTTTCCTTGGGGACTTCTAGGCTCCCTTCCTAAGTTCCTTTGCTCTATGTCACCTATGTCCGTTTCTGGGATCACATTGCCAAATTCGTCTCTCCTATCTAGGTGATTGGTGACTACATACAGGGTTCTTTCTTTGTCTAGGTATGCACCATTTTCGAACTTGATTGCTGGATGTTCCAGTCCAATGGGTTGATCTGGGTTTTTGATCTGGACCACTGTTGGAGCAAGTCTATGACAAGCCTAAGTATTGGCTTGAGTCCCACACAATCATAGAAGAAGCCTTAAAATGAAGACTATCTAAAGTTCACTTGTGAACTACCTCTTGTAACTTTTGAAGACTTTACTTAATGTAAAAGTGAAAGGATGTTAAGTGGTTGAGTCCACTTGATCAAAAAGGGAAAGAGGAGCCACGAATTTATGATTTTTGGTAGGTAGAGAATCAAATCTATCACTAATTGATTGGAGAGTGATCGAGGGAAGTTAGCCTCCCAAGCTCAACTATAAATAGATGGCAGTTTTAGTCGTGGCTAGAGAGACCTATGTGAAGACCTCCAAGAGCTGAGCTTTATGCCATATCAAGGTGTGATTCCAAGGCACACATATGTATCCGTAAGTCCATTGTAGTGTACAAGCAATATACTTTCATTTTCATGATCATTTGAGTTCATATTTCCATGTTCTTGTGAAGTGTACTACTCACTGCCATATCTCTCAGTTTTCTTAGTCAGATTGCAGAGATGGTTTCTCTGAGCTTGGTGCATCATTTTCAATGATTTAACTTGGTAAAGTTAGCTCTATAAGTCTACTATATGCTCACCAATTTTAATTTCATTTAGGTGTTTCAATCTTCAGTTATGTTCAGTTGAAGTCAACAATGTTTGTTCATTTTCACTTCTCTGTCAGGTACCCGATCTTTTTACTCATCTTGTCAGAGCTGTTTCTCAGTGTGTACTTACCCAAATTCAATGATTTAAAGCTTGTTGGATTCCGCATACTGTTTAAAATAAGCATAGAAATTTGCATAATCATTGGATTCTTAAATCTAGAGTTATGTTCATTTTTATGCTCACTAGTCTCATTACTATAGCAGCCCGTGAAAATCGGGATGATATCATCACTTGTTAAACATCTTTCTCAGTGTGTGGTTCATTATTTTTGAGGAAATTACTCTTGAAAGTTAGCTCTTTAAGTTAAATAGACTTCCTCAAGAGGAATTAAGCTAATTGCTGCTGTGCTCAAAGAATTATGCAAAACACTGGACAGGTGTATGAACCAAAATAGCAAGTTCTTCACCTCTGAGCTAACTCCAACTTATCTGTTTTGATCTATCTTTTTGAGAGTGATCTTCCAAGGTACATAGGGTGTCTAATACATCGATTGGCAAGCTAAAAGGGCCCACCATATACTCTTGGAGTTCATTTGGCTGGTGTAGATCAAGGATTTTGCAACACCTCTTCATCTTCAAGCACATACCTATCCATCTCTTCACAATGGTATCAGAGCAAGCATGGCAGATGGATTTCCTTCATCAATTGACAAATTGGACAGAGGTAACTACTCAGCTTGGTCATTAAGAATGAAATCTTATCTCCAAGGTAGAAGTTTATATGGTTATGTGGCTGGAGATGAAGTTATGCCAAGTTTCAAGAACAAAAGTCAACCAACACAAGAAGAGCAAGAAAGATTGAGCACATGGTGCTCCAAGGATGCACTCGCAAGGTCTTATCGCCTCAAATCTATCTCAGATTTTTTGTTGCCTCACATTAGAAGTTGTAAGACATCTTAGGAAGTGTGGGATGCACTTGACGCCTTCTTATCTTCAAGTACCAAAGCTAGGAAGCATCAACTATGGCTGGATTTCACAACTCTCAAGAAGGCTCTGAAACAAAATGTGACTGATTTTGTCACAAAGCTCAAGGACATAGCAGATCAGTTGGGAAGCATTGGAGAGGTAATAGATGAAGAGCGAATTGTAAGGCAAGTCATCAATGGCTTGAAGGCAGATGACAAGTGGGAAGCATTCACCACAGCTATGGATTTGTACATGGACATGCATGTACCTGATTTCAATACACTCATTGGACAACTACTTACTCAAGAGGCAAAACTTATAAAAAATGGAGAAAGCTCTAAAGGTAATCAATCTTCAGCTTTATACACTGATAAAACCAAGTCCAAAGATAACAAAGGAAAGACAAAGAAAGTGGATGATGAAGCAGGTACATATCAAGCTAACTATGCAGGTAGAGGAAGACATGGCATAGGTAGAGGAAGAGGAGGTAGAGAAGGCAGGGGGAGATCCCAAGACTCCAACTCATGTTCTATTTGTGGATTAACTAATCATACAACTGAAAATTGCTTTAGGAATTCCAGGAATCAAAGAGGCAGAGCATACACTAGAGGAAGTTATGGCTACTCAAGAGGAAGGTTCAACAATTATCATGGCAACTACAACAACTACAATCATTCAAACTATCAAGGAGGCTACAAAGGAAGGAGAGACTTCAATAACTACACAGAAGACTCAAACAAAGAGGATTCATTATTGATCATGAACATGGCTATGCCACAAGGTAAATTTGATGAGCATGTTTTCTACATAGATTCAGGTTGTTCAAATCATGTGGCAGGAAATGTGGCACTCCTATCAGATTTAGAAGATCCAATGAATAAGCATGAGGTACAAACAGGAGATGACACAAAACATCCTGTGGAGAAAATAGGCAATGTCAAAGCACCTGATGGAAACATCAACCTACTCAGTAAGGTACTCTATGTCCCTACCATTACAAAGAATTTGATAAGTGTTGGGCAGATAGTAGAGAAAGGGTTGCAAGTCAGGTTCACAAAAGTAGGAGTATTTGTTGAAGATCCAAGTCAAGGATTCAGAAGAATTGCAAAAGGTGAAAAGACAGGTAGATTGTTCACATTTGAATTACAAGACACTAGAAACATTTCTCTCTTTAATTATGGTAGTCAGAAACTCACAGAATTGGAAGTATGGCACAAAAGGTTAGCACATATTGGTGAAAGGTCATTAAAGTAAATATGCAGGGACCAAAGTGTACCTAGACTTCCTAACTTGTCAAAACAACATATGATTTATAAGTGTAGTGCATGTCAATTTGGAAAGTCTCACAGGTTACCATTCATGAAGAAAGGTTATATACATGGAGATCTCTTGGAGTTGGTTCATACAGATGTATGGGGACCTAGCAAGGAAGCTTCAATATCTGGATCAAGGTATTATGTCTCCTTTATTGATGATTGTAGCAGATGGACTATCCTATTCTTTATGAAACACAAAGATGAAGTTTTTTCATGTTTCAAAAGATATTTGGCTCTTGTGGAGAATCAAACAGGTAAATCTCTAAAAAGGCTAAGGTTAGATGGGGGGGAGAATACTTCTCCCATGAGTTTGATTCTTTTCTTCACGAAAGAGGAATCAAAAGAGAGGTAACTACAAGGTACACTCTTGAGAAAAATGGAGTGGAAGAAAGGAGGAATAGGACATTTGTTGAAGCTGCAAGGTCCATGTTAAATGAAAAGCATTTGCCTAATTATCTATGGGCTGAGGCTGTATCTACAGCCACTTACTTGATTAATAGGTTGCCTTCAAAATCCCTTGATGGGATGAATCCATATGAGGCTTGGAATGGAAGAAGACCGAGCTTAGATCATTGTAAAATTTTTGGATGTATTGCTTTTGCTCATGTTCCTTCACAGGTTAGAGGCAAGATGGATCCAAAGGCAGAAAGGTGTGTATTTATTGGATATGACAACAATCAAAAGGGCTACATGTTATACAACCCTACCAACAAAGGATTCTTGGTAAGCAGAGATATAGTTTTTGATGAAAACAGTTCATGGTATGAAGATTCATGCAGGAAGGTCAATTTACCATATGATCTTGAAGAAGATTTTCCAAAGCTTGGTAGAGAACAACCAAAGATTGAAGAACAAGACACCTCAGAGGATGATGAATAATCTCAGATGGAAAAGATCATAGCATGGAAGTCTAAAGGTAAAGCAAAATTGCAGGAACTTGGACATGAGGCAGAATCATCACATCATGGCCTAAGAAGATCTATGAGGGAAAAGAAAAAACCAAAAAGGTATGGGTTTGATACCTCATTAGTAACTAAACATTCTATCTACATAGCACAGGACATAAACCAAGAGGAGCCATCATCATTTGAAGAGGCCAAAGCAAAAACAGAATGGAAGCATGCAATGAAGGAAGAGATTGAAGCACTTGAGGAAAACAACACTTGGGATTTGGTGCCCAAGACTTCATCCATGAAGGTAATAGGCTCAAGATGGGTCTATAAACTCAAGAGGAATTCTGATGGCTCCATTAACAGGTATAAGGCAAGGCTTTTAGCAAAATGCTTTGCACAAACTCAGGGAATTGATTATGAGGAGACCTTCTCTCCTGTGGCAAAGATGCCTACTATTAGGGTTTTGCTTAGTATTGCCTCTTCCAAGAATTGGAAGATACTTCAACTAGATGTAAAGAATGCATTCTTGAATGGTTGGATAACAGAAGAGGTTCATATGGCACAACCACCTGGTTTTGAGAACCAAGTTTATCGTGATTATGTGTGTAAACTTAACAAAGCATTGTATGGTCTCAAGCAAGCTCCAAGAGCTTGGAATTTCAGGCTTGTTTCATTCTTGCAGGACAAAGGCTTTCAACCAAGCAAGGTAGATCCTTCACTCTTTATCAAAAAGAGTAACTCTGAGGTCATCTAGTTATGTGTATATGTAGATGATATTATATTGACAGGAAATGATGCAGATGGTATGAAGAAGATCAAAGATCAGATGAGAGAAGAGTTCAAGATGAGTGATTTGGGTTCACTTACCTACTTCCTAGGTTTGGAAGTTGTCTACAAAGATCATGGTTTGTTTCTCACTCAAGAAAGTACATTAAGGACATGTTGGCAAAATTCAAGATGCAAGATTGTAAGATTGCAGGTACTCCAATGGAGGTCAATCACAAATTGAGCTCACATGAAGGTGAACTCATAGAGCACATCACATCATATCAAAGTCTAGTGGGTAGTCTCAACTATGCCACACTGACAAGAGTAGATATATGTAGCTCAGTGATGAGTAGCACCTCCTTTAATGTCAATCCGGGAAGACATGAGGATGGTATGAAGACCTCGAGCAAGTGAAGGCACAAATGTGTGAGTGCGAAGCACACTAACATGCACACACATACACACACACGCGCACACACAACAAGAACAAAGAGAGTAAGACAATGGAATCACTTCTATTGCAACAAAGTTCTCATATAAGCTCAAAACTACAAGAAGCTTCCCCAAAAATGAGCTCTCTAGCTCTATTTATAGTTTTTGACTAGCTTTGGCCCTGTCTAGACCTAGTGTCCGGCCTAGTTAAAAATTAGGTTCCAGGGCTTATTTGAGGACTCAAACGAGATTTAAAAATTATGAAAATTGGCAGGCAACTACTTCTAAGGCTCCCCAAGCTCGAGGACTCCTCGGCTTGTACAAAATGGAGCTACAAAAAGGTGAAACAATATTTACAAGGGTTTTTAGTGATGAGAATCACTTTTAACATGGTGTAAGGTTTGGAAAAATTTAATGGGTTGCCTTAGTGCTAGATCTGCATGTATGCTCGTACTTGCTTCATCTGGTGTAGCTCAGTGATGAGTAGCACCTCCTTTAATGTCAATCCGGGAATACATGAGGATGGTATGAAGACCTTGAGCAAGTGAAGGCACAAATGTGTGAGTGCAAAGCACACTTACATGCACACACATACACACACACGCGCACACACGCGCACACACAACAAGAACAAAGAGAGTAAGACAATGGAATCACTTCTATTGCAACAAAGTTCTCATATAAGCTCAAAACTACAAGAAGCTCCCCCAAAAATGAGCTCTCTAGCTCTATTTATAGTTTTTGACTAGCTTTGGCCCTGTCCAGACCTAGTGTCCGGCCTAGTTAAAAATTAGGTTCCAGGGCTTATTTGAGGACTCAAACGAGATTTAAAAATTATGAAAATTGGCAGGCAACTACTTCTAAGGCTCTCCAAGCTCGAGGACTCCTCGGGTTGTACAAAATGGAGCTACAAAAAGGTGAAACAATATTTACAAGGGTTTTTAGTGATGAGAATCACTTTTAACATGGTGTAAGGTTTGGAAAAATTTAATGGGTTGCCTTAGTGCTAGATCTGCATGTATGCTCGTACTTGCTTCATCTGCCAACACTCTCCCCCCCCTAGGGTCTGTCGCCTCTGACAGGCCTTTGCTCTACGGTTTGGTCAATGTAGTTCTGGAGAATGTCGGTTGCCAAGTCATGTTCTTTGATCCGTAGCCCTTTGATCAGGTCTCTCTGAAGGGCATCCCAATTGACTGCTCCCGGTATGTTCGGTTGTGCCGTTGTGTAGAGCTCTGAATGCATCGTTTGTTCGCATGCGAAGAGCTGTAGCAAATGAGTGGGCCGTGGCGCGAACACCTCTGAGTGTGCCTCCCAGAACCCCGTTGTATCTTGTCCTTCCTTCGTGATTCTGCCTCCTGGAAGAGGTTGAGGCTAATAGTTTTCTTCAAATGTTTCCTCTACTGGAATGATTACTGCTTCTTCTTCTATGGGTTGCTCAGGTGGAGAAGGAGGTCATTCATACTGTAACAACTTGATCTTTAATTCTGCAATCTGTTGCCGTAGCTCAAGTACTTCATTGGTCGTTGAAGGTTCAGGTTCTGGTGAAGTAGCGGCATCGACCATCTCTGTAGATTTGAGTGGGTGCGGTGTAGGTACTTGGGGTCTTTGTAATTCCTTGACTTGGTCTGCCAACTGGTCATGTGCCTCCAAGAGGGTTGCATATGCTTCTAACGCTTGCTGAATGTGTTATGAGGGCACAACTTGGAATTTGGCAGGGTCTATAGGTGCTCCAGGGGTATTTTCCATGGCTGCTTCTAGATTCTCCTGGTTTTGTTGATGTAGCCTTCTGTTTTCTTCTTGAGCCGCTACTAAGTGGCAACGAAGTAGAGTCATGTTTCTTTGTAGTCGAGCATTGCGGCCCAACTGATCTTTGAGTTGTTCCTCCATAGCCTTTCCTGTCTCCATAGACTTGGCTTCCATCTCTACATTCGATTGTTGGAGGACAGTCACTTCGTGTTGTAATGCTGTGTTACTTAGCTCCAAGGCATTGACACGTGCTTGGAGTTGAGCCGAGAGGTTGCATAGCTTTGTGTTATTTTCTTCCAGTAACTTATATTCTTGCTTAAGTAGAGTGGCCTCTTCGAACATGGTGTCTAGTGCATTATTAAATGATGTGGATGCAGGGGTAGAGGTGGAAAATGCAAAGGGTCGGGAAATGGGGAAGGGAAAAGTGGATGATGTGCCTATGAGTGAAGTGAAATGTGATGATGTTGGAACAACCGTGGTGGTGGGTGCTCCTGAGGGTGGTGAAATGTCCATGGGATTGGGCATGATAGTGTGTGAAGTGTGAATTGTGAATACGGGAATGGTAGGTGGTGTGTTAGTGGTGGCAGTGAATGTGGGGGAGTTGGGTTGGGGAAGGGACTTTTTATTATAATTCTCAACTTGTTGGAGTATATTTACAAGGTGTGTCCAGAATGAAGGTTGGGTGATTTGGGTTGATTCTGAGGGTGTTACAAGGGGTATGTTAAGGTTTGGCTAGTGGCAAGTGGCTGTCCGAGGGCTGGGAGATATGAAGGGTGACCTAGTATAGTTTGATCGGTGGCAGGATGACCTATATGGGGTTCAGAAAATCGGGTGGAAGTGCTGGATGTAGGTAAAGGGAAGGATAGATGAGTAGTGGTGTGTATAATGGTTTCATCATGGGTGGATACTGGTTGTTCAGGAAGACTAGTGGGGAAGGGTTCTGAGGGCTGGATGGGAGGTGATGGTGGAGATGGTATCTGTGTATTTACATCTGGTTCCTCACTGGGAGTTGGGCTGGCCATGTGAACATCTTCTGAAGTTGTGGTAGGCAGTGAGGTAGAGACTTCCATTTGAATCATTTTTCCCCGTCGTGCTCTTGTATCGATCCTTCGTTGGTCATATGGAGGGGTATTACGATAGACCATGGTCCTCATGGCCTCCCCTATTCCGCATGTTTCCGCCAAGAGATTCAATGATTCTACGAAATGCGGGTCGGCATTCTTCGCTTGCAGCATCTGGTTCACTAGTGCTCTATTTGCCTCTTCTGATAACTTGTGTCTTTTCTATACCTGCTTGATTGTCTTGTAGAGCCGTTTGAGTTGTGCCGTGTAGGCAGGAGCTTCCTCTTCACTCTCCTCTGGTTCATTTCCCCGTGCTTCTTCCTGATTCTGTGTGCTTTGAGCATGAGGATGTTGTGTCTCATCTTCCCAATGTACCCTTCTTGCCTCACTCTGTGGCTGTTCTCTTTGGGATGATGATCCGGGACCGGCATTGTCAGAAAAACACTCACTATCAGATAAGTGGGCAGTCTGCAGGAAGTTTTCAAAGTCAAAATTTGGATCCTCTGCTAATGTAGCCATGGATGCAAACTCAGCATCGGTGGGTAGTGGAGGGGCAGATGGAGTGGGCTGTACCATATCCCCTGATTGTGTTCCTTGGAGATGGATGGTGAAAGGGTCTACTTGGGCCTCTTCTCTAGGGGAAGCTTCTGTTGTGGCCTCACGAGGGATCAGGACCTGTGAAAGTGATCCACGCATTCTTTTCGCAGGTTGAACCCCTGACTTCCGCCCCTTGAAGAATTCCAGTTGTGAGTATTTAAGGGCCCTTGCGATCGGCACATTATAGGCAAGGCATCTATAGATAATTCTGGTAATCGCACAGCAGCCATTCAAGGTATGCTTCCTCACGCCTCGCTTGCCTGCTTCATATAACTGGTCCAGGATCCATACGGGCATTTTAATTGGCAAGCTTCCAGTCTCTGCTAGGTATAATCCATACCATATTTTCTTATGAGGTTGGGTGAAGCGGTCTTGAGCTGGAAATGCGAAGTGTTGAAGGCACATCCGCAGTGGTATGGCGATGTTGGGGGTGAGGGCACACATTTCTTTCAACTTCTTGATTTTGTTATTCTTCAGCAACTCTGGTATCAAGGGATCACGATCGGAGGGTACATGGGTGCCATACATCTGAAGGGCTTCCCTGATTAAAGTAATATTCAATTCAAACCTCTTCATTTCTTCCTCGTTTGATAGAGAGGGCACCAGGAATGTGCCTGAATGATCTTTATCTCCTGTCGGCTTCAGTGTGGCAATCAAGTAGTAGCACCTGAGAAAATCCGGTCTAGGCAAAGCTGCACTAAAGTAATCTTGCAATCCCGCTTTCTGCCAGATAACCTGAAGGGGAGCTGCATTCTATAATGTTTCAAATTCTCTTGAGAAGAATTGGAATGTCCACCATACTCCTCCAAATTCCAACTTGGATTCCCAGATATGATCTGCGTCTCCCAAGTCTCCTGGCCTCTCATTTAACCAATGAGAATGCCCCTTTACTCTTTCTATTAGGCCACTTGGTGGATCCGGAATGGGAATTCTTCTCACGTTCAAAAACTCTTCAGGCCTAGCTGTCAGTGGAGCCTCCACACGCATGGTATCCCAATTGCTTTGAGTGCTAGTGCCTGCCTGAGAGCTCGTGCCTGCTGCTGCTGCCATGGGAATCGGGTGCTTATCTGCTAGAAGAAGAAAGGCACATTAGTGTTGCATAGGAAACAGGATGTAATGGTGTTCCCTTCACAATACTAACATGACAATCCCGAAGGTTAGTGGTTAGAGGTGAAGTGTTTGTGATAGATGTGAGTGGTGATTAGAGGTCAGTGTCATCCTAGATGCATACTTTGGTTATGCAATGGACTCAGAATGCACCTATGTCAGAGTGGATGGATTTACAAAATTGGGTCAGGGGGTTTGATACATGGTTTAAGTCTCCAAACTTTGATAGAGGATTCGTAGCTCTTAGAGCTAAAGAGAGGTAGAGATTTATGAACTAGAGTGTGATGGAGTTGGGACCTTTTGGGCACCCATTTCCAGACATTCCTCGGTTTGACTGAGTGTGGGTCAGGGTGGTATTTAGGTAGAGTTCCTGCGTTGTTAGTCGAGAGGACTTGTGAGTGTTGAATTATGCCAGTAACTAGAGTTGGAGCTATTTGGGCTCGTAAACAGGCCTTGGGCACCCATATGTGTCTAGCATTGGGGCTAGCCTTCATTAACCGCTTAGGGACCCAAATAGACGTGGTGCACCTAGGAGTTTGCCTAGGGTACTCCTTCAATTTTGTCCTTGATGGTGTGGCTTGTTTTTTGGCTCCTCGAGAACCTACTATTAGAGTTGTGGGTTTTCCATCCTTGCGTATCCAGATCTGCTTCGTGCCACGAGGTACTCTGTGTTGCACTGGTTGGCACTCCTGCCTCTTGATCAGCGGCCTCCTTCGTGTCGAGTGATGTTCGGTCTGCCTGTTTAGAATCTTCTTTGGATCAGCTGGGAACTCCTTATTGGCTCCTGTACCTTCGGGAAGATGGACACTCCTCTGCACCATAGAACTCTGGACAAGAACAACATTGTTACCTTCATGTGGATTCCTGGAGAGACCAGGAGTTGGTGCCCTTCCTACTGGTTTGAGTGCTTGATTTTCTAATTCAATCGTAAGATAGCTTTTGCCTGCCCAAGCCTGAAGAATTCCACTTCTTAGGTTGAGGTTGACTGCGTGATCATAGATCCAGTCTTGGCCCAAGACAAGAGGTTCGGTAAGATCCTCGTCTTCACACACTAGCACTTTTGCTGGCATGAGGACCTCTTGAATGTAGAGGGGAAGTTCCACCTCTCCCATGCAAGGAGTTTCAACACCTCCTAATCCTATCAGATATGCTTCTAGGGGTTTTACCTCCAATTGCAGCTGCTGGCAGTAAGAAATCCGAACTGCACTAGTGGCTGCACCTGAATCAATTAAAGCTCTTACGGTCCTTGTACTGTCTCCTTGTCCAACTTCTAGGGTCACAAAAGGTCGTCGATCCACTATCCTATGGGTACGTTCACCTGAAGCCTCACACATGGCCACGTGATAGCCTGGAGACTCTTGAGTGTCAATCATAGGCTGATCTCTCCCTTGCCTCCTCAATTTCATTCGTCGGATGCGCTCTAAGGCCTCTGCTTGTGCTTCCTCTCGAATTCGTTTTTCCTCCTCTTTACGGTTTTTGGCAGTGTTGAGCTGATTTAACATCTCTTCAGTCAGGGGTTCTTGGTATAACTTGACTCTACATCCGCTTATGTAGCTAGGGAGAATATCGCCTTCCAAAGTGGCTAGTTGTAGTGCCCCACTAGTTGAAATCCTATTTATGATCATAGGTCCATAGCCTCTTTTCTCTAATTTTCGTGCATGCTGCTTCAATGTGTAGACTAGGACTAGGTCTCCTGCTTTCAAGCCTTTATCCTTCACATGTGTATCAAAATATGCCTTTTGCCTCTTCTTCGCTGCATAGATTCCTGCTGCAGCTCTCAATTGTGTCTCGCCTAGACGTTCAAGATCAAAGATTCGAGAGGAGAGTTCATGGCCTGTCCAGTCATGCTCTTGTGCTACCTTCAATGTAGGTATCAAAAATTCCAAGGAAGCACCGCATTCTGACCAAACACCATCTGAAAGGGTGTGGCTTGGAGTACCATTTTATAGGCCACTCGGTATGCCCAAACAGCATGGTGTAGCTGTTTGTCCCAATCAGAGCATTTATTGCTCACTAATTTTGTCAGTACATTGCATAACATCTTATTTGAACTCTCAGCCTGGCCATTAGCTTGGGGGTGATAGGGGGCAGACTTCTGATGTACTACCAAGAATTCTTGGAGCAGATTTTCAATAACTTCATTCAAGAAGTGAGTCCCTCTATCACTGACTAGCTCTATAGGTAATCCATACCTGGTGAACACATTCTCAAACAAGAACTTAGCTGTTTTTTGTGCATCGTTCTTTGTTGTGGCTTTTACCTCTACCCACTTAGTTAGATAGTCAGTGGCCACAATGATATACTTAGCATGTGAACCCTTAGCTGGGGGATTAATAGGGCCTACAAAGTCTATTCCCCACTTAGAGAATGCACGTCCACCCATCATAGGTTTCAGTGGCATCTCATCTTTGCGTATAGGATACTGAGTTCTCTGACACACATCACACCGTTTCACATAGGTATGTGCATCCATGTGAAGGGTCGGCCACCAGAAGCCCGCAAATAGTATTGCCTTGATCACCCGATCTGGTCCAAAGTGTCCTCCTGCTACACCTTGGTGAGCAGTTTCCAAGATCTTTAGATATTCACTCTCATGAACACAAAGTCTTAGGTAACCATCTTTTCCATGCTTGTATAGATTATCACCAATGAGTGAGTAATCTAGGGCTTCTTGTTCTAGACTTCTTTGCCTCATCATAGTCATGTCTGGAGGGAATGTTTTCGTCTTCAGGAAGGATACTAGGGGTTCACTCCAATCCGGCACTATGGACACTTGATAAAGAGTGGCATGTTCCACAGGTGGTTTAGTGAAGCAGATTGGGCATTCCTTGCACCACTTCTGGACATTAGCTTCCATAGTCGGCCAATGCACTCCTAGTCTCCTCAGGGTCTGTAGGGTTCATTGTTTTGAGTAGTGTTGCTCTAATGCACCTACATGTGCTAATTGCAACCACTTAGCGTACTCGTCCTCCTCTACGCAACAGGCTAATACTCCCTGATCGGTATGCTTGTACATACTTCCTGCCAAGATATGATACTTTTGAGCTCTGTATCTTCTGTGTGCATTACCGGGTGATTAGGACCGTATGTCAATACTGGCACTAATGGCTTAGCCCACTGAGGTACAACTTCCAAATTAAACAAGTAAGCATCAGGTAAGTCATCTGATACTCCTTGTGGGGCCTCTCCAGATGTGAGCCTAGAGAGATGGTCTGCTCTCAAATGAGTCCTTCCTTTCCTCACTACTACCTCAAAGTCATATTCCATTAGTAAGAGAAACCATCTTACTAATCTGCCTGTATTACATGGCTTGTTTACCAGGTACAATAGAGCTTGGTGATCAGTAAAAAATTTGAACTTATTTGCAAGCAAATAGTGTCTAAACTTTTTAACCGCGTACACCATGCCTAATCCTTCTCGTTTGATTGTTGTATAGTTCCGTTCAGCAGCATTCAATTGTCTACTGGCATAGGCAATTGGGAGATCCATATTACCTTCACCCATAGGTTGTGTAAGTACACATCCAATAGCATAATTGGAGGCATCCACATGAACATGGAATGGTTTGTTCCAATCTGGTGTGGTCAAGATTGGTGCTGAACATAATCTTCATTTAAGCTCCTGGAAGGAATTCTCACATTCATCAGTCCACTCAAAGTTAGTCAGAAGTCCGTACATGGGCTTTGCAATGACACCATACATGTGAATGAACCGGCGGTAGTAACCACAATGCCCCATGAAAGCCTGTACTTCCTTGACGTTCTTTGGCCTAGGTAGTTCTGCGATGGCTCTCACTTTCTCTTCGTCAATGGATATGCCGTTCTTAGACACTATGTTTCCTAGAATTTTGCCTTGCCTGACCATGAAAACACACTTTTCTGGGTTCAGGCAGACTTGATATTCTCTGCATTAATCAAAAATTTGTTTGAGTTCAGGTATATGGGTCTGTCTAATGTTGGAATGAGCGCAAAGATCATCAACATAGACTTCCAAATTCTTCCTCAAGAACTCTTTAAACACGTGACACATTAATCTTTGAAAGGTAGCAGGTGCATTGGTAAGCCCGAATGGCATTACTCGAAAGGCAAATATGCCCCACTCTGTGGCAAAAGCCGTCTTATGCTGATCCTCTGGAGCAATGGCTACTTGATTGTAGCCCGAAAACCCATCTAGGAAGCTGTACACTTCCTTGCCTGCTACCCTTTCTAATAGATGCTCAGTGATAGGAAGCGGATAACTATCTTTGATAGTGGCCGCGTTAACCTTCTTCAAGCTAATGCATACTCGTAATTTGCCGTTCTTCTTGGGCACCACTACAATGGGGGATACCCATTCAGTGTGCTCAATTTCATAGATAAATCCGGCTTCCACCAAGCGGTCTATCTCTTCTTTAATCTTGGTGGCGTAGTTGTCATTGTATGTGTAGGGCTTCTGCTTAGAGGGTCTGGCATTTGAGGTCATGGGGATTGTATGTGAGCATATATCAGGGTCTACCCCTTTCAGGTCCTTATAGCGCCAAGCGAATACATCTCTGTACTCCCTCAGTAAGGGTGTCAACTCTTGTTCTTCTTCTTCCATCAGGTCATGCCCTATGTATGTGCATCTTTCTTCTCCCTCTTCTATGGCGACAACTATTTTCTTGGTAGTTTCCTTGCTATCATAGGCCTCTCCTGCTTGTGCCTCACGTTTAGGCATTCTTATCATGACTCTCCTATCGTCTATCTCATATTTTTTAAAGTTTTCAGGGACCTCAAACAAGGACTCTTCTGCCTCCGGAGTGACTTCCTTCTTCTTTCTTTTCTTTCCTCCACTCTTAGTGGCTACTGTGTGGCTAACCTCACCTCATTTGTGATTTCTCCGTGACTCTGGGGGTAAGCTTCAACTTCATAGAAGTATTCTTCATCTGATGCAAAAGGTGGGTCCATAATGATTGACTCTAAGTCGGAGTCACTTGCATCCTCAAATGTATCAGGGCTAGGTTTGCATTCCTCTAAAACTGCATCTCCCATGATTGGCTCTATTGAGAAGACTAAAATGTCATAGCCATCCTCATCACAGTGGGGTGTCCACTGCTCTTCATTGATGGCTACATCCATTGTTGCTAAAATTTCAGCCCAGCCGTGAGGCTCAAACTCTTCGTCAGGAAAAACTACAGGTGCATAGGCTGGGTCTTGAATTGATCTATGGGTTTCTTTTGCACCTACCTCTCTGGCTTTCTCTCTCTTCTCTTCTTCTACTACTACCTTACACATCCATAAGTGAGTGTCTTCATGCATCCACAAGGATCCTGATCCTATGGAATGCACAGATTCCGTATCATCTTTGGCTCTATGGATGGGATTCCATTGGATAGGAGGGACATCTCTATGAGAGTAATCTTTGAGATTCACTTTGGTCGTAACACCTAAGTGTTGCAGGTACAAGGAGTTGGTTCCCCAGTCCTGTACCACTTGCAACTGTCGCATAAATGGTCTTCCCAAGATCATTTCATATGCATGATTTTTGCTAAAATCACATATAGCAAATGTATGCTCGAACTCGACACCACATGTAGTGAGAGTTATGCCTTCTAGCAATCCCAAGGGCCTCCCAATATGGCCATCGACCATCTGCAATTTCATTCTCGTCGGTCGGAGTGCTGGCTTGCCCCAACGCTTCTAGAGGGAAGTTGTAGCAATTGCAACTCCTGCACTTGAGTCCAAAATTGCCTTGGTTGTTGTAGCTCAATGATGAGTAGCACCTCCTTTAATGTCAATCCGGGAAGACGTGAGGATGGTATGAAGACCTCGAGCAAGTGGCGGCACAAGTGTGTGAGTGAGAAGCACACTAGCATGCACACACATACACACACGCGCACACACAGCAAGACAAAGAGTGAGAATCAATGGAGTTCTTCAATTACTTTCAAATGCTCTTACAAGTTTGTTTCAATTACAAGCTAACCTCAAAAATGAGCTCTCTAGCTCTTTTTATAGTTTTTGACTAGGTTTTGGCCCTGTCCAGACCTAGTGTCCGGCGTAGTTAAAAATTAGGTTCCAGGGCCAATTTGAGGGCTTAAACGGAGTCTAAAAAATACGAAAATTGATATGTAGGTACTTCTAAGGCTCCTCAAGCTCAAGGACTCCTTGGCTTGCACAAAATGGAGCTACAAAAATATGAAATGGTATTTACAATGATTGTTAGTGATAAGAATCACTGTTAAAAGATGTTGATTTGGGAAAAATTGAAGGGCCTATCTGCCAGATTTGCGTCGACTGCTTTGTCTACTTACTCCTTCACCTTGTTCTGACTCTCTCCGCTGGCTTCCTTGTCTAGTCGGTCCTTGGGTGCCCATACTGCTCTCAACACCCCCCCCTCTCTCGCGTCTGTCGTCCCTGACAGACCCTTGTTGTTGGGAGTGTTGGATGTAATATTCCACAACCTGAGTGGCAAGCTGATGTTCTTGTATGCGTAGTCCTCTGGCTAAATCTGTCATCATACGATCCCAATCGATTGGTCCTGGAATGTCCGGATGTGGCAGACGTAACTGATCGGCATGGATCGCTTGTTCTACTGCGAATAGATGTAGCAAATGTGTGGGTCTGGGAATGAAAATTTCGGAATGGTATTCCCAGAATCCCGTAGAGAACATTTCCTCAAATGTCTGCTTGAAGCATGCGGGCAAGTACTTTATTCGTGCATGCCAAGCAAAGATGATAGTGACCGAGGGGGTTTGGCTCATGTCGTAGACTAGATCCTTGTTGCCTTGAGAGAATCCAGGGGCAGAGATGTATGGAGCTTGGACATTCCGAAAGGTTTTGAAGACAATGGTCATGAGCTCGAATATCTTCATACACATTTTCGCTGCTATGTCGGGTACATTATTTAGGCGTGTGGACCAGTGCCGAATTGTTGATATCATGTAGGCTATGGTTGGGGTCCCTCGAGGTGGAGTGAAATATGGGTAGTTAACCCAAGCCGAGCACTCTTTATTGTTGCGTACCTTGATTGCAAATGCTTGCCAGGATCTGCGACGTACCACTGGACAATAGCATGGATTATACTTGATATATAGTGGCATGGTTGCCCAAGTACTCATCATCTCTGGGTAATCGGTGAGTAGACGTGCACGCCAATTAGGTTGGAAGATCGAGCCAGCACGTGCATCGGTCGGTAAATCCCCTATCTCAAATTGAGTGGCGAATGTGGGCTCCTTCCCTGTATGTCTTTTGACTTCTGCATTATAATCATGTAGTAAGACAAAATAAGGCATGTATTGCGACTCTGATGTTGTGATTAACCGTTGATGGGATAAATTTTGAAAGTAGGAAGACCGAAGGACAGTTTCTTCCAGATTTGTGAGAGATTGCATTTGCACGGCCACACGATCATCATGTGTCTTACCCACTTTCTCGACCCTTTTGACCCAATCTGGAACTTGAATTTCTAACGTGTCTTGTCCTTCTTCCGTAGTTCGACCACCAGGCGTCGGCATAGGCTCGTATGGCTCTTCATAGCTGTCATCGACGGGGATTTCCACTACTGTTTCAGGTTCTGGTTCTTCAATGGGCGAGGGTGGCCGTTCATATGGGAGGAGACGTGCTTGGAGTTCTGCCACCTGTTTCCGGAGGGTCTCCATTTCTTCTGTAGAGTGTTGCAAGATTACCGGCTCCTGTTGAGCTGTGGGGACACTGGCTATCTGTTTCTTGAGATCTGCACATTCAGTCTCTAGCTTTTCATATGACTCCAAGAAATTTGCATGCTCCTCAAGTAAGATGCGAATGTCTTCTGATGGAACTGCTCTATATCTGGTAGGGCTAATGGTTGCTCCTACGGTTCCTTCCATAGCCGCTTCAAAGTTGTCTTGGTTTTGTTGTTGAAGTCGTTTGTTCTCTTCTAGTGCTACGGCCATATGCTTCCTTAATAGCCCAATGTTGCGTCTGAGTGTAGCGTTAGAGATCATTTGCGCTTGAAGCACTGTTTCTAGTTCCTTGACTGCTTGGTCATCTACAGTTGATGTCTTTGATTCCAATTCGGAGTGAGCCTGCTGTAGTGTGGTATGCTCGGTTAGGAGCGTCTGGTAGTCAGCTTCAAGAGTGGTGACTCTAGCTTGCAGACGTTGAGATTCTGCCTGGAGGGCAGCAGTGCGTTCTTCCAATTGATGGTACTCTTGTTGCAGTTGATGTGCACACTGAAGTAAGGTGTTGAACGTGCTATTTACATTATGAGATGCAAGGGGAAACGTTTGAAATGCAGGGGAGGTGGGATTGGGTAGGGGGGTAGTGAATGTTGTGTGTGCCAATGATGTGAGTGGTGAGGTGGGGGGCAAGGGGGGGGAAGATGGTGGAATTGTGGGGAGAGGTGCTGTGGTTGGTGAAATGTCCATTGGGTCAGACAAGGTGGTGTGTACAGGGGCTACCATGTAGGTGGGTATGGTAGGTGAAGTGAGTGTGGTGTTCGTGTAAATTGATGTCGTTGCGAACATCGGAGAAATGTGCCTCGGAAACATTGGAGAGCGGGTGAACTGCTCCACAACGGACGGGTATTGGGGTGGCGCGGTCAGGTTGAAAGAGGTGTAGGGGCCAGATGGGAAGTGGGGGTCATGGAATGGAGGTACCCGTATTGGGGGATAGGTCGGGAAACACAGGGTGCCTTCTGTGGGTGCTGGGTTTCCAACTACACTTGGAATTATGGGATGGCCAGTCATGGGTTCAGAGGATAGACAGGACGAAGTGTACAAGGGATTGGTGTCGAAGGAGAAGAGGGTGTCTTGTGAGGTGGGTTCTCGAAATGAGAATGATTTGAATGAGGATGGGTTATAAGTGAAGGTAGAGGTGATGACTGTCGTTTCTTCCAAGGTGGGAGGTGGTGGTGGGGGTGGAGAAGGTGGTGATGGAGGATGCTGGGGTGAGATGGGTGATGTCTGAACGAAGGTTTCAGCGGAGAGGTCAGTGGTGGTTGTGGGGGTGGCTGTGGTCTCAATGGGTACTTCTGGTTCTGTGACGGGTATCCTGATAGTCTTACCTGCTCGTGGTAACGTGTCCACTCTACGTTTGTCATACCTTACGGACTGGCGGACTGCGGTGTGGACAGCCTCCGGAACTCCTAAAGAGTCTGACACTAATTTGAGGGTGTCAATGAAGTGTTGGTCCACCCCTTCATCTGATAGCATTTCTTGCATCAAAGCTTGACCTGATACCAGAGAGAGTTGATGCCTTACTTGTACTGCTTTGATTGTGTCGTATAGCCTTCGTAGTTGAGCTGTATATGCTGGTGCACCTACAAGTTCTGGCACTTCTTGTTGCTCCTCTTGGTGCTCTTGATCATACTCCTCCTCATCATCCTCCTGTTCTTCATCTCCGTCATCCTCTGCATCCACTTCAACAGGTGCGACAGGTGCTTGGGAGGTTGTGGCCTGCGTTTGTACGTTTTCCGCTTGTTGTGCCTCTTCTGCCTCCAGCTCTACATCTTGTAATAGTTGTTCAAAATCTTCATTAGTGAGTTCTTCCAAAGGTGCACCACTAGGAAATTCGAGATCGGTTGGGATGGGAGGGAATATCAAGGTGGAACCATCGGTGCTGCGTCTTGGAAGTCGGAGTGTGAATGGTCGGACTCTTCGGGGTGGCGGGGTGACGTCTGGTGTTAGGGTGGCTCCACGTGGTTGAGCACATGGGACTTGGACCGTGCCTCGCATCTTCTTAGAAGGGGGTCCAGTGGATGTCCTGCCTCGAAACTGCTCTACCCGATTCCACATCAGGGCCCGTTGGATTGGAATGTCATAAGCCAAACACCTATAAATGATTCTTGTCAGAGCACAGCAACCATATAAAACCTGTTTCCGCGGCCAGCGTTTGTGAGCTAGGTGTATCTGATCAATTATCCAGTGGGGTAGGTTGATGGTGAGGCTCTGTGTCTCTGCCAGATACAGGCTAAACCAAATCTTTTTGGGCGGCATGGTGAATCGATCTTGTGCCGGGAAAGCAAAGTGTTGCATGCACATGCGAAGGTGTATTGCAATATTAGGCATCATGGATACCATGTCCTTGAGTTTGGTGAGACTTCGATTCTTCATGTAATCCGGTACTAGGGTTTCCTTTTCTGTAGGAATATGCATTCCGCGCATATCTAGAGCCTCTCTCACCAAATTGTTTGATAGCCTGAACCTCTTGAGCTCATTCCCCTTTGTCAGAGATGGAATCACAAATGAGCTTGCACCTTTTGGGTTCTGATTTGGAGTCAAGGTGTTGATGAGATAGTAGCATCGCATGAAGTCAGGTTTTGGGAGTCGGGCACTGAAATAGGCACTCAATCCTGCTTTTTCCCATATCGGACGTAGAGCTTCCGCATTTTGTAATTTCTCAAATTCTCTTGTAAAGAAATGGTATCTGCCTTGCTTTCCATTGAAGTCCAACTCTGATTCCCATAGGTACGTTCCTTCACCCAAGGGTCCTGCCACCTCGGTAAACCAATGGGAAGTCTTTCCCACGGGCATGGTGTGGCCTCGCGGAGGGTCCGCAATAGGTATGATTTTGACGGCCTGCAATTCTTCTGGTCTTTCAATTGTCTCAGGCAAAACGGGTAAACTGTCCAAGTCCACCACTTGCGGGTTTGTTTCTATGTGAGAGCTAGTTCCTGCTGCCTCCGCCATGTTGAAAATGTCGCAGCTAATTCTGTGAGAATATATGAATAAACGTTAACATTGCAATGGACACAAAAATGACATGGTGTCCCTTGTTACAACATTAGCTTAAAGTTCGGGAGTGGTTAGGGGTTAATAAGTGCTCGGTGCTGGTGTGTGTAATTAGGAGTTAGGTAGACCTAAGAGCTAAGCGAAATGATGTGATGTGAGAGTGAAGCGGTTAGTAGGTGGTCATGGATTTACAATCGGGGTCCGGGGGTTTGTTACAAGTCTTGGGCTGCCAAATGCAGTGGATGGGTTTTGCTCGTGGTTCCGTAGAGATTCTCGAGGGCTTTATAGGTGTGTCAGTTTGAACATGAGGCCTTTTAGGTACCCATTTACAACTGATTCTGTTCGTGCTCATGTGCCGTGGTGTTGAAAATGAGTGGATGTAGGCTGTGCGAGTGAATGGATCATGCTGTGTAGGGTGTTTTCTTGGTGTAGCTATTTGAGCCCGCAAACAAGCCTTAGGCACCCAAATTTGTCTTGATTGTGGGCTAGCCTTCATCGATTTTTTTGGCAGCCAAATAGATTTCACGTTAGCAGA
Organism: Ceratopteris richardii; assembly: GCA_020310875.1. Classification (NCBI taxonomy): domain Eukaryota; kingdom Viridiplantae; phylum Streptophyta; class Polypodiopsida; order Polypodiales; family Pteridaceae; genus Ceratopteris; species Ceratopteris richardii. The sequence goes on from CM035443.1 coordinate 85,243,847, forward strand.
AGAATTTCCGAAAGACTTCTTATTAGTGTCGTGTTGTTGGTTACTAATAAGAGGCTTTGCCCGTGTGGTTGGCTTGAGTGCAACCGGGTGTTCGCCTTTCTGCACCCACACTTGTTTCACTTGCTGGGACATTTTGCTGCGCAGGTACTTTGGATCCCCGACATAGGTAGTACTCTACTTCTTCTGCCTTTGATCCACCTTTGGTTGTTGCCTCCTTCTGGCCTTTGGAAAAGAAGGGAGTTCCTTTGCATCCCTGACTCCTTTTTTGCGAATATCATTCCTCTACAACACATAGTTTTGGACAAGAACAGCATGGTCAACTTCATGTGCACCCCTGGAGGGACCAGGAGTCTGTGCCTTTTCTAGTTCCTTGAGTGCTCCATTATCCAACTCTACTGTAATTCGACTATGATTGACCCATACCTGAAGAAGTCCACTTCTTAGGTTTAAGTTGACTGCTTGGTCATAGATCCAGTCTTGACCCAAGACAAGAGGTTCAGTGAGATCCTCATCTTGACACACTAGTACTTTAACTGTCATTGCCTCATCATGAATGTAGAGGGGAAGTTCCACCTCGCCCATGCAAGGGGTTTCCACGCCTCCCAATCCTATGAGATACGCTTCCACAGGATTGACAGTTAACTGCAACGCTTGACAGTAAGACAATTTAACAGCACTAGTGGCTGCACCTGAGTCAATCAAGGCATTTACGGTCCTTGCACTCGTTCCTTGTCCTATATCTAGGGTTATGAAAGGACGTCGATCAATTATCCTATGCGAGCTTGTTCCTGCGACTTCACACATGGCCATAGGATATCCTTGATCTGCATAGTCATCTGTTCTAGTCTGATCTCGGCCTTGCCTTCGTAACTTCATCCTTCTGATGCGTTCTAAAGCTGCTGCTGGAGCTTCTTCTCGAATTCGCTTTTCTTCCTCTTTGCGTTTCTTAGCAGTGTTGAGTCGGCTGAGCATTTCCTCCGTGAGGGGTTCCTGATACAACTTGACTCTGCAACCGCTAATATAGTTTGGGAGAACATCACCCTCTAACGTGGCTAGTTGTACTGCTCCGCTCGTGGAGATCCTATTGATGATCATAGGTCCGTAGCCTCTCTTTTCTAGCTTCCTGGCGTGTTGTTTCAGTGTATAGACTAAAACCAGATCTCCTGCTTTCAAACCCTTATCCTTCACGTGGGCATCAAAGTATGCCTTCTGTCTCTTCTTGGCTGCATATATTCCTACAGCGGCTCTCAGTCTTGTTTCTCCTAATCGTTCAAGGTCAAAGATCCTAGAGGAGAGCTCATGACCTGTCCATTCGTGCTCTTGTGCTACTTTCAACGTAGGAATCAGGAAATCCAAGGGTAGCACAGCGTTTTGGCCGAATACCATCTGAAAGGGGGTGGCTTGGAGTACCGTTTTGTAGGCAACTCGGTATGCCCAAACAGCATGGTGTAGCTGTTTGTCCCAATCAAAGCGTTTAGTGTTCACTAATTTCGTCAGTACATTGCATAAAATCTTATTAGTGCTCTCAGCTTGTCCATTAGCTTGAGGGTGATAGGGGGCAGACTTCTTGTGTATTACCAAGAATTCTTGGAGTAGATTTTCAATCACTTCATTTAAGAAATGAGTGCCTCTATCACTTACCAGCTCGATAGGTAGCCCGTATCTTGTGAATACATTCTCAAACAAGAATTTGGCAGTAGTTTGAGCATCGTTCTTTGTCGTAGCTTTTACCTCTACCCACTTGGTGAGATAATCTGTTGCAACAATGATGTATTCCGCATGAGAACCTTTAGCTGGGGGATTAATAGGACCTACGAAGTCTATTCCCCACTTAGAGAATGCACGTCCACCCATCATAGGTTTCAGTGGCATCTCATCTTTGCGTATAGGATACTGAGTCCTCTGACAGACATCACACCGTTTCACATAGGTATGTGCATCCATGTGAAGGGTAGGCCACCAGAAGCCCGCAAATAGTATCGCCTTGATCACCCGATCTGGTCCAAAGTGTCCTCCTGCTACACCTTGGTGAGCAGTTTCCAAGATCTTAAGATATTCACTCTCATGGACACACAGTCTCAGGTAACCATCTTTACCGCGTTTGTATAGATTATCACCAATGAGTGAGTAATCCAAGGCTTCTTGTTCTAAACTCCTTTTCCTAGCCAGAGTCATGTCTGGAGGGAATGTATTTGTCCTCAAGAATGATACTAGAGGTTCACTCCAATCTGGCACAATGGATACTTGATAAAGAGTGGCGTGTTCCACAGGTGGCTTAGTGCAACAGATTGGGCATTCCTTGCACAACTTTTGTACATCAGCCTCCATAGTTGGCCAATGTACTCCGAGTTTCTTTAGGGTCTGTAAAGTGCGTTGCTTTGAATGGTGTTGCTCTAGAGCACCTACATGTGCTAATTGCAACCATTTAGCGTACTCATCCTCTTCTACGCAACAAGCCAAGATCCCTTGATCTGTGTGCTTGTACATGCTTCCTGCCATGATGTGGTACTTTTGGGCTTTAACTACCTCTCTATTCCGTGTGTTTACTACTGGATGGTTAGGCCCGTATGTCAATATTGGTACTAATGGCTTAGCCCACTGCGGTACAACTTCCAAATTAAACAGGTAAGCATCAGGAAGGTCATCTGCTACTCCTTGTGGGGCTTCTCCCGACGTGAGCCTAGAGAGATGATCTGCTCTTAAATGAGTTCTACCCTTCCTTACCACAACTTCAAAGTCATATTCCATGAGCAAGAGAAACCATCTTACTAATCTTCCTGTATTGCATGGCTTGTTTACAAGATATAACAATGCCTGATGATCAGTAAAAAATTTAAACTTATTTGCAAGCAAATAGTGTCTAAATTTCTTAACTGCATACACCATGCCTAATCCTTCTCGCTCTGTAGTGGTGTAATTCCGTTCAGCCGCATTCAATTGTCTACTGGCATAGGCAATTGGAAGATCCACATTACCTTCACCAATAGGTTGTGCAAGCACACATCCAATAGCATAATTGGATGCATCAACATGAACATGGAATGGCTTATTCCAATCTGGTGTGGTCAAGATTGGTGCTGAACATAATCTTCGTTTAAGCTCCTGGAAGGAATTCTCACATTCATCCGTCCACTCAAAGTTAGTCAGAAGTCCGTACATGGGCTTTGCAATGACAGCATACATGTGTATAAATCGTCGGTAATAGCCACAATGCCCCATGAAAGCTTGTACTTCCTTGACATTCTTTGGCCTAGGTAGCTCTGCTATGGCTCTCACTTTCTCTTCGTCAGTAGATATGCCATTCTTTGACACTATGTGTCCTAGAATCTTGCCTTGCCTGACCATAAAAACGCACTTTTCTGGGTTCAGGCAGACTTGATATTCTCTACATTTGTCAAAGATTTGTCTGAGTTCAGGAATATGGGTTTGTCTAATATTGGAATGAGCACAAAGATCATCAACATAGACTTCTAAACTCTTCCTCAGGAACTCCTTAAACACATGGCACATCAGCCTCTGGAAGGTAGCTGGTGCATTGGTGAGCCCAAATGGCATTACTCTAAAGGCAAAAATGCCCCATTCTGTGGCAAAGGCTGTCTTATGTTGATCCTCTGGAGCTATGGCTACTTGATTGTAGCCCGAAAATCCATCAAGGAAGCTGTACACTTCCTTGCCTGCCACTCTTTCTAAGAGATGTTCTGTGATGGGAAGCGGATAGTTATCTCGAATTGTGGCTGCATTAACTTTTTTCAAGTTAATACACACGCACAGCTTGCCATTTTTCTTGGGCACCACTACGATGGGGGACACCCATTCAGTGTGCTCAATTTCATAGATAAATCCAGCTTCGACCAGTCTATCTATCTCTTCCTTGATCTTAGCAGCGTAATTATCATTATATGTGTAGGGCTTTTGCTTAGAGGGTTTGGCATCTGAGGTCATGGGAATGGTGTGTGAGCATATGTCAGGGTCACACCTTTCAAATCCTTGTAACTCCAAGCGAATACATCTCTGTATTCTCTTAGCAAGGCAATCAATTCGTGCTCTTCTTCTTCTGTCAGGTCATGGCCTATGTACGTGCATCTCTCCTCTCCTTCTTCTAGGGCCACTACTATTTTCTTGGTGGTTTCTTTGTTATCATAGGCCTCTCCTGATTGTGCCTCTCGTTTAGGCATTCTTATCATGACTCTCCTGTCATCTATCTCATACTTCTTAAAATTTTCTGGGACCTCAAACAAAGATTCTTCCTCTTCTGGTGAGGCTTCTCTCTTCTTTTGATTCTTTCCTTCTTCCTTCGGGGTCACATGTGTTGCTAATCTTACGTCATTTGTAACCTCTCCATGCCTCTGGGGTTGAAATTCTACTTCATGGAAGTATTCTTCATCTGATGCAAATGGTGGGTCCATAATGATTGACTCTAGATCGGAGTCACTTGCATCCTCAAATGCATCAGGGCTAGGTTCGCATTCTTCTAGTACTGCCTCTCCCATGATTGGCTCTATGGAGAAGACTGAAATGTCATAGCCATCCTCATCACAGTGAGGTGTCCATTGTTCTTCATTGATGGCTACGTCCATTGTTGCTAAAATTTCTGCCCAGCCATGGGGTTCAAATTCCTCGTCTGGAAAAACTACAGGTGCATAGGCTGGGTCTTGAATGGGTCTATGAGTTTCGTTTGCACCTATTTCTCTGGCCTTTTCTCTCTTCTCTTCCTCTACTGCTACTTTGCACATCCATAAGTGGGTGTCTTCATGCATCCATGAGGATCCTGACCCTATGGAATGCACAGATTCCGTATCATCTTTGGTTCTATGGATGGGATTCCACTGGATAGGAGGGACATCTCTATGAGAATAATCCTTGAGATTGACTTTGGTTGTAACACCCAAGTGTTGCAAATACAAGGAGTTGGTTCCCCAATCCTGTACCACTTGCAACTGTCGCATAAATGGTCTTCCCAAAATCATCTCATAGGCATGATTTTTGCTGAAGTCACATATAGCAAAACTATGCTCAAACTCGACACCACAAGTGGTGAGAGTTATTCCTTCTAGCAATCCTAAGGGTCTCTCTATGTGGCCATCGGCCATTTGCAATTTCATCCTCGTGGGCCTGAGTGCCGGCTTGCCCCAACGCTTCCATAGGGAAGTGGTGGCAATTGCAACTCCTGCACCTGAGTCCAAAATTGCCTTGGTTGTGTACTCCTGGTAGGTGATGGGAAGATAGGTGTTCCCTTCTTCGCCTTCACACATATCTCCTATCTTATCCAAGGGAATTTCTGGCACTGTCCTATGGGACCCTACCCGGGAACGAGGTTCTGCAACTTCAGTTACTTGACTGGCTACATATTTCCGCGCTTTTGGTCTATTCTTAGGCAGTTCTTCCAAAGTGAGATCGTGCTGCGCCTTGGTGTTCTTTACTACCTCCGTATTCCTTGATATGACTGAGTCGTCGTTCCTTACCATGATTGTGGGTGCTCTCATACACGTGGACTTTGCTTCCCATGGGCCTGTGAAGTGGGGTAGCTCTTGTATGGAATTAGACTCAAAGTCCAATCTCTCGTGAGACTGAGTACTCTCATGTTCCCCGTAAATGGATGGGATGTCTTGTGGGAATTGGTCGTGTGCATCATCCACAAGTTCAAAGGGAGGGGCGACTTCACTTTCGTTATCCCATTTGTCTTCTTGAATCTCTCGTAGGAAGTCTGGTGCAAACCGATTCATAGAAGAAGAAGTGTCTGGCTCCGTAGAATTAGGCACATAAGCAACCTGGGAAGGAGGGCTTATTCTATCGTTGACTCTCTCCTTGTTCTCATAGATGGCTGGAGCACAAGCTTCCTGGGGAGGATTACTTATTCCATTACTCTTCTGATCAGGCTCATACACACCCTGAGAAGGAATGTAGGCAACCTGTGGAGGTACGCAAGCTTTCGAGGGAGGCTCATGTGCTTTTTTGGGAGGAAGATAAGCTTCTTGAGGAGGCACATGGGCTTCCTGAAGAGGCTGGCTTATCCGTTCCCTTGCCTTTTCCTTTCTTTGAGGGGTAGGTTCCTTTTCTGATTGTGCAATTAGCCTCTCTATTCTTTCTAGCAGTCCATCAAAATGTAACTGCGTCTTAGCTGAGCTAGAGATGTTAAAGAGGCGGCTAGCTTCGAACATGGCTTGAGCCAATTCCACCATCTTAGCACAAATTTTAGTTTGTTCAAGCTCTAGCTCGGCTCTAGGGTAGCACTTTTCATGATCGGTTATGGTTGGCCCTTCTTGGATTCTGGCCTGATATGCTTTAAGCATCATATTAAGGTCTTCGGGAGTGGGATCTGCTAGGACTGATCCTACTCTAGGGGGTGGTGTGATTTGATGAGGCGGTGGGGAAGGTGGTGGTACGGATGGAGATGGGAGTGGTGGTGGTGGAGTAGTGTGAGAGGAAGTTTGAGTTGTGAGTTCGGTTATTCTGGCTCTTGTTTCTCTTACGCTTTCCTCGAGTTCACTCATCTTTTTTTCCCATTGCCTTTTCATTCTTTCCTGACTATCTTTCCAAGCTCTAGTCCTTTTCTTGGTTATACTCGGTTTCACTAGCCTCTGGGCCCTTTTCCTGGCTTGCCTCTTGGTTTTGCTGCAATGCCTGAGCTCTAGTGACTACCTGTACTGGTGCAGTGGAAGTGACACTTCCTGAGGAATCTACGACCAAACCAATCACATTGATAGGAGTGATTTTTGGCATATTATTGGGGTTCTTTGGGCACTCTCGTAAAAGATGCTCTTTTCCACAATCTTGGCAAAAGCCTTGGATCGTCACGGACTGAGTTTGTGTAGGTGGAGGTAAGGGGCAATCACGAACGAAGTGATCTCCCTGACATCGGTAGCATGGTCCTCTAGGAAATGGTGGTCGTACCTGCCTAGGTTGAGGCCTAGGGTTGGGGTTTGCATACATGACATTTGTGTAGTCTGACTCCCAACTAGGTTCATTCGGCTCTTCACTATAGTAGGATTCACCATGTTCTGGAGACTGCATGTAGTAAGCCTGGGGGCTATCAACATGTGTAGAATCAAAACTATGGTCACTGGGGTCATTTTCTGAAAGCAAGGATGTTACTGGAACTAAGGCTCTATTCAGGTTCTCTTCTGCAGCCGTGTACTTTACCGGAATCACATTAGCTGGAGCTGGGGGTTGTTGTGCTAACACAGGCTGAGGTCTTTGTTGGTTTTGATATGGTTGCTGATAGGGTTGCTGTGGCCTGCCATATGGCTGTGGAGGGTACTGGTTCTGGTATCTTCCCTGTTGAGGGTATGGCTGAGGATAGGGTTGCCTAGCCGCCTGCCTGTTGTATGGGCAATCTTGCGCAGTGTGATTGGTGTACTTCCGTTCTATGGTGCAGTACTGGCTACTAGGATTAACTTGGGGTTGAGCCATAATGGGACAGACGTTCGCCATGTGGTCGCCACCACACGTATAGCATCTTTTCACAGGGGCAAACCTCGGAATTTGTTTGCTAGACACGCCTAGTTTTTGTGCCACTTTCTCTGCGAGTTCCTCAATTGATGTGGATTGCGTGGAAGAGTGACTAGAAGCACTATCTGAATCTTTGTAGATTTTGGAAAGCTCTAGTTCTTCCCCTAGGTTATCTTCAATGTCAATGCACATGCGTACACACTCTTCTATAGTCCTAGGGTCCTTCAGATACACATAGGATCTCAATTTCGTACTCAGCAATCCATCAAGGAATAGGGCTACTTGTTTAGCAGATGTGGGTAGCTCCGAAACAGGGCACCTTTCAAGGTATTGTCTAAATCTTCTCCCCGCCAATCTGACAGTCTCTTGGGAAGTCTGTTTGAAGCTGTGAATCAATGATGAGGTATTGTGTCTTATGCCACTCTTAGAGAATTCAATAATAAATGCTTCTAGGAGTTGGTCTATGCTCCTGAACTGGCGCTCATCCAATGGCTGAAACCATGTAAGTGCGGTGTTCCTAAGGGTTAGACCGAAGGCATTGTACTGCGGGAATAGATCCTCCACTTGCTCAACTCTCAAGACTTGCTTGAACTCCGCCACATGATCATAGGGATCTCCTGTGCCATCAAAGTAATTCTTCATGGACTTAACTAGCTGGGTTGGTCTCAACGTTCTTGTATGCTCTCTAGGTCTCGGCAGAGGTAATCCATCCACATTTCTTTGGTTCCTGTGAGCTCTAAGCGTCTCAGGTTCTACCCTATTCGTCTCCGTCCTCGTTCTTTCTCTGCCCACTGGGTTGGCAAAGCTTACTTCTGGTCTATCTCTACTTCTGTCTCTTTGAGTTCCATGAGCTTGGGATGTTCCAGCTCCCGGGTGACCATAGGATACATTCGATCTTGGTTGGGGGAAAATGAGTTCACCCTTCCAAGTGTAAGCATGCCTATCATTTTCTGTCACCACAAAGACCCTTTCCGAAGTGTGATCTAAGTAGGTCACTCTACCTGGGCTATCCGGATCCTTAAACTCATAGATCATGATAGTTCCTATATCAATTGGCTGATTAGCTTTATACCTCCAAAAGGCTTCTTCAGTTTCTCGATTGAGGAGCAACTCTATGCTCTTATTATCCTGGGGAATCCATTCCGGTGTGATAATCCTAGTGAGAACTGATTTACCTCGAGGGGTTCTAGGTTTCGCACCCATGTTCCCTTGTTCCAAGTCACCTAAATCCGCCTCTGAGATTACATTCCCAAATTCATCTGTCCTGTCTGGGTGACTGGTGACTACGTATATGGTTCCTTCTTTGTCCAGGTATGCACCGTTTTCAATCTTGACTGCTGGGTGCTCGAGTCCAATGGATTGATCAGGATTCTTAATCTGTATCACAGATCTTCCTAAGCCGTCCTCATAGATGCTGGCACCTAATCGGTTGGTCCTAAGGTACTCCAACTGTGTTTTGTAAGGGCCTTCCACCCTGTACAAGTAAGGCACTCCTGAACTTCCCGTAGGTCTGTCCATGCCTTGAGACATCTCTGACTCACTGGTCTCAGAGCTAGGGTAGTACGAGTGGTGGCTCAACTGCTGGGCCCAAGACCTAGCAGTGTGGTTAACGCTAGCCTCTGAAGACCTAAGGCTTTGTCTCTCCCTTACAAGATGTCGTCCTGATCTAAGGTTCATATGCCTATCTAAGTAGCCCAATTCTTTGCCCAGAGTACAACCTCGTTGCTGGTTACTTTATATTAGTCACTTGATTCTTTTTAGTTATTTCTCGTGTTTAAGGTCTTGTCTGATATTACGTCATCAGGAATACTTGAATGTTCTTCGTGCTTTTAGGTTGATCGTTCCACGTTAGGTTCTTTCCTTTATGTTACCGACAGTACAGAGATTAGGTTTTTAGCTTGAACTTGAGTTTTTAGGTGGTCTTCAACTTGATACCTGCTTATCATCGCTCTGACTTACTCCTACCTCTCGTCGTTCTTAGCCTAAGCTAGGAATTGATAAAGGGAGTTGAGAATTTCCAACCTTTTGTTTCCTTCTTGGTTGCCTTGACTGCCCAGGAAGTGTGTTCCCAAGCCTGCACTTACTCTTGCTTAGAACGCCTTTCGATGCTCTCAAAGGATCTGTAAAAGTTCCAAAGTTAGCTTAAAGATTTAAATTCCAAAGACAAAACCAATGATTTTCATTCCTGTAGCACACACACTAGCTTGCATAGTGATTTTTAAGAGAACAATTCTAAAGACCCCTGACTTTGATCCCCCTGGGTATGGTCAACTTCAAAATACCCTATCTGAAAATCAATGCATTATCTTTATAAAAAACAGTTGAGGGCGTGTAGTATATGCCACGAGCTTTCCAACAAGCCCTAGAGCTCAAAAAATGGATTTCGTATGAAAAAGTTGTAACCGTTCAGGGTTCTAGAGTTACGACAGGGTTCAAACAGGATCACTGTGCAACAGGTTTTCCCCAAGTTGTTTTCCTAAAGCTTCCTAATGTGCTCTAGAGTAAAATGTTTGTGTCCAAAATTAGCCCAACTCTTCAATAAACAATCCCTAAAAATTTGGCTAAAATTGGCTGTCAATCGCGATGGACACTCAGTCAATCGCGATGGACAGAGAGTTCAGTCAATCACGATGGACAGGCAATCAATCGCGATGGACAGGGTGTTCAGTCAATCGCGATGGACAGGCAATCAATCGCGATGGACAGGGCTGTCAATCGCGATGGACACTCAGTCAATCGCGATGGACAGAGAGTTCAGTCAATCGCGATGGACAGGCAATCAATCGCGATGGACAGGGTGTTCAGTCAATCGCGATGGACAGGCAATCAATCGCGATGGACAGAGGGTTCAGTCAATCGCGATGGACAGGCAATCAATCGCGATGGACAGGGTGTTCAGTCAATCGCGATGGACAGGCAGTCGGTCGCGATGGACAGGGGGTTCAGTCAATCGCGATGGACAGGCAATCAATCGCGATGGACAGGGGGTTCAGTCAATCGCGATGGATAGGGGGTTCAGTCAATTGCGATGGACAGGCAGTCGGTCGCGATGGACTGGCAGTCAATCGCGATGGACAGAGCTGTCAATCGCGATGGACAGGGCTGTCAATCGCGATGGACTGAAATTTTGCAAGATTTCCAAAAATTTTGGTGGAAAGGTGGTGTGCAGGGTCTCTAGTCCACTGTGGTGCACTCAGATTTACCAAAAGGTGAGAATTTCTGTCAATCGCGATCGACAGAAGTCGGCGACTGCGAGATAGTTTCGTCGAGTTTCGTACCTGCGCAGGAAGCTGGGGATGGTGATGTGACCTGTACCTGCAAGATAGCTCAAGAAACATGCAAAAACAGCACACGCAATTTCGCTCTCTCGCTCTCTCTCACAAGTGAAATGAGGGAAATGAGGTGGAGGTGGGGATATAGTCAAAAAACTGAAATTTTCGCGATGATGGAGATGGAGGTGGAAGATGGTGATGATGATGATGATGATGATGATGGTGGTGAGGTAAGAAAGAGAAAATTAGGAAAAATAAAGAAATTACCTACAACTCCAACACGTCAACTCTACGTCTTACCATCACACGCTCGTCCTCAAAGCTCGATCCCCGGCAACGGCGCCAAAATTTGGTGTAGCTCAATGATGAGTAGCACCTCCTTTAATGTCAATCCGGGAAGACGTGAGGATGGTATGAAGACCTCGAGCAAGTGGCGGCACAAGTGTGTGAGTGAGAAGCACACTAGCATGCACACACATACACACACGCGCACACACAGCAAGACAAAGAGTGAGAATCAATGGAGTTCTTCAATTACTTTCAAATGCTCTTACAAGTTTGTTTCAATTACAAGCTAACCTCAAAAATGAGCTCTCTAGCTCTTTTTATAGTTTTTGACTAGGTTTTGGCCCTGTCCAGACCTAGTGTCCGGCCTAGTTAAAAATTAGGTTCCAGGGCCAATTTGAGGGCTTAAACGGAGTCTAAAAAATACGAAAATTGATATGTAGGTACTTCTAAGGATCCTCAAGCTCAAGGACTCCTTGGCTTGCACAAAATGGAGCTACAAAAATATGAAATGGTATTTACAATGATTGTTAGTGATAAGAATCACTGTTAAAAGATGTTGATTTGGGAAAAATTGAAGGGCCTATCTGCCAGATTTGCGTCGACTGCTTTGTCTACTTACTCCTTCACCTTGTTCTGACTCTCTCCGCTGGCTTCCTTGTCTAGTCGGTCCTTGGGTGCCCATACTGCTCTCAACAGTTGTGTATCTCTGATGGGTAACTGGGAGATAGGTATTTCCTTCTTCTCCTTCACTCATGTCTCCTATCTTATCCAATGGTATTTCAGGCACTGTTCTATGAGATCCTACCTGGGAACGCGATTGCGCTATGTCTGGCACTTGCTTGGCTACGTGTTTCCACACTTCTGGCTTAACTTTGAGTAGCTCTTCTAAAGTGAGATTGCACTGCACCTTAGTGTTCTTTACTACCTCTGTATTCCTAGGTATGATTGAATCTTCGTTTCTTATCATGACTGTGGGTGCTCTCAGGCAAGTAGACTTGGTTTCCCATGGGCCTGTGAAATGTGGTAACTCTTGCAAGGAATTAGACTCAAAGTCTAACCTCTCATGAGAGTGGACACTTTCCTGTTCTTCATAAATAGAAGGGATGTCCTGTGGGAACTGATCATGTGCGTCGTCCACGAGTTCAATGGGAGGAGGGGCTTCACTTTCATTAGCCCATTTGTCTTCTTGAATCTCTCGTAGGAATTCTGGAGTGAACCTATTCATAGAAGAGGAGGTGTCTGGTTCAGTGGAATTAGGCACATAAGCTTCCTGTGGGGGATGGATTATGTTTTTGCTTGCCTCATCTCTTTCTCGATTTTTTTCTTCCTTGGCAGATCTTGCAATTATGCTCTCTAACTTCTCTAGGAGTCCATCCAAGTGCAGTTGTGTCTTAGCTGAGCCTGAGTGGTTGAAAAGGCGACTGGCTTCAAACATGGTATGAGCCAATGCGACCATTTTCGCACACAGCTTGGTTCTCTCTATCTCTAGGTCAGCTCTAGGGTAGCACTTGTCATGATCCGCCACATTTGGCCCTTCTTGAATTCTGGCCTGATATGCTTTAAGCATCATATCTAGATCTTTAGGAGTGGGACCGGCTAGGACTGATCCTACTCTGGGTGGTGGGTGGGTCAAGGGTGGTGTATTGAAAGTTGGGGAATGGAAGAAGATGGATTGGCGGGTAAAGGGAAAGGTGGTGGATGGGTGGTGTGAGAGTGGTTTTGAGATGCGAGTTCACTTATCTTTGCTTTGGTTTCTCTCAAGCTTGCTTCAAGTTCACTCATTTTCTGTGACCATTGTCTTTTCATTCTCTCCCGGCTATCTCTCCATGCTCTTGTCCTTTTCTTGGTTATACTCTCTGTCTCACTAACCTCAACACTCTTTTCCTGCCCTACTCCTTGAGTTTGCTGCAAGGCCTGGGCTCTAGTGACCACATGCACTGGGGCTGTGGTAGTTATACTTCCCGTAGAGTCTACCACTAACCCAATGACGTTGATAGGAGTGATTTTAGGCATGTTATTAGGGTTCTTTGGGCAATCTCGTAGGAGATGCTCTTTTCCGCAGTCTTGATAGAAACCCTAAATTGTCACTGGTTGGGGTTGTGTAGAGGCAGGCAATGGACAATCACGTATAAGGTGATCTCCCTGACATCTGAAGCATGGTCCTCTAGGGAATGGGGGTCGTACCTGCCTAGGTTGAGGTCTAGAGTTGGGGTTTGTGTACATGACATTAGCATACTCAAGCTCCCCACTATTTTCACTTGGGTCCTCATAATAGTATGACTCGTTATGCTCAGGTGACTGCATGTAGTAAGCCTGCGGGCTATCAATATGTGTGGAGTCAGAACTATGGTCACTTGGATCATTGTCTGATAGCAATGGGGTGATTGGGACTATGGCTCTGTTTGGATTTTCTTCAGCAGATGCATATTTCACTGGGATCACATTGGTTGGAGCAGGGGTTGCTGTACTAGGACTGGCTGAGGTCTCTGCTGCCCTTGATAAGGTGGCTGATAAGGTTGCTGTGGTCTGTTGTATTGTTGTGGAGGGTACTGATTCTGGTATCTACCCTGTTGTGGATATGGCTGAGGGTAATTTTGCCTAACAGTTTGTTTGCTATATGGGCAGTCCTGTGCAGTGTGGTTGGTGTACCTTCGCTCTATGGTGCAATATTGGCTACTAGGATTCACCTGGGGTTGGGGCATAATGGGACATACATTTGCCATATGATCACCTCCACAAGTGTAGCACCGCTTAACTGGGGCAAATCTTGGAATTTGTTTGCTAGAGACACCTAGTTTTTGAGCTACCTTCTCGGCAAGTTCCTCAATGGATGTGGACTGACCATATGTGAGACTACTAGAGCTATCTGAATCCTTATAGATTTTTGATAGCTCTAACTCCTCGCCTAGATTATCCTCAATGTCTATGCACATGCGCACGCATTCTTCTATAGTTCTGGGGTCCTTTAAATACACATATGACCTAAGCTTGGTGCTCAACAAGCCATCTAAGAACAAAGCCACTTGCTTGGCTGGTGTGGGTAACTCAAGCATCGGGCACCTCTCTAGGTATTGCCTAAACCGTCTTCCTGCTAGTCTGACCGTCTCTTGAGGTGTTTGCTTAAAGCTATGAATTAGTGAGGAAGTGTTGTGCCTTATACCACTCTTGGAAAACTCAATGATAAATGCTTCTAGGAGCTGGTCTATGTTTCTGAAATGCCTCTCGTTCAGTGGTTGAAACCACGTAAGGGCAGTGTTCCTAAGGGTTAGACCAAAAGCATTATATTGTGTGAATAGATCCTCTACCTGTTCAGCTTTCAAGACTTGCCTAAATTCTGCCACATGGTCATAAGGGTCTCCAGTGCCATCGAAGTAATTCTTCATGGACTTCACCAGTTGTGTTGGTCTTAGGGTCCTAGTGTGTTCTCTTGGCCTTGGCAAAGGGAAATCGTCAGCATTCCTTTGATTCCATGGGGCTCTATGTCCCTCAGGTTCCACTCTATTTCTTTCCGTTCCCGTTCTTTCTCTTCCTAGGGAGTTGGCAAAACTTACCTCAGGTTTGTCTCTACTTCTATCTCTTTGAGCTCCATGAGCATGGGAGGTCCCAGCTCCTTGGTGACTGTATGACACATTGGACCGAGGTTGGGGAAAAACAAATTCACCCTTCCATGTGTAGGCATGTCTGCCATGCTCGGTGACCATGACTCTCTGATGTATTGTCTAGGTAGGTTACTTTTCCTGGACTATCAGGGTCTTTAAACTCATAGATTGTGAGAGCACCTACTTCATGAGGCAGGGTAGGCTTATACCTCCAAAAGGCCTCATCGGTTTCTCGATTTAAAAGCAAATCTATGCTTTTATTATCCTGGGGAATCCATTCTGGAGTCATGATTCTGGTCAAGACTGATTTACGGCGGGGAGTTCTCCGCTCTTTCTCTAAATTTCCTTGCTCTATATCACCCATATCGGTTTCTGCAATCACATTTCCAAACTCGTTGGTTCTATCTGGAAGAGTGGTGACTACATAAATAGTCCCTTCTTTATCTAGGTATGCTCCATTCTCAAATTTGACTACCGGGTGTTCTAGTCCATGGGGTTGATCAGGGTTCTTAATCCTGACCACTGATCTTCTCAGGCCATCTTCGTAGATGCGAGCACCTAGACGATTAGTCCTGATGTATTCCAATTGAGTCTTGTAAGGTCCTTCTGGATTTTCTAGGTACGCCACCCCTGAACTACCTACTGGTCTCTCCATGTTATAGGACATTTCAGAATCACTTGTTTCTGATCGGGGAGTGTATGGGTAATCACTCAATTGCTGGGCCCAAGACCTAGCAGTGTGATTGACACTAGCTTCAGAAGATCTGAGGCTTTGTCTGTCTCGGCCTAAGTGTCTGCCTGACCTAAGTTTCATATGCCTTGTTTATCTACCCCCTTGGTCCCAAGTACACTCTCGTTGCAGGTTATTTTGCACCAATCACTTTGTTCTTTTTAGTTGATTATTATGTTTATGAACTTGTCTGATATCTCGGTGTCAGGAATACTTAAGTGATTTTCGTACTTGATAAGTGATCGATTCAAGTTTACTTTTGTCCCTTAAGGTTTTCTCACTTAAGTCCTACTTGATGCTTGCACTTAGTTGATTAGTTCTCTTGGACTTGATGTGTGCCTAGCGTTGCCCTAATTAATTACCACACCTAATTCGTACTTAGCCTAAGCTAGGAATTGACAAAGGAGGGTTGAGAGAACTTCCAACCTCAATCCTCTGGTTGCTCAGACTGCTGCACAAGCCCAGGAAGCCTTCTCCCAAGCTTGGTACTCACCCTTGCTAGCTTGCCTTGGAATGCCTTGCTTGCACACAATGTTCCTGCAAAAGTTCACAAGTCAATATAGCTCTATTACCACAAGGATTCAAAGACACACATCAACATTTACAGGCCCCCCTGGAGTAACTTACTGTACCCCCAAACCCTTATGACCACTTAGTCCCACCTAAAGGCCAACTTAAAAATACATGTTCTAAAACTCCACGTATGATTCTTACAAAAACCAGTTGAGGTCCACATAGGATTCTCAACAAGCTTTCCAACGAGACCAAAATCTCCTCAATCAGAGTTCGTATGGTGAAGTTATGACCATTCAGGCACTTAGGGGTCAAAACAGGCTCTCAGGGTCCAGGAGATCCCTCTCTGGTTTCTAGGTCTTTTGCCCACTCCTAAGGCTCTAATGTTATTAAGCCCAAATATACCTCAATTCACTCAAAAATTCACTCTAAAATTTTCATGTGTTAAGGTCGTGTATCGCGATAGGTTGGGTCGGTGTGTCGCGATAGGTGGAAGTGTCACGATAGGTCGAGGTTTCACGATAGGTCGAGGTGTCGCGATAGGTCGAGGTGTCGCGATAGGTCGGGGTGTCACGATAGGTCGGGGTGTCGCGATAGGTCGGGGTGTCGTGATACTTGGGAGTGTCGCGATACTTGGGAGTGTCGCGATACTTGGGAGTGTCGCGATACTCTGAGGTGTCACGATAGGTGGGGTCGGTGTGTCGCGATAGGTCGAGGTGTCGCGATAGGTCGAGGTGTCGCGATAGGTCGGGGTGTCGCGATAGATGGAGGTGTCACGATAGGTGGAAGTGTCGTGATAGGTGGAAGTGTCGCGATAGGTCGGGGTGTCGCGATAGGTCGAGGTGTCACGATAGGTCGGGGTGTCGTGATACTTGGGAGTGTCGTGATACTTGGGAGTGTCGCGATACTCTGAGGTGTCGCGATAGGTGAGGTCGGTGTGTCGCGATAGGTCGAGGTGTCGCGATAGGTCGAGGTGTCGCGATAGGTCGGGAGTGTCGCGATACTTCGGTGTGTCGTGATACTTCGAGGTGTCGCGATAAGTCGTGGGTATCGCGATACTTCTAGGTGTCGCGATAGGTCGGGTTATGGTGAATTTTGCTGTTCTGTCTAGTGATCCTAGGAGCTCTAGGCCTGCGCAGTGTCGTGGTGCACTCAGAATCGTGATCGGGTGACGTTTTTGGAGTGTCGCGATAGCTCGAACTCGACGCCTCGGGGCTTGCGCAGACAAAAATCCGTACCTCCTGAGCTTGCTGGAGATGATGATGGAGCTGAAACCTGCAAGAAACATACAAAAACACACACAAACAAGGACACACTCGTTCTCTCTCAAACTCGCACAAAGCAAATGAGGGAAATGATTTGGAAGTGGGAATATAAGGTGGTGAAGAAGATGAAGATGGAGATGGAGATGGAGATGGAGATGGAAAAAAATCAGAAATTTACCTATTACTTACCATTCCAACGCGTCCTCTCTACGTCTTACCATCACACGCTCGTCCTCAAAGCTCAATCCCCGGCAACGGCGCCAAAATTTGGTGTAGCTCAGTGATGAGTAGCACCTCCTTTAATGTCAATCCGAGAAGACATGAGGATGGTATGAAGACCTCGAGCAAGTGAAGGCACAAATGTGTGAGTGCGAAGCACACTAACATGCACACACATACACACACACGCGCACACACAACAAGAACAAAGAGAGTAAGACAATGGAATCACTTCTATTGCAACAAAGTTCTCATATAAGCTCAAAACTACAAGAACCTCCCCCAAAAATGAGCTCTCTAGCTCTATTTATAGTTTTTGACTAGCTTTGGCCCTGTCCAGACCTAGTGTCCGGCCTAGTTAAAAATTAGGTTCCAAGGCTTATTTGAGGACTCAAACGAGATTTAAAAATTATGAAAATTGGAAGGCAACTACTTCTAAGGCTCCCCAAGCTCGAGGACTCCTCGGCTTGTACAAAATGGAGCTACAAAAAGGTGAAACAATATTTACAAGGGGTTTTAGTGATGAGAATCACTTTTAACATGGTGTAAGGTTTGGAAAAATTTAATGGGTTGCCTTAGTGCTAGATCTGCATGTATGCTCGTACTTGCTTCATCTACCAACAATATATGTTACAGTGTGAGTGTGCTAAGTCAATTTATGCACACACCAAGGAAACCACACATGGATGCTGCCAAAAGGATTCTCAAGTATCTCAAAGGAACCATAAATGAAGGAATTTATTATCCTTATGTATCTCATTTAGGGTTGAAGCTATTTTCTGATGCAGATTGGGCTGGCTCCAAGGAAGATAGAAGGAGCACTTCAGGTTATCTTACCTTTGCAGGTTCAAAGCTTATTTCATGGTCATCCAAGAAGCAACCCACAGTTGCTCTCTCTTCTACTAAAGCTGAATATAGAGGTCTTGCCATAGCTACTCAGGAAGCTATGTGGATGAAGACATTATTCAAAGATCTTGGATTGGAGTTTGGAACTCCGACTATTTATGGTGACAATATGAGTTCTATTCATTTGGCTGCTAATCCTATTTTTCATGCAAGGACTAAACATATTGAAGTTCATTATCACTATGTACGAGAGAAGGTTCTAAGCAAAGAGATTCAAATATCATATGTGTCCACTCATCAACAATGTGCAGATATTCTAACCAAAGCATTGGATGGTACAAAGCTCTGCAAGTTCAAAGCCATGATTGGTTTGCATGTAATCATGGAAGATTGAAGTCCTCAAGCATACTTGGCTTGAGGGGGAGCTGTTGGAGCAAGTCTATGACAAGCCTAAGTATTGGCTTGAGTCCCACAAAGTCATAGAATAAGCCTTAAAATGAAGACTATGTAAAGTTCACTTGTGAACTACCTCTTGTAACTTTTGAAGACTTTACTTAATGTAAAAGTGAAAGAATCTTAAGTGGTTGAGTCCACTTGATCAAAAAGGGAAAGAGGAGCCACGAATTTGTGATTTTTGGTAGGTAGAGAATCAAATCAATCACTAATTGATTGAAGAGTGATTGGGGGAAGTTAGCCTCCCAAGCTCAACTATAAATAGATGGCAATTTTAGTCATGGTTAGAGAGACCTATGTGAAGACCTCCAAGAGCTGAGATTTATGCCATATCAAGGTGTGATTCCAAGGCACACATATGTATCAGTAAGTCCATTGTAGTGTACAAGAAATATACTTTCATTTCATGATCATTTGAGTTCATATTTCCATGTTCTTGTGAAGTGTACTACTCACTGCCATATCTCTCAGTTTTCTTAGTTAGATTGCAAAGATGGTTTCTCTGAGCTTGGTGCATCGTTTTCAGTGATTTAACTTGGTAAAGTTAGCTCTATAAGTCTACTATATGCTCAACAATTTTCATTTCATTTGGGTGTTTCAATCTTCAGTTATGTTCAGTTGAAGTCAACAGTGTCTGTTCATTTTCACTTCTCTGTCAGGTACCCGATTTTTTTACTCATCTTGTCAGAGCTATTTCTCAGTGTGTACTTACCCAAATTCAATGACTTAATGATTGTTGGATTCAGCATACTCTCTAAAATAAGCATATAAATTTTCATAATCATTGGATTCTTAAATCTAGAGTTATGTTCATTTTTTTGCTCACTGGTCTCATTACTGTAGCAGCCCATGAAAATCGGGATGATGTCATCACTTGTTAAACATCTTTCTCAGTGTGTGGTTCATTATTTTTGATGAGATTGTTGGAGTTAGACGTCTGCGGAAGCATGCGAACAACACAAGGAAGAAGAAGAAGCTTGGAGCACAAACACATAATACTGAATGTATTACTAGAGAATGTACAAAGATAAGTAGCCCATTAGGGCAATAGGCGTATATACAAGCCGAGGGAAAAAACCTCCTAAAGAGGGAAAAAAGTGCCCCGGCAGTCCTAGTGTGTTCACACACATCACTACCTAAATATATCAACAAATCCCCCCTGGGAGTGATGCGGTGAACAAGGATCTGGCACTCATGTATAAGGAAGTGCCAAGCTATGTGGAAATCACTCCACAAAAGGAAGTAAGCCCAAAGCTTTGCGGAAAGCTTCAAAGTTCTCCCTAGGTAGAGCCTTCGTGAAAAGGTCTACAATGTTTTCCTGCGTGGGCACATATGCCAAGCTGCTCTCCCCAACAGAGAACCTCTCCCTGACATAGTGATAATGCACCTCAATGTTCTTAGTGCGAGCATGGAACATAGGGTTCCTCGCAATTGCCAATGCGCTCTGACTGTCAGTGAAGATGGTGGTGGCAGAAGACTGGCCAACACCCAAATCAGCCATAAGGCGTCTGAGCCACACACACTCAACAGTCGCTGTGAAAGCTGCCCTATACTCAGCCTCACAACTGGAAGTGGCCACAGTAGGCTGCTTCTTACTCAACCAAGATATACATGAGCTACCAAGCATGAAGCAAAAACCACTGGTGGACATACGAGTGTCATAGCAACCAGCCCAATCTGAGTCAGAAAAAGCATGCAAATCTGGCAGTAGTGATCCCCCCTTGGGATAAAACAACCCAAGTAGCCGAGTACCACTCAAGTAGCGAAAGATGCACTTAACTGCCTTCCAATGTGTGACTCTTGGGCAATGCATAAACCTGCTCATCTGTGAGACGGTAAACTGAATATCTGGCCGAGTAATGCATAAGTAAATCAAGCATCCAATAGCCTGCTGATAGAGAACAACATCAAATGCATCTCCAGCATCATGAAGACTCAATCGTAAACTTGTCTCCATAGGAGTAGCAATAGGCTTACAGTGTTCAAGGCCAAAATGTTGCAATAATGTGTCAATATATTTTGTTTGACACAAAGCCATTCCACCATCAACTTACATAAACTAAATGCCCAAATAGTGATGCAAATGCCCTAAATCAGACATCTCAAATGAGGCATGCAAATCAGCCTTGAAATCAGCAATATGCTTCTCAATAGGACCAATGAGCAACATGTCATCAACATAGACAACAATGATCAGAAGCACATCATTAGCACGCTTAACATATAAGGTGCTTTCAGTTGGACTGTTCTCAAAACCATGTGCAATCAGATAGGCATATATCTTCTCATACCAAGCACGTGGTGCTTGCTTTAAACCATATAATGCCTTCTTTAACCTGCACACCTGGTTTTCATGCCCTTTCTGCACAAAGCCACGGGACTGAAAACCATACACTTCTTCATGCAAGTCACCATTCAGAAATGCTGTTTTAATGTCCAATTGATGTACATTCCAACCATGATGGGCTGCAAGTGCACAAATGCTTCAAACAGTAGTCATACGGCATGTAGGTGCAAAGGTCTCATCAAAATCAATGCCTCTTTCCTGCGCATAACCCTTTGCAACAAGCCTAGCCTTATACCTGTCAACTGTACCATCAGGTTACGCTTCAGCTTGTATACCCACTTAGTGCCAATGGCCTTCTTGCCAGGAGGCAAGTCACATAAAGACCATGTACCATTCTTCATTATAGCATCATATTCATATTGCATAGCAGCCATCCAATTTTCTGAATTTTGTGCTTCATCAAAAGAAACAGGCTCATTCTCATCACAGAGACTAGACACAGCCATAGCATAGCAATCTGATGCAAAGGAGGCACTATGAGAGCCTGAACGAGTACGATATGACAAAGGTGCATCTAATTTGCTGTCACGCAAAGTCTGCACCAGCCATTTTGGCATCGTTTTTGCCTGCTCAATATCAGCTCTCTCATCAACAAGTGCATCATGTAAATCTGCATCAGAAATAGAATGATCTGCATCATCATATGAAACCTACAAAGGTTGAGAAGTTGCCTCATTAGGACTAGCACTAGATTGTCCACCTGTAAAAAGAGGCATCAGAGTATTATACATGTCTTTGGAGCTAACAGATGTCTCCTTAGTACATGAAAGCAATGGCTGAATAGCATCTTCCACAAAGACAACATCACGGCTAACCAGAATGCGTTTAGTCTGTGGATGATACAGACGATAGCCTTTACTTTCAGAACTGTACCCAACAAAAATACATTTTACTGCCTTATCATCCAATTTTTTGCGATGTTGTTCAGGCACTAGTGCATATGCCAAACAACCAAAAACACGCAGATGAGCAACAGATGGCTTGCGGTCATGCCAAGCCTCATATGGAGTGATAGACTGCAGCGCTTTAGTGGGAAACCTGTTCAGTACATATGCTGCACACATGACAGCCTCAAGCCAGAAACTATGTGGCACTGTACACTGGTGTTTTATCCCACGTTGAGCCAAAAATGCATTAAAATCAGAAGACATATATTCCCCCCCTCGATCAGAACGGAGGGTGCCCATTTTACATGCTGACAGATTTTCAGCCAAAACCAAAAACTGTTTGAAGCACAAAAACACTTCGGACTTTGCCTTCAATGGATATACCCATGCATGCCTAGAAAAATCATCAATGAAAGTCACGAAGTAAAGATAGTTTCCAAAAAAAGGTGTCTGCATAGGACCACAAACATCACTATGTACAAGCTGCAATTTCTGCGTAGCCCAAACTGAACCATCTTTGGAAAGGAGGAATGCTACATTTTGCCCAAAATACAGCCTTCACATACATGTTTTCCAGGTGCCTCAAGCTTGGGCAAAGAAGACACCATATCAGATTTCTATAGGCATAGCAAACTAGCAAAATTCAGATGACCAAAGCATGCATGCCAAAGCTTTACATCTGACATAGCCTGAGAATCATGAACTACACATGCTGAATCATTCAGAGATCTTTCATAGTCTATGAGCTTATATAGCCCACGACATAAAATGCGAGAAGCAATAATAACATCGCCATTTGACAGATCATGAACTGTACATCTGTCATCAACAAATTTCACAACCAAGCCAATCTTGGTGTTGAAGCTGAAAGTCAAGGACAAAGCACAGGAGCACATCAAAGAGGTGGACACACAAGAAGAAGGAGCAAGTAGGGAGCTCCAAGAAGTTTATGTCAAATTTTCAGAAGAATCCCCTACAACAATAGTGATTTTCATCACTAAAAACCATTGTAAATACCATTTTCTATTTTTTCAACTTCATTTTGTTCAAGCCAAGGAGTCCTTGAGCTTGAGGAGTATTGGAAGTATCATCCTACCAATTTTTATAATTTTTAGACTCCGTTTGAGCCCTCAAATAAGCCCTGGAACCTAATTTTTAACTAGGCCGGACACTAGGTCTGGACAAGGCCAAAACTAGTCAAAAAACTATAAAAAGAGCTAGAGAGCCCATTTTTGAGGTTAGCTTGATAGAGAATAGAGCTTTTGTAAGAGCACTCTTTGCAATAGAAGCTTTCCATTGTTCCTCTCTTTGATCTTACCTTGTGCGCGTGTGTGTGTGTATGTGTGTGTATGTTTGTGTGCTTTCACTCACGCACTAGTGCCTTCACTTGCTCGTGGTCTTCATACCGGTCCTCACGTCTTCGCAGATTGACAAGTAAAGGAGGTGGTGCTTATGCCTGAGCTACACCAAATTTTGGCACCGTTGCCGGGGAGAGAGCTTCGAGGACGAGTGTTGTGATGGTAAGATCGTAGATTTGCGACGTTGGAAGGTAAAAAAATCTGTCATTTCTGTTATTTTCTGATTTTTCTTCTTCATCTTCTTCATCATCATCATCTCCACCTTCTTCCATCTTCTTCTTCATAGAAATTTCTTGTTTTTTAGTGCATTTTCACCATTTTCATACCATTTTTCATGCATTATTGTGTGGGAAGGAGTCAGGAAGTGCAAGGGAGAGCAAGCGCCTGTGTTTTTCATGATTTTCTGCTCATACGGAGCTCGCCATTGCTTGGCGCTCAAAAATCCGAAGTTCCCGCCAAAAAACGTGATTCTGTGATGAAAATCGCGATTCTGTGAAAATTCAAATTTTTTGAAAAATCACAATTTTCTGTTTCCCGCCTAAAAGCTTGCTGTAAGAATCATGATTCTGTGGTCATTCTCAGAATCGCGATTCTGTGGTGGTGCTCAAAATCGCGATTCTCACAAATCATGATTTTTAGCCAAAAAACACGATTATGAGAAAACACGATTCTGTGCTTATGCTCAAAATCGCGATTCTCTAAATTTTGAAAATCACGATTCTCTGAGACAAAATCGCGATCCTCTAGAACACGATTCTCTAAAACACGATTCTGTGAAAACACGATTTTGTGAAAACACAATTCTGTGAACCACGATTTTGTGAACCACGATTCTGTGAACCACGATTCTGTGAAAACACGATTCTTTGATCAAAATCGTGATTCTCAAAAACACGATTCTCTGCCCAAAATCGCGATTCTCAAAAATCAAGATTTTCAGCCAAAAACACGATTTTGTGAAAACACGATTTTGTGAAAACACGATTCTGTGAACCACGATTCTGTGAACCACGATTTTGTGAAAACACGATTCTCTGCTCAAAATCACGATTCTCAAAAATCACGATTTTCAGCCAAAAACACGATTCTATGAAAACACGATTTTGTGAAAACACGATTTTGTGAAAACACGATTCTCAAGGTACACAATCGCGATTCTCTTGGTTTCATAGGATCGCGATTCTCTGATTTCATAGCATCGCAATTCTCTGGAGATTTACAGCATCACGATTCTCTTGAAGTTCACAAAATCGCGATTCTCTGGAGATTTACAGCATCGTGATTCTCTTGATTTCACAAAATCGCGATTCTTTCCAAAAGGTCCTGTTTGCCTGTTTTGACCCCCAAGAGCCTGATTTGACATAACTTTTTCATCCAAAGTCCATTTTTTGAGCCAAACTAAGGGGAAATTTTTGACTCTTAAACAAAGCTTATGAACCTCAGATCTAGTAGACACCTAGGCAAGGATAGACAAAGCATTAGATCTTCTCAGTCTAGTGTCAACCATACAGCTAAGTCTTGGGCACAACAACTAAGTGGTTGTCCTTACGTACTAAACTCTGACACAAGTGACTCAGAAATGTCTTTTAGCATGGGGAAACCTACAGGTGGTTCAGGAACTGCCCATCTACAAACACCAGAAGGTCCCTACAAGACACAATTGGAGTATATTTGGACCAACCGATTAGGTGCTCATATCTATGAGGATGGCCTGAGGCGATCAGTGGTCCAACTCAAAAATCCAGATCAACCCTTTGGACTTGAACACCCGGTGGTCAAGTTCGAAGAGGGTTCATACATTGATAAGGAAGGAACCATGTATGTGGTCACCAACCTACCAGATAAGACTGATGAGTTTGGAAATGTCATTCTTGAGAATGAGATAGGAGACCTAGAACAAGGAAATGTAGGACAAGGACCCCAGACTCTTAGAGGTAAGTCAGTTTTGACCAAACTGATCACTCTAGATTGGATCCCTCAAGACAACAAAAGCATAGAACTATTCTTAAATAGAGAAACAGAGGAAGCATTTTGGAGATTCAAGCCAGATCAACCTAGCCAATTGGGCATAGTCATCGTCTACGAGTTCAAGGATCCAGAGATACCAGACAAAGTTGTCTACCTGGATAACACATCAGAGAAGATGTTCTTGGTAACAGAACACGATAGACATGCATATACTTGGAAGAGTGAATTGATTTTCCCTCCACCTAGATCCAATGTTTCCCATGGCCTCCAAGGAGTAGGATCATCCCAAGCTCATGAAGCCCAAAGAGAAAGAAATAGAGAGAGGCCTGAGGTAAGTTTTGCACATCCTGTGGGCAGGAATAGATCAGGAGTTGAAAATGAAAGACCTGACATCAAGCACATAGGCAACAAAGAGATGAACAGGATTTTCCATTGCTTAGATCTCGAGAGCACACAAGAACCCTTAGACCCACTCAAGTGATCAAGGCAATGCAAAATTATTTTGACGGGACAGGAGATCCTTATGATCATGTGGCCGAGTTCAAACAAGTGTTAAGAGCTGAACATGTTGAGGATTTGTTCACCCAGTACGAGGCATTTGGTCTGACTCTTAAGGGCACTGCCTTAGCTTGGTTTCAACCACTGAGTAGTCGCAACTATCACGATATAGGTCAGCTGCTAGACGAATTCATTGTAGAATTTTCCAAGAGTGGTATCAGACATAACACATCATCTTTGATCCACAGTTTCAAGCAGACACCCCAAGAAACAGTGCGACTAGCAGGTAGAAGGTTTAGACAATACCTAGAAAGATGCCCTGCTCTAGAGTTACCCACACGAGCCAAACAAGTGGCTTTGTTCTTAGATGGCTTACTGAGCACAAAGTTGAGATCATATGTGTACTTGAAAGAGCCCAGATCCATAGAAGAGTGTGTGCGGACGTGCATTGACATAGAAGATAACTTGGGTGAGGAGTTAGGACTATCCAAACTCTATCAAGGTTCTGATAGTTCTACTAGTCATACTTCGAGAATCTCCACGGAAATAGATGAGATAATTGAGCAAGTTGCCAAGAAGCTGGGAGTCCAAAATAGACAAACACAGAGAGTCACCTCATTGAACCGATGTTATACCTGCGGAGGGGACCACATGGCTAATGTATGCCCAATGCAAAACCAAAACATTAGAGAAAGGAATGCTCCATATTGCACTATTGAGAGAAAATACACAAACCACACGGCTTAAGATTGTCCCTACAATAGGCAGGCTATTAGACAAACTTATCAGCAACCTTACCAACAAGGTAGGTATCAGAACCAATACCAACAGCCATATTATCGACCACAACAGCAATATCAGGCACAATATAGGCCACAACCAATATTAGGAAACCAACCACCAGCTCCTACCAACGTGATTCCAGTCAAGTATGCTATGGGAGAGGAAAATCCAAATAGAGAATTGGTGCCACTGACCCCACTGATCTCAGAGAATGACTCTCATGCTCATAGTTCAGACTACTCCCATGAAGGTAGTCCACATGCTTATTACAGAGAGTCACCTAAACATAGTGAGATTTACCCGTATCAATATGAGGCACCACCTATGGAACAAAATTGGGAGCCTGAATACTCCAATGTCATGTACACCAATGCTAACCCTAGGCCCCAATTGAGACAAGTGAGACCACAAGCCCCTAGAGGACCTTGTTTCAGATGTCAGGGTGACCATTTCCTTCGTGATTGTCCCCACCCACCATCTCCGAGTCAAGGTCAGACTATCACAATACAAGCTTTTTGTCTTGAATGTGGCAAGGACCATCTTCCCAGAGATTGTCCAAGAAACCCCTCCAGTGCACCCAAAATTACACCGGTTAATGTGGTAGGCTTAGTGGCGGATTCAAGTGCCAGTAGCAGTAGTATGGCTCCTGTACAGGTAGTTACTAGGGCACAAACATTAAAACAAGATAAACCAGCAGAAGAATCGGAGTCGAGTGAATCAGGAGAGCCTAGTAAGAGGAAAACAAGAACATGGAAAGATACCAGAGAGAAGGCCAATTGCAAGTGGAATAAAAGGTTATCGGAACTAGAAGAAAGCTTGAAAGACGCAAAAACAAAAATATAAGACATTGCATCTCAAAACCCCTTGCATGTCGAAACTCCATCTACTCCACCTTATCCCACCCCACCACCCATTGTAAATAGACCACAACCAAGGTCTGTTCTTGCGGATCCAACCCCAGAAGGCTTGGACATGATGTTCAAGGCCTACTAGGCTCGACTTCAAGAAGGGCCAACAACTGCAAACCTAGACAAGAGTTACCCTAGAGCAGATTTAGAGATTGAACGGATGAAAATGTGCATGAAAATGGTAGAACAAGCTGAAGCTATACTTGAGACTAGTCAAAAGTTCAATCAGACAAACTCTGTCAAACCGGATTTGCATTTCCAGGGCTTACTAGAAAGATTAGAGCAGTTGGTAAACAAACCACAAGTTTCTTTACCCACAGGCTCAACCAGTTATTGAGAGAGGAATCTCACTACCAATGGGAGCTTATGTTCCTAATTCCACGGATATTGGAATACCTCCTTCAATTCAACAGTACTCTCAAGAGTTCTTGCGGGAAATACAAGAAGAGAAATGGGCCAAGGAGAAGGGTAATTCCCCTCCTATTCCCGAGATTGATGATCTTCATGATCAATTTCCCCAAGACATTCCATCCATTTATGGAGATCAAGTCGAGCAATAAGAAGACGAAAGGATAGATTTTGAATCTAATACCTTAGAAGAACTGCCTCAATTTCCAGGCCCATGGGAATCTGAATCTCTTAAGATAAGAGCTCCCACAATACTGGTCAGACATGAAGACTCAGTGGTGCCAAGGAACACTGATGTCGTGAAGAACACTAAGGTTCAATGTCATCTCACTGTAGAAGAGCTGCTCAAAGCAAAACCTGAGCTATGGAATCATGTCAAGGATCAAGTTCCAGAACTTGATTCCAAAATGCCAAAAGCAGGCTCTAAGCAAAAAGTACCAGAGATACCTCTAGAAAAAATAGGGGACATGTGTGAGGGCGAAGAAGGTAATACTTATCTTCCAATCACCTACCAAGGCTACACAACCAAAGCAATCATAGATTCAGGTGCTGGTGTTGCTATTGCAACCACCTCCTTGTGGAAGCAATGGGGCAAACCCACACTAAGACCAACTAGAATGAAGCTTTAAAAGGCCGATGGTCATTTTGAAAGACCTCTAGGACTGCTCGAAGGGATAACTCTAACCACTTGTGGTGTAGAGTTTGAACACACCTTTGCTATATGTGACTTTGAGAAAAATAATGTCTATGAGATGATCCTAGGAAGACCCTTCCTATGACAATTGCAAATAGTACAGGATTGGGGAACCAACTCCTTGTACTTACAACACTTAGGGGTCACCACCAAGGTCAATTTGAAGGATTACACCTTCAGAGATGTACCACCCCTATAGTGGAATTCTATCCACAAAGCGAAAGAAGATTTTATCTCTGTACATTCTGAAAGTTCACCTGATCCATCATGGGTGCATGAACATACTCATTTGTGGATGTGTAAGGTTGCAGAGGAAGAGGAAAAACGTTTAAAGGCAAGAGAAGAAGGAACTTCACCAAAGGATAGACCAATTAAAGACCCAACCTATACACCGATGATCTTTCCAAATGAGGAATTTGAGCCTCATGGCTGGCCAGAAATCTTAGCCACCATGGACATTGCTGTCAATGAGGAACAGTGGACACCTCATTGTGATGAGGACGGTTATGATATCTTAGTGTTCATGTGTCAGCCCTTGCTAGAAGAATATGACCCTAGTGATGTCATAGAAGAAGAAGAGAATGATGATGATATAGAGTCCATTGTGATGGATAGTTGCTTTAACTCAGAGCAGCACTATCTAGAAGATATAGGAGTGTTCACCCAGAAAGAAGAAGAACCTCTCACAAGTATTAAAACGGTAAATTCAAAGGAGGGAAGTGAGAGCAGTCAAAAGAAAAAGAAAAGAAAAGCAGTGAAACAAGAAGAGGAGGAATCATTGTTTGAAGTACCACAAAACTTCAAGAAATATGAAGTTGACGACCGCAAAATTTTGGTACGAATGCCTAAGAGAGAGGCCATCATAGGAGAATCATATGATAATAATGAAAAGACCAAGAAAATTGTAGTGACCATTGAAGAGAACGAAGAGAGATGCACATATATAGGAGATGACCTAAGTGCAAGAGAAGAAATGGAGCTCGTAGCTCTATAAAGGGAATATAGGGATGTGTTTGCGTGGCACTATAGAGACTTGAAAGGGGTAGATCTAAGAATTCGCTCTCATACTATCCCCATGACTGCTGATGCCAAGCCACCAAACAGAAGCCCTACACATATAATGACACTTATGCAGCCAAGATAAAAGAAGAAATTGATAGGCTGATTGAAGCTGGATTTATCTATGAGATTGAGCATACTGAATGGGTGTCCCCCATTGTAGTGGTGCCCAAGAAGAAGGGGAAGTTGCGAGTGTGTATTAACCTTAAAAAAGTTAATGCCGCTACGATCAGAGATAGTTATCCACTTCCAATCATGGAACACCTATTGGAGCGTGTTGCAGGCAAGGAAGTTTATAGCTTCCTTGATGGATTTTTCGGTTACAATCAAGTAGCCATTGCCCCAGAAGATCAACACAAAACAGCTTTTGCCACAGAGTGGGGAATCTTTGCATTTCGTGTGATGCCATTTGGGCTCACCAATGCACTTGCAACATTCCAAAGGCTCATGTGTCATGTCTTCAAAGAGTCCTTGCGGAAGAGCTTAGAAGTGTATGTGGATGATTTATGTGCTCATTCCCAAGAAAGAAGATTTCACATCCCTGAGCTCAGACAAATCTTCAACAAGTGTAGAGAATATCGAGTGTGTCTGAACCAAGAAAAGTATGTGTTCATGGTGCGTCAAGGTAAAATCTTAGGTCACATTGTTTCTAAGAATGGAATCTCAACAGATGAAGATAAGGTACGAGCCATAGCGGAGCTGCCAAGGCCAAGGAATGTTAAGGAGGTACAAGCCTTTATGGGCCATTGTGGATATTACCATAGGTTTATCCACATGTACGCGATCATAGCTAGACCCCTTTATGCCTTGTTGTCTAATTTTGAGTGGAATGACGAATGCGAGAATTCTTTCAATGAACTGAAGAAACGTTTGTGGACAACACCAATACTGACCACTCCTGATTGGAATAAACCATTCCATGTCCATGTGGATGCATCCAATCACGCCATAGGATGTGTGCTAGCACAACCCACAGGTGAAGGAAATTTAGATTTGCCCATAGCATATGCTAGTAGACAACTAAACCCAGCTGAAAGAAATTATACCACAACCGAGCGAGAAGGCTTAGGCATGGTATATGCTGTCAAGAAGTTTAGGCACTATTTATTGGCCAATAAATTCAAGTTTTTCATTGATCATCAAGCTTTGTTATATTTGGTCAATAAACCTTGCAATACTGGATGCTTAGTCAGATGGTTCCTCTTAATAATGGAATATGACTTTGAAGTTGTTGTCAGGAAAGGTAGAACCCACCTTCGGGCAGATCACCTTTCTCGCATCACTTCAGGAGAGTCACCGCAAGGAGTGTCTAATGAATTACCTGATGCTTATCTATTCAATTTAGAATTTGTTCCTAAATGGGCAAATAAGTCGGTACCAGTCCTCACCTTTGGACCCGCAAATAAGAATGTGAAAACCTCACAAGAAGAAATTGTAAAATCACAAAAATATCACATATTGGCAGGAAGCATGTACAAACAAGATACGGAGGGTGTACTCGCTTTTTGTGTCAAGGATGATGAACATACTAGCTGGTTGCAACAAGCCCATGAAGGATTTCTAGGAAATCACTATTCTAAACAACGAACATTGCAGAATCTAAAACGTTTAGGAGTGTATTGGCCTAGCATGGACAAAGAAATTCATGAGTGGATTAAGAATTGTCCAATGTGCAGAGAGAGACCACCAATAGAGCATGCCACCCTTTATCAAGTGTCATTAATTCCTCATTGGAGTGCTCTATTGGTAGAGTTTATGAGATCGGGAAGATTACCCAAAGAGGCTAGTCTAGCAAGAAGACGAAGCATGGAGCAAGAGGCTCAAGGCTATGCCTTATTAGGAGACAACCTATACCGAAGAGGCAAAGATGGTTATCTAAGGTTGTGCGTTCACGAATCAGACTATTTGAAAGTCTTAGAAACTGCACACAGCGGTGTTGCAGGTGGACACTTCGGTCCTGATCGGGTAATCAAGACCATTCTATTTTCATGACTTTGGTGGCCCACTCTTCATATGGATGCCCATACCTATGTGAAGAAATGTGACACATGCCAACGTGCACAATATCCAGTTAGAAAAGACGAGATGCCCTTGAGGCCAATGATGGGAGGACGTGCATTCTCGAAATGGGGTATAGACTTTGTAGATCCTATTAACCCCCCAGCTAGAAACTCCCATGCAGAGTATATTATTGTAGCCACAGATTACCTTACCAAGTGGGTAGAAGTGAAAGCCACAACAAAGAATGATGCTCAGACTACGGCTAAGTTCTTATTCGAGAATGTGTTCACGAGATATGGACTACCAATAGAGTTGGTGAGCGATAGAGGCACACACTTCTTGAATGAAGTCATTGAAAAGCTTCTCCAAGAATTCTTGGTGATACATAAGAAGTCTGCCCCCTATCACCCACAAGCTAATGGACAAGCCGAGAGCACCAATAAGATCCTCTGTAACGTATTGACAAAACTGGTAAACAATAAATGCTCTGATTGGGACAAACAACTTCATCATGTTGTTTGGGCTTATCGAGTTGCCTACAAAATGGTACTCAACGCCACCCCATTTCAGATGGTCTTCGGACATAATGTTGTGCTACCATTGGATTTCCTACCCAACTTTAAAGGTAGCACAAGAGCATGAGTGGAATGTAACATGAGTTGTCCTGTAGGATCTTTGATCTAGAACGCTTAGGTGAGACGAGGCTACAAGGGGCGGCAGACATCTATGCTGCAAAGAAAAGACAAAAGGCATACTTTGATGCACACATCAAAGATAAAGGATTGAAAGAGGGAGATCTAGTGTTGGTTTACACACTAAAACAACATGCCCGTAAGTTGGAAAAACGAGGATATGGACCCATGATCATTAACAGAATTTCCACTAGCGGTGCAGTTCAATTGGCTACTTTAGAAGGTGATATCTTGCCCAACTATATTAGTGGATGTAGAGTCAAGTTATACCAAGAACCTCTTACAGAGGATATGCTTACGAGACTCAACACTGCTAAGAAGCGAAAAGAAGAGGAGTTAAGAGTGAAAGAACAAGCACAAGTAGAGGCTAGAGAGCGCATAAGGCGAAATAAGTTAAGGCGACTAGGCCTAGATGTCAACTTAGAAGCCCCAAAATATCACATGGATATGTGCCAAAAATCAGGCATAGCGACTTCTCAAGTCATTGACCGAAGACCCTTTGTGACCGTAGAGATAGGACGAGGGAAGAGTGTAAGGACTGTGAAAGCATTGATTGACTCAGGTGCAGCAAGTAGTGCAGTTCGACTTTCCTACTGCCAAGACTTGCAGTTGAACATCAATCCCATAGAAGCTTATCTCATAGGATTGGGAGGTGTGGAAACCCCTTGTTTGGGCGAGGTGGAACTTCCCATCTACCTTCAAGATGTTCCAATGAAAGTCAAAGCGCTAGTGTGTCAAGATGAGAACCTTATAGAACCACTTGTCTTGGGTCAAGATTGGATCTATGACCATGCAGTTAACTTAAACCTAAGAAGTCAGATTCTTCAAGTTTGGGTACATGAACAATGCATTACATTAGAATTAGAGAACTGCATGCTCACAGATCATGGCACCACACACTCTCTAAGTTCCTCTAACACTAATCTTCACGAGCAAGATGTTGTATGTGTCAAAAGCTTTATGATCCAGAAGGACTCAATCATGGAAGGACAGTCGCAAAGGCAAGCACACCCTCCTTCTTTTTTGAAGAGTAAAGCATCCATAGTAGTTCAACCTCAGAAGCAAGCACAACAATTCAAGACACTTGCTATAGCAAATAGAAAGACACCCTTCAACAAGAAAGCAATTCTGAGCATGAAGCAGATCTGGGTACGCAAAGGAGTGCAACCACCAGCCTTGCCTCCACAAATCCCATCCAAGCAAGCCAACCAGGCCAGAAGACGAAGGAAGAAGCTTGGACAAGCTCAACCACAAGGTATCCGACAAGTTTGGGTGCCTAAGACATTAGCTGCAGCTCAACAAGGGCGATTAAAGATGTGGGTACCTAAGAAACTCTTACATCCACAACAACCTATGTTCTCCCACATGCGAAAGGTCTCAACCAAGAAGCCACAAAGAGAAAAGGGTAAGAACCGCATACAAAGATTGAAAGAAGATCAAATCACCTTCAACCACAGTAGGAATACATGTAAAAAGGGTATGGTTTGGAAGCCAAAAGTACAAGTAGCCTCCACCGAACCAAAGCACCAATCACACTGGATACCCCAGTTTAGAAAGCATCCAAAGAGGAAGATGCCTGAAGTGATCTCTACTATGCCAAATGCTGTTCTAAAATGGACTCCAATAAGGAGGATTACATCAGTTCGAGACCCAATGGATACCTCCACCAAATTCGGCATCAACATCCGCAAATAACATCGAAAGCCTAGACAAGCGAGAACCATGTGCTCTTTGCACAACCTTGTCTTTTGCACCATTCAGGTCATGCATTCCCAAAGTATGCATTAATATAGGGCCACATTACATGGCCGTGCATAGACACAATTGAGAGTCCCATGCACAAGAGCACATTGACACATGTACACCATTTTTTGATACTAAACTTTGTCTTCTTGTTTTGTGACATTGTTCCAAATCAAAAAAAAAGAAAAAAGAGAGAGAGAGAAAGAACTTGTTCCCAGGTTTGGCTCATGGAACATGAATGAGTCATGCTTAGTTGAAGATGGAACCATCGATTACTGGGCATTTATCAGTTTGAATAGAAGTGTGTCTCGGCTAGCAGATGATGTAATTGCTGCCTTATCTGGTAGATGTCAAGAACTTGGCATGAACATGGCATCCACAACTATGGTTTCCCCTTACAAGGGTAGGAGTGAAGAGCTTGAAGGTCCGCAACTTGAGAGATGCTTAACTACCATATGTACAAGAGCATCCAAGGAGATATCTGCAAGGGATAGTTTTGGTACCATGCAAATCCTTGTATGTATACTGAAATATAAAGAAATTCAATTCTCAGTATTTGGCAAATGATGCATTGAAAAGAGGAGACAAGATCAGCCACTCAAAAGATCTCATCAGTGGACCATCAACATGGACATTCATCAACAATGTTCCATCCCAAAGGCCGAGTGTACAACACGAAGAGATGAACATCGATCGACCTTCTCCATGGTAAGTATCTTTACTTTGGAAACATCATAACCATGATAGCTTAGGAAACCTCTCCGTCGGCATATGTTGGCAGCAGTCACGGAACCGAAGGAGCCACAAGACGAAGAGAGTCAGAGCGAAGGGACAGCACAAGCAGACATGGCAGTCAAAGAAGATCTGGCAAGTAGGCCATCTAAATTTTTCAGACATCAAGGAGTTGAGCACACAAGAAGAGAGAGCAAGTAGGGAGCTCAAAGGTATGTATGACAAATCAATAGAGGAAATCCCTACACAAATAGTGATTTTCATCACTAAAAACCATTGTAAATATCATTCCGTATTTTTGTGGCTCCATTTTGTGCAAGCCAAGGAGTCCTTGAGCTTGAGGAGCTTTAGAAGTATCTACCTGCCAATTTTCATATTTTTTAGATCTCGTTTGAGCCCTCTAATAAGCCCTCGAACCTAATTTTTAACTAGGCCGGACACTAGGTCTGAACAGGGCCAAAGCTAGTCAAAAACTATAAAAGGAGCTAGAGAGCTCATTTTTGAGGGGGGATTGTAATTGAAATGAACCTGTAAGAGCTTTTTGAAAGTAATCTAAGAACTCAATTGCTTCTCACTCTTTGTCTTGCCGTGTGTGCGCGTGTGCGTGTATGTGTGTGCATGCTTGTGTGCTTCTCACTCACGCACTTGTGCTCCCACTTGCTCGAGGTCTTCATACCATCCTCACGTCTTCCCGGATTGACATTAAAGGAGGTGCTACTCATCACTGAGCTACACCAAATTTTGGCGCCGTTGCCGGGGATCGAGCTTTGAGGACGAGCGTGTGATGGTAAGACGTAGATTGGAGACGTTGGCGTTGTAGGTAATTTCTTTACTTTTCCTATTTTTCTCTTTCTTACCTTACCACCATCATCACCATCATCATCATCACCATCTTCCACCTCCATTTCCATCATCGCGAAAATTTCAGTTTTTTGATCATATCACCATCTCCACCTCATTTCCCTCATTCTACTTGTGAGAGAGAGCGAGAGAGCGATATTGCGTGCGTTGTTTTTTGCATGTTTTTGAGCATTCTGCAGGTTCTTGCTGTATCACCATCCCCAGCACTCTGCGCAGGTACGAAACTGTACGGTCTTGTCTCTGTGTCGCCGGGCTCTGTCAATCGCGACCGACAGAAAAATTGCTCTATTTGCTAAACAAAGTGCATATCCATGACCTACAGGCCTAGAGCTTCCCAAAAAAAGTTTAGTTTTTTGAAATTCCTCAGATTTCTGTCAATCGCGATCGCTCTGTCAATCGCGATCGACAAACCACGACGGATAGACCTGTCAATCGCGATCGACCAGTCAATCGCGACGGACAGTCCACGACGGCTCTGTCAATCCCGACCGTCAGAGTCAACGACCGATTGACCACGACGGACAGAAGCTACGTGTGACACATGTCAATCGCGATCAAGCCATCAATCGCAATCGACCTATCAATCGCGACGGACAGCCACGACGGACCTACCAATCGTGACTGACAAAGTCAACGACTATTTGACCACGACTGACCGAGCCTTCGCGACGGACCTGTCAATCGCGATCGACACATCAATCGCGATCGACAGAGTCAATGACCCTTTGACCACGATTGACTAAATTTTTGGCCACGTGTCAATCGCGACTGACCAGTCAATCGCGACTGACAGTCACGACGGACCTATCAATCGCGATCGACACGTCGATCGCGACTGACCTGTCAATCGCGACCGACAGACTTTGCGAACACGTTAGAAGGGCAAATTAGGTCAAATTTTTAAGGCAAAAATAATGGACTAAATTTTGGCCAAGTGTGGGACAAACACTAGGGTGTAGTATTGCATTACGAAGGCATGACCCAAGTAACTCGAGAATTCCTGTTTGCGTGTTAACCTAGTTTAATCCTGTTTTAGCCCCAAAACCCTGAATTGGCATAACTTTCTCATACGAAATCCGTTTGCCGTGATTTTTGTTTTGTTACGGTTAAATTAAGATCAGGAATATTAGATAGGGTATTTTGAAGTTGACCATACCTAGGGGGAACAAAATTCAGGGATCTCTAGAGTTGTGTCCAAAACGTCATAGTGCAAATTGGTGAAGTGTTACATGAATGAAAGTGATTGGTTCTGTCTTTTGAATTTAAGTCTTGAGCTAACGGTGGGCCTTTTACAGGTCCTTTGAGAGCAGCGAAGGGTACGCAAAGCAAGAGTAAGTGCAGGCTTGGGAACACGCGTCCTAGGCACACTAGGGCAACAACACAAGGAAAGGAACTCAAGGTTGGAAAACCCGCAACACCCTCTGTCAATTCTTAGTTTAGGCTAAGTGCGGGTAGTGTTAGAAGTAATTCCAGGCAACGATAGGCACGAGATAAATCAAAGACTATCTAAGAAATCAAGTTCAAGTCAAGAGATAACCTGTGTGTGTGAACGACAACCTTAAAGGAAAAGAACCTAACGTGAAACGACCAAAGTAAAGTGTGAAATTAAACTTAAGTATTCCTAACGAAGTGATATCAGACAAGAGTATAAACACGATAATCAACATAAAAAGGAGATTAAGTAATTGATACAAAGGACTCAGAAACGTGGTTGTACCTAGAAAAATTGGGTTAATCAGTTAGGCATATGAACCTTAGATCAGGACGACATCTAGTAAGAGATAGACAAAGCCTTAGGTCTTCAGAGGCTAGTGTCAATCATACTGTGAGGTCTTGGGCCCAGCAGTTGAGTCACCACTCGCATTAGCCTAGCTCTGATACCAGTGAATCAGAGATGTCTCAAGGCATGGACAGACCTACGGGAAGTTCAGGAGTGCCATACTTGCACAGAGTAGAAGGCCCTTACAAAACACAGTTGGAATACCTTAGGACCAACCGATTAGGTGCCAGCATCTATGAGGACGGCCTAGGAAGATCTATGGTACAGATTAAGAATCCTGATCAATCCATTGGACTAGAGCGCCCAGCTGTCAAGTTTGAAAATGGAGCATACTTGGACAAAGAAGGAGCCATATACGTAGTCACCAGTCACCCAGATAGGACGGACGAATTTGGAAATGTGATCCCAGAAGCGGACTTAGGTGACCTAGAGCAAGGAAACATGGGTACAGAACCTAGAACCCCTCAAGGTAAATCGGTTCTCACTAGGATTATCACACCAGAGTGGATTCCCCAGGATAATAAGAGCATAGAGTTGCTCCTCAATCGAGAAACTGACGAAGCCTTTTGGAGGTATAAATCTGATCAGCCAACTGATATAGGAACAATCATGATCTATGAGTTTAAGGATCCTGATAGCCCAGCCAGAGTGACCTACTTAGATCACGCTTCGGAGAGGATCTTTGTGGTTACAAAAAATGATAGGCATGCTTACACTTGGAAGGGTGAATTCGTTTTCCCCCAACCAAGATCGAATGTATCCTATGGTCACCCTGGAGCTGGAACATCCCAAGCTCATGGAATGCAAAGAGACAGAAGCAGAGATAGACCAGAAGTAAGCTTTGCCAACCCAGTGGGCAGAGAAAGAACGAGGACGGAAACAAATAGAGTAGAACCTGAGATACTGAGAGCTCACAGGAATCAAAGAAATGCGGATGAGTTCCCTCTACCACGACCTAGAGAGCACACAAGGACTTTGAGACCAACTCAGCTAGTTAAGTCCATGAAGAACTACTTCGATGGCACTGGAGATCCATACGATCATGTGGCTGAGTTTAGACAAGTCCTGAGAGCTGAACAAGTGGAGGATCTATTCACGCAGTACAATGCCTTTGGTCTAACCCTTAGGAACACTGCCCTGACATGGTTTCAGCCACTAAACGAGAGGCAGTTCAGGAGCATAGACCAACTCCTAGAGGCTTTCATTATTGAATTCTCTAAGAGTGGCATAAGGCATAATACCTCCTCACTGATTCACAGCTTCAAGCAAACCCCTCAAGAGACCGTGAGACTTGCAGGAAGGAGATTTAGGCAATATCTTGAAAGATGCCCTGTCCCTGAGCTACCCACACCAGCTAAGCAAGTGGCTCTATTCTTGGACGGACTGCTAAGTACCAAATTGAGATCATATGTGTACTTGAAGGACCCTAGAACCATAGAAGAGTGTGTATGCATGTGTATTGACATTGAGGACAACCTAGGGGAGGAGTTAGAGCTTGCCAAGATATACAAAGATTCAGATAGTGCCTCTAGCCTCTCTTCCACGCAATCCCCATCGATTGAGGAACTTGCAGAGAAAGTTGCTCAAAAGCTAGGTGTCTCTAGCAAACAAATTCCGAGATTTGCCCTGGTGAAAAGATGCTATAATTGTGGAGGCGACCATATGGCAAATGTATGTCTTATTATGGCTCAACCCCAAGTAAATTCTAGTGGCTTGTACTGCACCATAGAACGGAGGTACACCAATCACACCGCGCAAGATTGCCCATACAACAAGCAGGCGGTTAGGCAACCCTACCCTCAGCAGGGAAGATACCAGAACCCGTACCCTCCACAGCCATATGGCAGGCCACAACAACCTTATCAGCAACCATACCAAAACCAACAAAGGCCTCAGCCTGTGTTAGCACAACAACCCCCTGCCCTAGCTAATGTGATCCCAGTAAAATATGCAGCAGCAGAAGAAAACTTGAATAGAGCTATAGTCCCTGTAACACCATTGCTTTTTGAAGGTGACCCCAGTGACCATAGCTTTGATTCTACACATGTCGATAGTCCCCAGGCTTACTACATGCAATCTCCTGAACATGGTGAGTCCTACTACAATGAGGAACCGAGTGAACCTAGTTGGGAGTCAGATTACACAAACGTCATGTATGCAAACCCCAACCCTAGGCCTCAACCTAGGCAGGTAAGACCCCCATTCCCTAGAGGACCATGCTACAGATGTCAGGGAGATCACCTCATTCGTGATTGTCCCTTACCTCCACTTACACAACCCCAGTCAGTAACAATTCAGGGCTTTTGCCAAGAATGTGGAAAGGAGCATCTCTTACAAGATTGCCCTAAGAATCCTAATAATATGCCAAAAATCACTCCTATCAACGTTGTTGGGTTGGTGGTAGACTCCACAGGAAGTGTGTTGGAAATCAATATCCTATTGGTCAAACAATATTCCATTGGTCCATTTATAGTTCTATTGGTCAAATTGTACTCCAGTTATAAGAGCTCACTCTTAGTCCTTCTTAAAGGAAACAGGCGTGCACAGAATGTTTATAGTTCCTCTTCACTCCTTGTACAAGAAAGGACGACGGGCAGCGTGGTTAGTTCATCAACCTCTCAACCGAATGACCCGAGTTCAAATCCTGTAGACGGCAGCATTCGCGGACAAATATGTTTATAGCTTTTGCTTTATTAATGTCCAACGGCACACGATTAAAACGCAACGCGTTATGCTTTTCAGACAAAGTACAATCGTAGTGCTTTATTAGCTTTTCAAGGACAACAACTACTATATAAGAAGCACCTTGGGCTCATTATATTTATCCTTCACCTAGGATCAACACAAGCTTTCTAGAGCTTGGACCTCAGTAGAGGTGGTGTTTCTTCTAGCACATGGGGCAGCCATGGTTCTAACTTGAAGCATGTTGAGGAGCAGCTATGGAGTTCTTCTTAGTGATTCTTCTTGGAGAAGATGAAGGGTGTGCTCACACTCTAGCTCATGGAGAGGAGGTCATCTCTTGTTCATGGCAAGAAGACTTGGTCATTAGCAGCTTGATGGTGAGGATGGCCCATCTACATGATGATTTGAAGATCATCTTCTACAAGAAGATGTTAGGTTGAAGATTATCTTCTACAAGAAGATGTCTGGCTACTTCAAAGACATTGGATGGGACCATCTACATGATTTTGAAGATTATCTTCTACAGGAAGATATTAGGTTGAAGATTGTCTTCTACAAGAAGATATCTGGCTACTTCAAAGACATTAGATGGAGTTTAACATAAGATTCACATCTTATGTTAAAGTATTCAGGTACATATTCTCTTTATGCACACAGGTACTACTTGAAGTTTATGGAGGTCATGGCGTTCATATCAGGAGGAGTCCTATTTGGCATAGGTACAAGAGAATCAGTACTTATATGCTTTATGCATATTTTATGAGGTGTTTAAGAAGGTGTGTTCACATGAGTTTGAGGATTTCCGTTCACACTGATCCTTCCTCATTCAGTCACTCATATTCACTCTTCTATAACCTATTAGGTCACACATCTCATGTATATTCAGATTACTGCCCACACATCTGAATATGTTTGTTACATTGTACATTCACTCATTCATCCATTTCTCATCACATAGAGTGGTTGAGAGATATGCTCCCACATTGTACATTGAACATTGGTATATATGATACTATGAGTAAGCTATGGCTTACGTAACACCTTACACATGATGTCTATTCTTTCTCTATCTTTATCTCATCATTTGTATGATTAAGTTGTGGTATGTTCATGTTTTGTCAATATGGAAGATTGCTGGAATTAATGTTGTACATGACTGGAACTATGGAACCATGGACCTGTGACATGAGCCTAAGGGCCTACCTCACTTCCAACATTTGGTATCAGAGCACTAAGGTTTTGGTTACAGAACTTTAGATCTTTGGCATCAATGCATTAAGGCTCATTCATAATCCTAGGTTCCTAGACTTCCAGATTTACAACATATGATTTGAAAGCATCTTCTAACATTTGACATTTGACATACACACTTAATCTAGATGAGTAGAGATTTGAGAATTAGACACTTCAGTTACATTCATCAGTGTGGAGTACGAAGTTGATGATCTGTTAGCAGCCGAATATTTTTGGAAGGGTATGCAAATACTTTACAAAAGTATTGTTTGAAGACCCAGACTTGATGAAGAGAAGACTACTTCAAATTCAAGGAAGAACAATGGTTTAGAGAAGATGAAGAAATCAGATCAACATCAAATCACAGGTATCAGTTTCTACTATCAGATTATCGTTTGCAGGTCATATCTTAGAAGAGCAGTTATGAAGAGATTTGAAGAATTTCAAGGAATGCTTTTATACACTTCCATTATTTGAAAGTTAAAGGCTACATCAAAATAGGTATCTAGAGGTTTTTCCAGAGAGTTTTGAGAAATCTCTTTCATGGCAAGAAAGTTCATCTAAGAAGACAAGTGCAGAGATGAGATGAGTTTTTTCAGCCAATTTTCTGTTGTAAGTTGGTTGGATATCAAGGTACAAATGTATCTAGAGAAGGTAACTCTAGAAGGGCAATTCATCATTCAGACAACGATTGGTGAATTTAGTCGTTTCAGACATTTAAAGCAGAATTTTGATTCAGAGATATGAGGAGATGATAAAACATGTTTCTATATTCACTTCCATTTATATACCATGTTTGTTTTATCTCTTACTCTTAGCATTAGAGGAAGAGAAAAGTTCAGTTGAAGAAGTCAAGAGTGCTTACTACTTCAAGATGAAGAGAACAAAAGGTATGGAAGAGAAGTTTGAAGATGTTGACATCATCAGGTGGAAGAAAGATGCAGAAGAAGAAAGTCCATCATTTCCAAAAGAAAAGTAAGACTTCCTTTTCTCTCATATTTTCCATATACTTTTCCTATTTTATCCTCTACATCCAAAGACAAGTCTACGAGAACATCTTGTTTAAAGAAGAAGCAGTTTCTTGTTTTGCATTACACTTGGTCATGATTTAGTAGATTTGACAAAGAATTGCATTGAGAGAAAGAAAAGCAGCAGATATATGTTTTGACTCATATGTATATGAGTTATGAAGCTTTTAAGCGGACAGCTTATATGTTCCCTCAAAAAATTCTTGGAGTGTCAATACAGAGCTACTTGGTATATGACAAGTTGCAGAGAAGTATATTTCTTCTTTATCTAACTCTTGTGGTAAAAGAGTTTTTTGTAGCAGATGTTGAAGACTTGGGTTGAGGTTTTATGTTTGGAAAAGGTTACCTCATATTCAATATTTTCAGAAAACTTCAGAAAATTCAGACTTGTTGATGTACCAGTCAGTTGAAGAATCTACTTTTTATGATTGTCTAGATTTTTGGATACATGTTTGTATTCCAAAAGGTGTTCCATCATATCCTATCACTTGATTGAAAAGTGGAGTTAGCCAAAAGAAAATCAAGCAGGTACTATCACATTTCACCCGGGTAAAATATGAAAGTTATGAAGTATCAACTTGCAGCTTTTGGAGTTCTCAAGGTGAGAAGTTTGTCCACTTATGGTTCAAGTAGGAATTTCAGATTCCTTAAAGGATTTGTTTGAAGAAAATTTTTACAACTTTTTGAGAAGCATGGACACTTGGAGACATTCAGGTAGCAAATCAAACATTCAGACATGAAGGTTTGATAAGAGCAGATTCTACACAGGAGAGATCATTGATCTTGGATAGATCTTGTATGATCTTGAGTATTTATGATTCAATTGTCTATCCTTTGTTTGATAAGGTTCTTAGCATTGGAAGAAGTAAGTCAAAGATTCAGATTCTATCAGATTTGTGTTGCAGAGAAAAAGAAGATACTTGTTATGTTACAGAAGATTATGGATCCTAAACTTTTGTTTCAGATACAAGTATTGATCACTAAAGATCAGATTTATTGAAAGAAGGAAGACGTTCCACATTTCATAAAGTCTGATATATTTGAAGAATACTGGATACTAGTGTTAAGTCATCCAGGGGGGTGATGAAACATGAAGACTTATTTTCAAGCCATATGTGAAAGAATGCAGATTCATACCTACAGGTATTCCTATTTCAGGTATTCCTATATTTCCTTTGTCAGGTTCTCTTTATGTTCCATCTTTGAAAGAAGAAGGAAGAAGGAGAATGTTTGGAGAAAGTTCTTGTTAGGATGTTCCTGTTCAGGAGAAGGTTCTAGAGTTCTATTGAGGAGAAACTTGATATTTCAGAAAGGTGTATTTCAGAA
Organism: Ceratopteris richardii; assembly: GCA_020310875.1. NCBI lineage: Eukaryota > Viridiplantae > Streptophyta > Polypodiopsida > Polypodiales > Pteridaceae > Ceratopteris > Ceratopteris richardii. Next base: position 85,287,469 of record CM035443.1, read on the forward strand.
GTGCGCACATATATGTTTATACCAACTTCTGAAGGAAAGAGGTATGAAGGATTTAAAGGATGAAGACATGATGACATCATAGATTTTTTGACTCATATTGAGTTGAGTACAGTCAGAGATGAACCAGCAGTGTTCATAATGCACTAAATTGTGAGTTGTCAGTCACAGGTTCCAGGATTCAGTTCTTGATTAGTGTATTTACATGACGCAGCAGAAGTACGTTGAGAAACCTTTTTTGAAGGTAAATGCAAATATGTGGATCCTAGTGTATGTTTTCAGGTTCTTGAAGACAGGAGATAGCAGGTTCAGATACAGTTCATGCTATATTTGTTGTCAAGCAGTGATTGCTTGATGAGAACACTATTGGATATCTAGTTTGCATATTTTCTCAAGTATTATGGTTCATATTTAGCAAGTTCAAAAGGAAAGTCAAATTCAGTTTTGAAGAAGATTTTTTTTCTGAAGTACGACAGTACAAGCTTGAAGCTTGTGACAAGCTATTTGAAGCTTATAATAGTTTGCAGCTTATGAAGTTTGCAGATTCAGTCCAGGTTGTACCAATATGACATTGCAGGGGGGATTGTTGGAAATCAATATCCTATTGGTCAAACAATATTCCATTGGTCCATTTATAGTTCTATTGGTCAAATTGTACTCCATTTATAAGAGCTCACTCTTAGTCCTTCTTAAAGGAAACGGGCGCGCACAGAATGTTTATAGTTCCTCTTCACTCCTTGTACAAGAAAGGACGACGGGCAGCGTGGTTAGTTCATCAACCTCTCAACCGAATGACCCGAGTTCAAATCCTGTAGACGGCAGCATTCGCGGACAAATATGTTTATAGCTTTTGCTTTATTAATGTCCAACGGCACACGATTAAAACGCAACGCGTTATGCTTTTCAGACAAAGTACGATCGTAGTGCTTTATTAGCTTTTCAAGGACAACAACTACTATATAAGAAGCACCTTGGGCTCATTATATTTATCCTTCACCTAGGATCAACACAAGCTCTCTAGAGCTTGGACCTCAGTAGAGGTGGTGTTTTTTCTAGCACATGGGGCAGCCATGGTGCTAACTTGAAGCATGTTGAGGAGCAGCTATGGAGTTCTTCTTAGTGATTCTTCTTGGAGAAGATGAAGGGTGTGCTCACGCTCTAGCTCACGGAGAGGAGGTCATCTCTTGTTCATGGCAAGAAGACTTGGTCATTAGCAGCTTGATGGTGAGGATCGCCCATCTACATGATGTATTTGAAGATCATCTTCTACAAGAAGATGTTAGGTTGAAGATTATCTTCTACAAGAAGATGTCTGGCTACTTCAAAGACATTGGATGGGACCATCTACATGATTTTGAAGATTATCTTCTACAGGAAGATATTAGGTTGAAGATTGTCTTCTACAAGAAGATATCTGGCTACTTCAAAGACATTAGATGGAGTTTAACATAAGATTCACATCTTATGTTAAAGTATTCAGGTACATATTCTCTTTATGCACACAGGTACTACTTGAACTTTATGGAGGTCGTGGCGTTCATGTCAGGAGGAGTCCTATTTGGCATAGGTACAAGAGAATCAGTACTTATATGCTTTATGCATATTTTATGAGGTGTTTAAGAAGGTGTGTTCACATGAGTTTGAGGATTTCCGTTCACACTGATCCTTCCTCATTCAGTCACTCATATTCACTCTTCTATAACCTATTAGGTCACACATCTCATGTATATTCAGATTACTGCCCACACATCTGAATATGTTTGTTACATTGTACATTCACTCATTCATCCATTTCTCATCACATAGAGTGGTTGAGAGATATGCTCCCACATTGTACATTGAACATTGGTATATATGATACTATGAGTAAGCGATGGCTTACGTAACACCTTACACATGATGTCTATTCTTTCTCTATCTTTATCTCATCATTTGTATGATTAAGTTGTGGTATGTTCATGTTTTGTCAATATGGAAGATTGCTGGAATTAATGTTGTACATGACTGGAACTATGGAAGCATGGACCTGTGACATGAGCCTAAGGGCCTACCTCACTTCCAACAAAGTGTGACATCCACCGCACCGGTACAGGTAGTGACTAGAGCTCAGGCATTGCAGCAGAACCAAGGGGTAAACCAGGATAAGAACCCAGAGGCTAGTGAAACCGAGAGCATGACAAAGAAAAGGACTAGAGCGTGGAAAGATAGTCGGGAAAGAATGAAAAGACAATGGGCTAAAAAGATGAGTGAACTTGAGGAAAGCATAAGAGAAACCAAGGCCAGGATAACTGAACTCACATCTCAAACTCCCTCTCACACTACCCCATCACCACCATTCCCATCGCCATTCGACCCGCCACCTTCCAACCCACCTCATACGATTCCACCACCCCCTAGAGTAGGATCAGTATTAGCTGATCCCACTCCTGAAGACATAGACATGATGCTTAAAGCATATCAGGCCAGAATCCAAGAAGGGCCAAATGTCACAAATCATGACAAGTGCTACCCTAGAGCTGACCTAGAGATAGAAAGAACCAAGCTTTGCGCGAAAATGGTCGCATTGGCTCAGACTATGTTTGAAGCCAGTCGCCTTTTCAATTACTCGGGCTCAGCCAAGACGCAATTACACTTGGATGGACTTCTAGAGAAGTTAGAGGGTATAATTGCAAGATCTGCCAAGGAAGAAAAAAATCAAGAAAGAGATAAAGCAAGCAAAAACATGACCCATCCCCCACCGAAAGCTTATGTGCCCAATTCCACTGAACCAGACAACCCCCCCTCCCTAGAAAGAATAGAGAATCTAATGGCACAATCACAAAAGGAACTCGCCCCTCAACACCATGATAAGGCTAGTGAAAGAGCAGGTCTTCCTACCCGGAAAGCCTATGTGCCTGAGGCCTATGTGCCTAACTCTACGGAGCCAGACACCTCTTCTTCTATGAATCAGTACACACCAGAATTCTTGCGAGAAATTCAAGAAGAGAAATGGGCTAAAGAGAGTGAAGTTCCTCCTCCCATTGAACTAGTGGATGACACACACGATCAATTCCCACAAGACCTTCCTTCCATTTATGGAGAGCAGGAGAGTGCCCATTCTCAAGAAAGATTAGACTTCGAGTCTAATTCTTTACAAGAACTACCCCATTTCACAGGCCCATGGGAAGCAAAGTCCACCTGTATGAGAGCACCTACAGTCATGGTAAGAAACGAAGATTCAATCTTACCTAGGAACACAGAGGTAGTGAAAAACACTAAAGTGCAGTGCAATCTCAAGTTAGAAGAGCTACTCAAGGTTAGACCTGAATTATGGGAACATGTCGCCAAACAAGTACCAGCGATAGTGAAACCTCATTCCCAGGTAGGATCACATAGGACGGTGCCAGAGATACCCTTGGATAAGATAGGAGATATGTGTGAAGGTGAAGAAGGGAATACCTATCTTCCCATTACCTACCAGGAGCACACCACCAAGGCAATTTTGGACTCAGGTGCAGGAGTTGCAATTGCCACCACTTCCCTATGGAAGCGTTGGGGCAAGCCAGCACTCAGGCCAACGAGAATGAAATTGCAGATGGCCGATGGTCATATTGAGAGACCCTTAGGATTGCTAGAAGGAATAACTCTCACCACCTGTGGTGTCGAGTTTGAGCATACATTTGCTATATGTGACTTCAGCAAAAATCATGCCTATGAAATGATCTTGGGACGACCCTTTATGCGGCAGTTGCAAGTGGTACAGGATTGGGGAACCAACTCCTTGTACCTGCAGCACTTAGGTGTTACGACCAAAGTGAATCTCAAAGATTACTCTCATAGAGATGTTCCTCCTATCCAATGGAACCCCATCCATAGAGCCAAAGATGATACAGAATCGGTGCATTCCATAGGATCAGGATCCTCATGGATGCATGAAGACACCCACTTATGGATGTGCAAAGTAGCAGTAGAAGAAGAGAAGAGAGAAAAAGCCAGAGAGGTAGGTGCAAAAGAAACCCATAGATCAATCTAAGACCCAGCCTATGCACCTGTAGTCTTTCCGGATGAAGAATTTGAACCCCACGGCTGGGCAGAAATCCTAGCAACAATGGATGTAGCCATCAATGAAGAACAATGGACACCTCACTGTGATGAGGATGGCTATGACATTTCAGTCTTCTCCATAGAGCCAATCATGGGAGAGGCAGTTCTAGAAGAATGCGAACCTAGCCCTGATGCATTTGAGGATGCAAGTGACTCCGATCTAGAGTCAATCATTATGGACCCACCTTTTGCATCAGATGAAGAATATTTCTATGAAGTAGAATTTCAACCCAAAAGGCACGGAGAGCTTACAAATGATGTGCGGCTAGCCACACATGTGACCCCAAAGGAAGAAGAGAAGAAAAGAAAGAAGAGAGCAGTCACACCAGAAGAGGAAGAATCTTTGTTTGAGGTCCCAAAAAATTTTAAGAAGTATGAGATAGACGACAGGAGAGTTATGATAAGAATGCCTAAACGAGAGGCGCAATCGGGAGAGGCCTATGATAACAAAGAAACCACCAAGAAAATAGTAGTGGCCCTAGAAGAAGGAGAGGAGAGATGCACGTACATAGGCCATGACCTAACAGAGGAAGAAGAGCATGCGTTAATAGCCTTGCTAAGAGAATACAGAGATGTATTCGCTTGGAGTTACAAGGATTTGAAAGGTGTGGACCCTGACATATGCTCACACACTATCCCCATGACCTCAGATGCCAAACCCTCTAAGCAAAAGCCATATACATATAATGATAATTATGCTGCCAAGATCAAAGAAGAGATAGATAGGCTGGTTGAAGCTGGATTTATCTATGAAATTGAGCACACTGAGTGGGTATCCCCCATCGTAGTGGTGCCCAAAAAGAATGGTAAATTACGTGTATGCATTAACTTAAAGAAGGTCAATGCAGCCACAATCCGAGATAACTATCCACTTCCCATCACAGAACATCTCTTAGAAAGAGTGGCAGGCAAGGAAGTGTACAGCTTCCTTGATGGATTTTCGGGCTACAATCAAGTAGCCATAGCTCCAGAGGATCAGCATAAGACAGCCTTTGCCACAGAATGGGGCATTTTTGCCTTTAGAGTAATGCCATTTGGGCTTACCAATGCACCAGCTACCTTCCAGAGACTAATGTGCCATGTATTTAAGGAGTTCCTGAGGAAGAACTTAGAAGTCTATGTTGATGATCTTTGTGCTCATTCCAACATTAGGCAAACCCATATTCCCGAACTCAGACAAATCTTTGACAAATGTAGAGAATATCAAGTCTGCCTAAACCCAGAAAAATGTGTTTTCATGGTCAGGCAAGGCAAGATTCTAGGACACATAGTGTCAAAGAATGGCATATCCACTGATGAAGAGAAAGTGAGAGCCATCGCAGAACTACCTAGGCCAAAGAATGTCAAGGAAGTACAAGCTTTCATGGGGCATTGTGGTTACTACCGCCGGTTCATTCACATGTATGCCGTCATTGCAAAGCCCATGTACGGACTTCTGACTAACTTTGAGTGGACTGATGAACGTGAGAACTCCTTCCAGGAGCTTAAACGAAGGTTATGTTCAGCACCAATCTTGACCACACCAGATTGGAACAAGCCATTTCATGTTCATGTGGATGCATCCAATTATGCTATTGGGTGTGTACTCGCGCAACCTACTGGTGAAGGTAGTATGGATCTTCCAATTGCCTATGCCAGTAGACAATTGAATGCAGCTGAACGAAATTATACCACTACAGAGAGAGAAGGCTTAGGCATGGTATATGCAGTCAAGAAATTTAGACACTATTTGCTTGCAAATAAGTTTAAATTTTTTACTGATCACCAAGCATTGTTATATCTCGTGAACAAGCCATGCAATACAGGAAGATTAGTAAGATGGTTTCTCTTACTAATGGAATATGATTTCGAGGTTGTGGTAAGGAAAGGGAGGACTCATTTGAGAGCAGATCACCTTTCTAGGCTCACATCTGGAGAAGCCCCACAAGGAGTATCAGATGACCTTCCTGATGCTTACTTGTTTAACTTGGAAGTGGTACCGCAGTGGGCTAAGCCATTAGTGCCAGTATTGACATACGGACCTAACCATCCAGTAATAAACACGCAGGATAGAGAGGTAGTAAAAGCCCAAAAATATCACATCATGGCAGGAAGTATGTACAAGCACACAGATCAAGGAATCTTGGCTTGTTGTGTGGAAGAGGATGAGTACACTAAATGGTTGCAATTAGCACATGTAGGTGCATTAGAGCAACACTACTCAAAACAACGAACCCTACAGACACTAAGGAGACTCAGAGTGCATTGGCCAACTATGGAAGCTGATGTCCAAAAGTTGTGCAAGGAATGCCCAATCTGTTGCACTAAACCACCTGTGGAACATGCCACTCTTTATCAAGTGTCCATAATGCCGGATTGGAGTGAACCACTAGTATCCTTTCTGAGGACAAAAACATTCCCTCCAGACATGACTCTGGCTAGGAAAAGGAGTTTAGAACAAGAAGCCTAGGATTACTCACTTATTGGTGATAATCTATACAAACGTGGTAAAGACGGTTACCTGAGACTATGTGTCCATGAGAGTGAGTATCTCAAGATCTTGGACACTGCTCACCAAGGTGTAGCAGGAGGACACTTTGGACCAGATCGGGTGATCAAGGCAATACTATTTGCGGGCTTCTGGTGGCCGACCCTTCACATGGATGCACATACCTATGTGAAACGATGTGATGTCTGTCAGAGAACTCAGTATCCTATACGTAAAGATGAGATGCCACTGAAACCTATGATGGGTGGACGTGCATTCTCTAAGTGGGGAATAGACTTCGTAGGTCCTATTAATCCCCCAGCTAAGGGTTCCCATGCAGAATATATCATTGTTGCAACAGACTATCTAACAAAGTGGGTAGAGGTAAAAGCCACAACGAAGAACGATGCTCAAACAACAGCTAAGTTTTTATTTGAGAATGTGTTCACTAGATACGGGCTACCTATAGAGCTAGTTAGTGATAGAGGCACTCACTTCTTGAATGAAGTTATTGAAAATCTGCTCCAAGAATTCTTGGTAGTACATAAGAAGTCTGCCCCCTATCACCCTCAAGCAAATGGCCAGGCTGAGAGCACCAACAAGATCTTATGCAATGTACTGACGAAATTAGTGAACAATAAACGCTCTGATTGGGACAAACAGCTACACCATGCTGTTTGGGCATACCGAGTTGCCTACAAAACGGTACTCCAAGCCACTCCCTTTCAAATGGTGTTTGGTCAAAATGTTGTGCTACCTTTAGACTTTTTGATACCTACATTGAAAGTGGCACAAGAGCATGAATGGACGGGTCATGAACTCTCCTCTAGACTTTTTGACCTTGAACGATTAGGAGAAACAAGACTGAGAGCAGCTGCAGGGATATATGCATTGAAGCAACATGCGAGGAAACTGGAGAAGAGAGGCTACGGACCCATGATCATTAACAGAATCTCAACAAGTGGAGCAGTGCAACTAGCCACATTAGAAGGCGATGTTCTCCCAAGTTATATCAGCAGATGCAGAGTCAAGTTGTATCAGGAACCTCTCACAGAGGAAATGCTAAGTCGACTCAATACTGCTAAGAAACGCAAAGAGGAAGAAAAGCGAATTCGAGAAGAAGCTCAAGCAGAAGCCCTAGAGTGCATACGAAGAATGAAATTAAGAAGACAAGGTAGAGAGCACCCTAGGCAAGATGCATATGCAGATCAAGGATATGACGTGGCTATGTGTGAAGTTTCAGGTATTAGCTCACATAGGATAACTGATCGACATCCTTTCATAACCTTAGATATAGGACAAGGAAAGAGTGCAAGGACTGTAAGAGCCTTGATTGACTCAGGTGCAGCCACTAGTGCTGTTAAATTGTCCTACTGTCAAGAGTTGCAATTAACTGTCAATCCTGTGGAAGCATATCTCATAGGATTGGGAGGTGTGGAAACCCCTTGCATGGGCGAGGTGGAACTTCCCCTCTATATTCATGATGAGGCAATGACAGTTAAAGTACTAGTACGTCAAGATGAGGACCTCACTGAACCCCTTGTCTTGGGTCAAGACTGGATCTATGACCAAGCAGTCAACTTAAACCTAAGGAGTGGACTTCTTCAGGTATGGGTGAATCAAACTAGAATTACAATTGAGTTAAATAATGGAGCACTCAAGGAACTAGGAAAGGCACAGACTCCTGGTCCCTCCAGGGGTACACATGAAGTTGACCATGCTGTTCTTGTCTAGGGCTATGTGATATAGAAGAACGAAGATCTCAAAGAAGGAGTCAGAACCACAATGGAACTCCCTTCTTTTCCAAAGGCCAGAAGGAGGCAGCAACTAAGAGCAGATCAATCACTGAAGACTCTCCAGGCGAGAGACCAAAAGAACGCGCGAAGCAGAACGACTCAGCCGATGAAACAAATGTGGGTGCGAAAAGACGAGCTGTCGACCGTAACTAAGTCGCAACAACGGTCTCAACTTCCTATTAGTAATCAACGACTTGATGCTAATAAGAGGACTCCTAAAACCTCTGTTGAGAAAGTGAAATCCATTTAGGTACCCAAGAAGTCGATGAAGGATGAACCACAATCAAGACAAATTTGGGTGCCTAAAGCTTGCTTGCGGGCTCAACTAACCCCACACAATTCACATCATACACGACAGGGTTCACTCGCTCAAGCAGCCGCCACCCACTCTTGTCTGATACACTCGAACACGCTGCCACCTAGAAGCACGCACAGACTCACTCGTAAATGGGTCCCAATGACACAACAACTCCCAGCAGAATTACTCATGCAACCCTCCCGAATCTCCACAAAACCAAGACCAAAAGCCATCCACAGTGTTTGACAACCTAAGACTTGTAATAAACCCCCCGACCCCATTCTGTGAATTCACCTCCACTTACTAACTGCACTAGTCAGATTGTGCATCTTTCCATCTAGCTCCTAGGACTATCCAGGCATTAACTACACACACTGTCATCGTGCACTCACTGACCACTGACTCATCATCTACCTCATATTAATGTTGTAACGAGGCAACGACGGGTTTATTCTGTCCATTACAATGTTAACACATGGTTCTATATTCTCACAGAACCAACAAGCAAGCAGGGCCATGGCAGAAGCCGGAGGTGCCAGTTCTCACGCCGGATCTAGCGCACAGATTGTGGATATAGAAACACTCCTCCTCGAACCACATCTCACTGAAAGACCGCAAGAACTTCAAGTTGTGCATGTACTCCCAGTTCAGGATCCTCCCCAGGGGCACACCTCTCAAGTGGGCAAACACGCTCATTGGTTCAGTGATGTTGCAGGACCATTGGGTGATGGAACCTATTTTTGGGAAGCTGAATTGGAGTTTAATGGTAAATGGGGACGCTACCATTTTTTCACGCGCGAATTTGAGAGCTATCAGAATGCCGAAGTAATGCATGCAGTATGGACCAAAGCTAGCCTGGACAGTTATTTCAGGGCTCACTTACCGAAGCCAGATTTCTTACGTTGTTCTTATCTTATCAGTACCATCACTCCTAGCAGGGCCAAGGGAGGCGACAGCACTTTTGTGTTACCCTCACTATTGCTGAGTCACGAACTTAAAAGATTCAAACTGACCCTCAATCTGGTACGAGAAGCATTGGGCATGTATGGTATGCACATTCCTACTGAAAAGGAAACAATGGTTCCAGGCAGAATGAAACATAAAGATCTCAATAACCTGAAGGATATGGTAGCAATGACACCGACCATCGCTCTTCACCTACGGACCGTCATGCAGCATTTTGCTTTCCCCACCCAGGAAAGATTCACCATGCCCCCAAAGAAGATATGGTTTAGCTTGTATTTGGCAGAGACAGAAAACCTCCCTATCAACGTGCCACATTGGATCATAGATCAGATTCACCTAGCCCATCAACGGTGGAACAAGAAGCAAAAAAATGTGCTCCACGGATGTTGTGCTCTGACCAAGATAATCTATCGATGTCTAGCCTATGACGTGCCTATTCAGCGGGCACTCGTATGGTCCCGGGCCCAGGAATTCCAGAGAAGGCTATCAGCGGCAGGTCCCCCATCAAAGAAGATGAGAGGGGGAGTCCAATTACCCTGCGCTCAACCAAGGGGAGCCACCACTACACCAGAAATTACCCCTCCCCAGACACGACGCATTAGACCATTCACCATTCGGCTAGCAAGACCAAGTACAGAGGGACCCAATCTGGTGTTTCCACCCGTCCCATCGGACTTGGAATTTCCACAGGGCTTTACTCTCAATGATCTCACTGATGAAGAAGTGGCTCGGCTAATCTACGACTCTAATCTTGAAACGGAAACAGAGCAAGCTCAGGAACCACAAACCCATACAACAACGTCAGCCCCCACCCGACCGCAAGTGGTAGAAGTCGACGTAGATGAACAAGAGACCGAACAAGAGGAAGAAGCCTACGAAGAACAAGAGTATGATGAACTTTCAGAGTTAGCAAGTGCCCCCGCGTATTCGGCACAAATAAAAAGACTATATCAAACCATGCAGCTAGTTCAAGAACAGCATAAAATGTCACTTGAAGCAGGCAAGAAACTCATGAACCAATTGCTGGCAGAGGAAGGTGTGGATGATATGTTCATCGAGTCCATCAACCTACATGTAGATGCAGTAGGATTGGATGAGGCCATTCATGAGGCAATGGCCTACATTCACCGATTTGAGAAAAGAGTTCCCGCCCGTCCCATGAGGTCCGGGAAACAAATTCATATCAACGTATCAGCACCAGGAGATACAACGCACGCAGACGAACATCAGGAAGCACCTCTGTCACCACCCTCCCCACCTCTCACTACACAACTCGCTCCACCACATGACACTATCACCACCACGTCCACTACCACCACAATCGTCATGGGAATTCCACTCTCTCTGGGAATCCAATTCGGGGGTGTCACCATGCCCACTTTCACCACTCTCTTCACTAACGTCACTTCTACCCCACCCACGATCCCCATCTACACGGTCACTCAAACATTTGACACTATGGAAACATCTCCTGCCACTGCACCGCTCCCTCCCCCCATGCAACCTCCGTCTCCCATACCCCCTCCACCCACATCTCCACTTGCAGCCACATCATTCACAACTCCCTTTCCCGCCCCCAGTCCCCCTGCATCTTGACCTCTCCCTGCATCATTTAATGTAAATAGTATATTTCTAGCATTAAATCAATGTGTATATCAGCTTCAGAATGAGTACAGAGCTCTTGACGACCGGTATCAACAACTGACAACAAATCACCAGAACTTACAAAGGCAACTTACAAGTCTTGAAGAGGAAAATGCAGATGTGAATCAACGTTATACAACGCTTGAGCAGGCTCACCAAACACTACTGGAGGCACCCCAACCATCGAAAGAATCAGGCGTCAAACAACTAGAAGCCTTGCTCGAAGTATACCAGGCCGATAACCTACGAGTCAGACGTAACTTGGCGCTACTCAGGAAACATATGGCCACAGCACTTGAAGAGAACAAGAGACTGCAGAAACAAAATGAAGATAATCTGGAAGCGGCAATGGAAGGCTCTCCCCACGAAATTGAACCAGAGCAGTTTAAAGCCGTACCTTCAGAGACAATGAAGACCATCTTAGAAAGCTATGCAGATCTATTAGATGCTCATGATGAGTTGGAAAGGGAACGTGATGAGCTGCATGGCCAGCTCAAGAAACAGGAGGCTCCAACCAAAGTAATAGAGTCGGCCTCGACTTCAGAGGAAGTGAAGGCATTGACAGAGCAGGTGGTTGAGCTCCAGAAAAAGTTACTAGAGTATGAAAGGCAACCCTCTCCAGTTATTGAACCTGAGCCAGAAGACTTGGTTCCCATTGAGGTAGATGATTCGTACGAGGAACCATATGTTCCTATGCCAATGCCAGGAGGGCAACGAACCTCAGAGGGACTAGACACCTTGGAAGTGGAAGCACCCGAGTGGCTTTAGACACTGGAAAAGACAGCAAACACCCACGAAGAACGGGTGGCCATTCAGATCCAATCACGAGCAAACCTAGAAGAAACTGTCATAAAGTCAGAATATTTCAGAAGCATGTCTCATCATAGATGGATCGGCACCAATAATGACCAATATGTGCCATACTGCATACTTTTGGCCGATTACAACGCCGAGATTCAACGACAATGCGGCAAGCCTCCCACATTTGCTACACAATTTGGTCCACACGATATACCGGAAAGTGCTAAGCGTGGGTCCATCCATCAACCCACCTGGAGGATCAGGCTTTTGGAAACATATCCTGAAATGGTCCGAACCTGGAATAATATGCCGTTGTTTATTAAATATAATCCTTGTTACGTTCCAGTTCTTCGAAGACGCACCTGGCCTGAATTCACTATTGCCGTCAGAGACATCAAAGCCTGTGCAAAATGGTTAAATTACGTTTATCTAGCACCTCCACGAGGACCCCCCACGGTGAACTACATGATTTCTACAATCCGTCACTGGAGCATTCGGCTACGCAATAATCCCGATGTGATGGCCCAGATGTGTACGAAAATATTTGAATTAATGCTGATCACTTTCAGGACGTTTAAGAATATTAAGGACCCCCACTTCTCAGGAGCAAGCTTCGTGACAGGAAACCAGGATCTGGTGTACGATATGAGTACCACCCCCTCAATTGAAGTAATATATGCTTGGCACGCCAGAATCAAGTACCTCCCAGCCTGCTTTAAACAGACATTTGAGGAGATGTTCATCATAGGATTCTGGGAATATCACTCCGAAATCTTTATACCTAGACCATCACATCTCCTCCAATTATTTGCTGTGGCGAGAACTATTCACTCAGAACAATTGAGGGTGCCTCATCCAGATGTTCTCGGACCTGTGAATTGGGATGATTTGCTCACAGATCTAGCACGCGGCTTACGACTCGAAGAACACCACCTAGCCTCCGATGTCGTCCAATATTATGTTCAAAAACCCTCTAGACAAGGGTCTGTCAGGGGTGACAGACGCGAGAGTGGGGGGGGTGTTGGCAGCAGTCAGGGAACCGAAGGAGCCACAAGACGAAGAGAGTCAGAGCGAAGGGACAGCACAAGCAGACATGGCAGTCAAAGAAGATCTGGCAAGTAGGCCATCTAAATTTTTCAGACATCAAGGAGTTGAGCACACAAGAAGACAGAGCAAGTAGGGAGCTCAATGGTATGTATGACAAATCAATAGAGGAAATCCCTACACAAATAGTGATTTTCATCACTAAAAACCATTGTAAATATCATTTTGTATTTTTGTAGCTCCATTTTGTGCAAGCCAAGGAGTCCTTGAGCTTGAGGAGCTTTAGAAGTATCTACCTGCCAATTTTCATATTTTTTAGATCTCGTTTGAGCCCTCTAATAAGCCCTGGAACCTAATTTTTAACTAGGCCGGACACTAGGTCTGAACAGGGCCAAAGCTAGTCAAAAACTATAAAAGGAGCTAGAGAGCTCATTTTTGAGGGGGGATTGTAATTGAAATGAACCTGTAAGAGCTTTTTGAAAGTAATCTAAGAACTCCATTGCTTCTCACTCTTTGTCTTGCCGTGTGTGCGCGTGTGCGTGTATGTGTGTGCATGCTTGTGTGCTTCTCACTCACGCACTTGTGCTCCCACTTGCTCGAGGTCTTCATACCATCCTCACGTCTTCCCGGATTGACATTAAAGGAGGTGCTACTCATCACTGAGCTACAGCATACCCTTGAGCACTTAGCTCAAGACCCCCAATTTTTGCACCATACTTCTTCCGATGCATTTTCCAAGTAAGCATGCATAGGGCTACATTACAAAGCCGTGCACAAGGCACATATTTTCCTCAACCCATGCACGAGCACACTTACCCACCATCCATTATGGGTTATGAGTACTTGGCATGACTACTATGAATATCATCTTTGGACAATCTGAGGTCATCAATGGAGACTCACAACAACACAATCATGCTAGAATCCAACAAAGAAGTACATACCAAGGCACTACAACTTGCAAAGGCTCGCACTGGAAGAACCAGACAAACAACCCTGCCACATCTGGAAGCCACATGACTTTTGTTCATACAGAAGGGACACTCCCTCTCAAAGCACTACTTGGAACAACCACTACAACAAGGGTCTGTCATGGACCATAGACTCGAGAGGGGGGGGGAGTGTTGAAGCTGAAGGTCAAGGACAAAGCACAGGAGCACATCAAAGAGGTGGACACACAAGAAGAAGGAGCAAGTAGGGAGCTCCAAGAAGTGTATGTCAAATTTTCAGAAGAATCCCCTACAACAATAGTGATTTTCATCACTAAAAACCATTGTAAATACCATTTTCTATTTTTCCAACTCCATTTTGTTCAATCCAAGGAGTCCTTGAGCTTGAGGAGTATTAGAAGTATCATCCTACCAATTTTCATAATTTTTAGACTCCGTTTGAGCCCTCAAACAAGCCCTGGAACCTAATTTTTAACTAGGCCGGACACTAGGTCTGAATAGGGCCAAAACTAGTCAAAAAACTATAAAAAGAGCTAGAGAGCCCATTTTTGAGGTTAGCTTGATAGAGAATAGAGCTTTTGTAAGAGCACTCTTTGCAATAGAAGCTTTCCATTGTTCCTCTCTTTGATCTTACCTTGTGCACGTGTGTGTGTATGTGTGTGCATGTTTGTGTGCTTTCACTCACGCACTTGTGCCTTCACTTGCTCGTGGTCTTCATACCGGTCCTCACGTCTCCGCGGATTGACAAGTAAAGGAGGTGGTGCTTACTCTTGAGCTACACTTGGCTAATGCAGAAACTGATAACAGATTCTTCTTGATCCCTGGCACAAATAAAGCATCTGACAAGGTGAAAGAACTACCATCAGCAGTAGTCAAAATGATCTTACCAACTCCCATAACATGATAAGAGGAGTTGTTGGTGCATGTGACAGTATTCCCTATAGGGGCAGGCTCAAGTGAAGAGAAGAAACTGCGCTGCGAGGTAATATGTTTGGTCGCCCCACTGTCAAAGTACCAAACATCTGAGTCCACTGCAGACATGCACTGCTCATGAGAAGATGGGTCAAAACTGCAAACAGTAGTAAACACCCATTCTTCTTCCTGCACAAGATTAGCAGACTTTGTTTTTGGTGTAGAGGCTTCTGGAACAACCATTCCAGCCTCCTTTTTCTTTGCCTCTTTTGCAGCCAGTTTTGGATAGTTCTTTATGATATGATCATTCCCTTTACAGTACTTGCAAAACAATTTCTGCTTTTCTGATTTCTTCTCATCTTTATCCTGGTTCTTTGAATGTGTAGCATTTGCAGATTTTTGCTTACTAGAAGAGCTCCATTTTCCTTTGCCCTTCTGACTAGCCAGGAAAGCTTGATCTGCAACACGCATAATGGACCTGTTCTGCCTGGACTGATCTTCCTGCAACAGAACAGAGACTAACTCCTCAAATGATAAGGCATTCGGATTGCCTTTCATCATCAACCAAAGAATAGAAGCAAAACTCTGATATGAATCAGGAAGACCATTCAGAACGGTCTGCACAAGTGAGCTATCTGGTATAACCTCATCAGCAGAAATCAACTGTTCCTTCAAATTTTGATCTTCGTTAGGAAACTGTCCATAGAATCACCTTCATTCATGTGCTCACTCTCCAACTGTTTTCGGAGGTAAGCAACACGAGCCTCATTCCTAGCTTGGTACAATGTGGTAAGTGTATCCCAAGCATCCCTAGCTATTTTGCAAGAGCGAATATGAGGAATAATGGCACGTTTGACAGACAAACCTATCAATGCATGTGCCTGGGCATCTCTGCCATCCCAACGAATCTGCTCTGCAGTAGGTGCAACAGAAATAGTAGCACGAACAGGAATCTGCACAATATCATCTTCGACACCATCTTCATCAGCTCCAGCACCTGTATTTGCAGTACCTGTCGTTACACGTGTAACATGACGTCTTTCAACACCCTGCACAATGTTCCACAATCCTTTTGCAACCAAAACATGTCGCATCATATAAGCCCATAATGGGTAGTTGGTATGTTGAGTATTGGATATGCACACATCTTATTTGTGCATAGGAACCTTCTTTTTGGTGTTGAGTATTGGATATGCACACATCTTATTTGTGCATAGGAACCTTCTTTTTGTATCTACTTAGAGTTTCACATGAAAACTCCCTCTTAGACACTTTTTTATATTTCTCCTAAAGTAAAGCTTTTGAAAGCATGTAAAAATACCCATCCTTTTTGTAGAAGTGTAGAAAATTCCCCACGCACGTATTCTTGGAGATATGGTTGTTAGAAAGAATATTTCCCAAGATCTTTTTGAGATATGTTAGTTAGGCATGTGCTCCTTTTTGACTAGTCAAAAGGAGCACATGGGGGAATGTGTCTAGCCTATAAATAGAGGCTTATTTCTTGTACAGGGGAGCTTTTGGTCGTGCTCTCATGTAAAATCCTTTCAATGGAAGAACTCTCCTTTCTCTTAAGGCTTTGTGCATATATGTATTTAGTCTTGGAGAGTGTGAGAGTGAGGTGTGTGTGCATGCTAGCATTTTCCTTTGTGTGTAAGTAGAGTGTTGCAATTGTCTTGTATTTTACATATGTGACTAGGATCCTTGACTCCCATTGCTCCATATTTTCAAGCATGTGGCATAGCTGCGGGCTGATGGCCAATGGCTTGAACATGATGGAGGATGGGGTGGATGAAAGGAGAGTCTTTCTTGGGCCTTCCTTCTTGCTTCCATGCAAGGTGGTGTGGGTCTTGGCTCCCAAGGGCATACTACAACACCAAATTTGGCGCCGTTGCCGGGGAGAACGGCCTTTCATCACTTGGAGTGCTCAAGAGCATGTGGTAAGATATTGATTTGCAACTTTTTTGCTTATGGTCTTAGGTTATGTGTGTTGGCATGGCACTTTCACCCTTCCATTGGACCATTAGTTCCCCATTTCTTGTTTTTAGTAGGGTAGTTTTAGTTCATTTTGGTAGTTGCACAAGAACCTCCCTTAAACCTCCTTCTCTCTCACTCCCACACATATACACTTCCACTCACATACACCTTTGGCATCACTTCCCACCACTGTCATCTCTTGTCATCTCTGACACAAGTGATTGCCTTGGATAGAGAGATGGGGGGTACTTCCTCTTTGGCCCCTTTCTTCTATTCATTTTTTTTGAAAATCCACACAAAGAAAAGAGTTTTGAAACTGAAGCGCTTTGAAATCTCATAAACACATTGGAATTGGGATGATCTCACCGTCGGGGGGGGGGGGCATTGGAAAGTTGGAGTGTCGTTTTTCCATTAAACACGTACACAAGTGGTAGAGGGGAGGAAGAAAATGCAGAGTCTGATGGCACGAATCTCCTTTGTGAAAGATGCATTAACTCGCCAAAGGCTCGGGGGAATAATCATGCATGGTAGGTGGGGAAAGCAATTATCCTCCCTCCCTCCATCTCTCTCTTTCTCTCTGAGGTCGACAACCTATTGGCCCTCCCTCACAGAGGCCGCCTATGGTGTGGACTACTCCCTTTCTGCTCGTTTTGTCCAGGTTCGAGGTCGTGAGCTTCCCATCCTCTGACGCTTTGGGACCGAATCTCTCGTGGGCGCTGTGGTGATACTAGAATGGTAAAGAGTGACGCTGGTGCTCTGCTTCTCTCTTACATTGTTGCAAGTGCCATCTCATGGACGGGCGCCCCACCGTCAGCCCCAGGGACCTAGAATTTTCGACCTAACAGCTGAAGTGTCTCACCCTCGACTACAGATGGTGTTTTATTGCTATCTATACAAGTAATGAAGTGTGATCTCTGAGCCCCCTTTGCACTCTTTTCAGAGGTGCGAAGCTCTTGGGGCATGCAACAGTGCTTCTCTCTTTACGGCACTCAGGATATCTCAAGCATCAGACCCTCGATTTTGCGGTGGTTGCTAAAAATGGTGGGCATATATTCGAGCAATCTCTACTGAACACTATTCGATCCTCGGGTGATTCTTGGACACTCAGAGAATAGATCTTTGTTGGAGAAATCCAAGGAGTTTCACCTATGCACTTTAACAAAAAAAAAAGGTTGCACCCACCTCCTTCTCCATTCTCTGCTCCTCAGGGGAATGAAGAAGGCATCGCATAAACAGGTGACAACTCTGGATGAAAAAAGAAAACATCGGCCATATGATTGCATGTATGAGGTATACGAGGGATACCAAATACATATCATTACAGGCTATGTCGACAGATAACCATGCTTCCGAGTCGGTGGAGACCTGCTCCCAGAACTTTTCATGAAGGCAGCACTTCTGGGAGACTCATGGTGCAGCACTGGAGAATGTGTGTCCTTCAGCTTCCGCTATAGCAGGGGTCGATTGGGCGTTGGCTCCCCTTATTCGCACTCTAGTGATCTGTGAGGTTGATTGGGCTCACGGTGGTCATATCAACATACAGATCTGAGTGCTCGTAGATCTCCATTCAAGCGCTCTATCTCCTTTTCGTGGCTCTGAAGATGGGCGCTTCACCTGCTTCATTACTTGCGAAAATGAAATCATGCTTGATACATTCTCCATCCCTTGCTGCTGTACTCCATGATTATCATGGAGTCATACATGCTCCCCCCTCGCAGTTGCAAGATTCATTAGAAGGCAGGCACAGATGCTTGGTCAAGAATCAGGGCAGGATTCAGCAGAAGGATTTCGATATTGCTCCACAAGCATAGGAACGTAATACCTCATGTGGTGAACAATGTAGCGAATGTTTTTCTGGAGTTGGAGGTGCCATTGTGTTGATGTTATGCCTACTTTTGTTTGTGCTCTCTCTGACAGTCATATCATGAGCATGCAATGCTGGAACAGCCATCAAAGATTGGAGCGAAGTGTTTTCTCCTGCCTACTTCATATACAGGTTTTTTCCATAACCAGTAGGGCTTACCCACTTCTTCCCACTCCAACTCTGCCTCAATCGTTCCTTCAGCTGAGAATACCCGGGCACTCCTCGGATTCTATCCTTGAATGATTCCAGCAAGCCTACGAAGCTCCATACTATCCCCAACCTGTCTGATCATCAAAACCAAGAATGTCCAAGTTGTTTTCGATCTTGATTTAGAGATGTAGCCCTCTCAACAATCTGAGACAAATGAATCACACTTATTTTCATCAGAGCAAGCTGATACTGAAGTGAATCTTTGATTTGGCATGGCTATGAATGGTGCACCTGATCAAGATATTACGTTGCTACATTGGCTAATTGTGAAGACTTAAGACAAAACCCAAATCGTTTTTCAATGATAAAAGGCCTTATGTCAACCCTTGGAATGGAGGTAACTATACCCAGATTTGCATCCGCTGTACTACCATTTCCGTGATAGTCATGATCAGGAGAAGCAAGTGCATGAAGCAAGGAGGCTTATCTCTGCATATCATGTGCCTTGCTTTTGCACATACCCGAAGACGAATGTGGAATGTGGCTGCCCAATCGAATCCATTGTTCAAAGACAAAGGGTGAAAAATCTCTGAGTGTAGTTCCGTTTGGTACCAGATTTGACCTGCCACAACTTAGAAGCATACAAGATGGCTTGTCACTCCTTCTATTGACGAGCCCAAAGTCATCCTCCTGATCGCACTTGACTCTAATTACTTTGGTTCCTGAAGTTTGCAGACTGGGTCAAGCCATAGCCTACTTCAAGGATCTGCACGGGTGCAAACATTGCCATCCAATGACTTTTCCAATTGGTGCATGGTCGAATACTGGTGTATGGCTGATTGAGAAAATATGGAAACTCCGATTGGCTGCTATCATGAACAGAAGCAATGCTCTCTCCTAAGGACCATGACTCGACGTGCATTGTATGATGATGAAGATTTTGGTCGGAACTCAATGTGGGAGGATCACAAGGCATGCAACATTTTCTGGTTTACAGGTTGATTTCAAGCTTTGTGGAGCAAAATTGCTACAGGCATAGTACTCTATGATGCAACAGCTCTTGATCATGTGTTCAGCAAATGAAGAAAAGTCTTACCTCTAGCTGTTCAAATGCTGGAATGCATACACTAAAAGTCTGTCACATGCACAAACCAAATGCAGAATTATGGCAGTTCAGATCAAAATCAAGCAATAAAAATAGCTCGGCATGGAGAGAATCTCTTGTCGTCTGCAGGATCACATGGGAATAGAAGCTGAAGATCCTGAAGATGATTCCCACTGCTCATAGTGCTGTATCATCATCCATCCTTTGGAGTGTTGCTCTGTTGACGACAGGCTGGCAGGGATTTTGCTGAAAGATCAAGATGTGTCCTTGTCTATTACCCAGTTCAGAGGAAGAAGGTGTCGATGGTCCTTTTGCTGAAATAGAACATAGATGGCCTCACATCATTGTTTGGGAGGCTTCCTGAATGCTTGCTTCACCGCACAAGACAAAGTGACGTGAAATAATCTGTTGATAATCCATTCTACGCTGTGCTGGACCTGCTGCAGTGAGGTGGGGTTCCAAATTTGAGTTTGTTGGACTTATATCAAGAGGGAACCTGTCACTCTCCAGTGCTAGTTGTAATTGTCTGCTGAGGATATTATCAAAGATAGTGAGGAAATCTGCCAAGGATTAGTATAGGTCTTTAAAAGAGCTTGGATCATTCCTCAAGGTGGCAAACCAAGGAAACCAGACACAAGCTGATATGCATCACTCGAAGCTAAGTAGAGATGGAATTGTGGTGATGTATTGGCTAACCTTTGGAGTTATCTGTTTTGAATGCTCAACTTGATAAGGTTAGGCTGGGCTATGATTCACAAAGGTTTGAGTGCCTGTGATTACCCTATGCCGTGGATTTGTGCTCAAAACCCCTGTAACCACACATAAAGGATGGCATACTAGATTTGAAGGACCAAACAGGGATCCCAGGAAGGATGGCAAAAATGGGGGGTGCTGATTTGGTTGCTATCCACAATCCGAGCAGGTTTTAATTCTGGCTGGAGCCTGTACATCAGACCCATTTATATAGATGGACAGATGGAGATACAGTGACTGTCTTAACAAGTCCGCCTTGGCAAGAGGGAGTCAATTTCCTAAGACTCTTGATGTTCTGAGCTCTAGAAAACACGGGCAACTGAACAAACCTTATATCTGATTAAGATGTAAAAAATTCAAATGCATCTGGAATGTTGTCTTCAATGACGTGTTTGCTGCTGTTGGGAAGTCCACAAAGTAATGAGGTAACAGAAATTTGGAGCACCTACCGAGTTAAAGAATAGTATTTGGGCCATATCTGGTATATTTGACAAAGTTTACTGATAATCTATTACTGCCATGCTAGACCTGTTACATTGCTACTGAGTTCTAAATGTGGGTGATGCTAAGTACCACATCAGGCTATCTCCTTAATTGTTTTATGATGTCAAGATATGGTTGCCTGCTACAAAGTTAGCAGATACCAGGTTCGACAAGTTGCCAGAATGAGCTCCCTGATATGGATACTCACTGCAGATGTTAGTGTTCACAGATGCCTTCTATGCATCCATGGCTGGCTTGAAAAGAGAACATCCTAGTGATTGGTTCAAGCTGTGGAACTATTCTGAAGTGCTCTTTGCAACTCAGATGATACAAGCAAGTCTATCCGTAACTAAACATTGAAGAGGATACGGGTATGGAACCCTTCATGTATTCCCAACCGCCTGCAGCATTTGAGGAAGTTAAATCTTAAAATGAAGCTGAGCAACTCTGAAGAAGTGGCATTTACTGCTCCTGATCAAGCCTTCAGAGATCTTCAACCTCCTGAAACAGATTTTGCTAGAGCTGGGAAGTCCACAGAGTGGCGTGATGAAAGATGTGAGCTGATGGAATGTTTTGATGCTTAGCATGGGGGAGGATCATAGTGTACTTTGGTCTTCATGCTGGACTCACAAAAGCTGATGGGTTCTTCTTCAATCACTTCTTAAAAGTGAAGTGACATGCTACCTGAGATAAATTTGATGCCAGATCAGACTTGATATGCTTCTGCTCCCTTGGATGCTATAAAGCCTATTCTTCGAATACCTATGGGCATGGATCAGCCTATTGTTGTGATCAATTCTACCTACATTGTCTGTGCTTATGCTCCGATCACATCTGTAGCTAATGTTGGGTTTGGTTCCTGTACAACTCATCATGAGGCATCTTCCCCACACAAATCAATTTCTCTATTGGGTCCTGAGACTGGCACTAAAGTTTTTGTTGGAAAGCTTCCAAAATGCGATTGCTGCCTAGGTTTCTTGAGACTCCTATGCAGATCTGGGCACTCAATCCTCGTTGCTCAGCCAACTCCTCTGGTGAATGGTACCAGCACAGGCTGGAATGCAAGGACATTATACTGATGGACCAGCCAATCCTTATTTTGGAGTCTTAGTGCTCTCATTTGAAATGTGCTCTTTATGATTAATGCACATCATATACAGGACAAAGCATGAAGGAAGGTGGCTACTGGGCTTCAATGCTTCTGGTCAACATGTTGGAGGTTGCTCCTCACCAAGTTGCTGGGGTCCAGGTTGCTCCCCATCACTCTACTGATGGCTTGATGCACTAGGTTTGCTGACTGCTAGCAGGGAAGCTGCATGACATTTTCAGGACTATCAACTGATGGTTTTCTACCTGCAAATTCTAGGAAACTAAGTCGTGTGGCTCTCAAATGGTTTAAGCTCCTTGCTTTATTGTTTATATATGAGTATTCAGCAGATATTGGCTGGCACAGGGTTTTTGGGTTTTTGTGTGACTGCCCAAAGTGGAGATTATGTCTGCTGCCTTTTCCGTCGCTTGGAGAAGATGATCTGCATTATATGTGAATGCTTTGCTGTGTACAGATGGCTGTTCCTCAGATTCTCAGAGTGGGTCCTCACTCTAGTATGGTCGTGTCTGCTCATATGGTCAGGGATGACAGTCAGGATCCGATTGTGACTTTCTTTTTTACTGTCTCTTCTGGGGGACTATGTCTCAAGTCCTATCTACACAACAAGATACTAAATGCGCTTTCTACATGTTGGTGATGGTGCACACTCACCAATCAGGAAGCTTGATGGATGCCAAAGTTGGTGATGCCCTGTCAGTCTCTTACTCAGGGTGTGTTGTTAGATATTGGACTTGAGCTACTTCAGTGTATGACTGCCATATTTTGGGGATTGTGTCCACTTTCCCAGCCATCTTGTGGGAAGCTTGGTACATTTTTTATGTTAGGACTACTATCCTAAGATGTGCCCTTTCTTGCTCTGTCTTGTTTGCAATGGTTGTGTATGCACATGAAGTTTTTGGACTCGCAGTTTTCAGGTCCTCTAAAGACTTGTTCAGAGGGATTGCTGCATTTTTGGCAACAGAGGCTGTTGGTTACATGGTTGGGCTGACTGCACTCCTAGGGGGATTGTGTCGCTCAGCCTTGAAGACCCGAAGCTCTAAAGACCGCACGACTTGAACACTTCAATAATTGCTGATTTGAAGATCTAAAGACTCAAACCTGGACCAATTCTGCAATGTATGCCCCTCTTATCTTAGCTTTGTCGAGGATGACAAAGTCTAGGAGGAGGAGGGTGTTGAGTATTGGATATGCACACATCTTATTTGTGCATAGGAACCTTCTTTTTGGTGTTGAGTATTGGATATGCACACATCTTATTTGTCCATAGGAACCTTCCTTTTGTATCTACTTAGAGTTTCACATGAAAACTCCCTCTTAGACACTTTTTTATATTTCTCCTAAAGTAAAGCTTTTGAAAGCATGTAAAAATACCCATCCTTTTTGTAGAAGTGTAGAAAATTCCCCACGCACGTATTCTTGGAGATATGGTTGTTAGAAAGAATATTTCCCAAGATCTTTTTGAGATATGTTAGTTAGGCATGTGCTCCTTTTTGACTAGTCAAAAGGAGCACATGGGGGAATGTGTCTAGCCTATAAATAGAGGCTTATTTCTTGTAAAGGGGAGCTTTTGGTCGTGCTCTCATGTAAAATCCTTTCAATGGAAGAACTCTCCTTTCTCTTAAGGCTTTGTGCATATATGTATTTAGTCTTGGAGAGTGTGAGAGTGAGGTGTGTGTGCATGCTAGCATTTTCCTTTGTGTGTAAGTAGAGTGTTGCAATTGTCTTGTATTTTACATATGTGACTAGGATCCTTGACTCCCATTGCTCCATATTTTCAAGCATGTGGCATAGCTGCGGGCTGATGGCCAATGGCTTGAACATGATGGAGGATGGGGTGGATGAAAGGAGAGTCTTTCTTGGGCCTTCCTTCTTGCTTCCATGCAAGGTGGTGTGGGTCTTGGCTCCCAAGGGCATACTACAACATGGTACCATCCAACTTATCCTCAACAGCCAACATACGGAATACATCACTGCTTTCAGACATGGCCGGTGACTAAAATACCTCGATGTAGAAAATTGACTGTATCTCAAAAAGTTGAACAAAACTGCCGAGACGAGTTCTGCTAGACCTATAGCAGACTTCGAGACGCTTAAACTGGTGAACAGAAACTGGTATATACCTTTGGCACAAAAAGACGAAATAGCCTACACAAGCACTGCGATAGTGTGTTCGGAGTATGCTCACCAAGATTCGTACGATTCTGAGACTGCAAACGGAGGAGTGTCGATGGCGCCCTAGATGAAGCGACGACCTGCTCTAATACCAATTGTTGGAGTTAGATGTCTTCGGAAGCATGCGAACAGCACAAGGAAGAAGAAGAAGCTTGGAGCACAAACACACAATACTGAATGTATTACTAGAGAATGTACAAAGATAAGTAGCCCATTAGGGCAATAGGCGTATATACAAGCGGAGGGAAAAAAACCTCCTAAAGAGGGAAAAAAGTGCCCCGGCGGTCCTAGTGTGTTCACACACATCACTACCTATCAATAGAGATTACTCTTTGAAAGTTAGCTCTTTAAGGTAACTAGACTTCCTCAAGAGGAATTAAGCTAATTGCTGCTGTGCTCAGAGAATTATGCAAAACACTGGACATGTGTATGAACCAAAATAGCAAGTTCTTCACCTCTGAGCTAACTCCAACTTATCTGTTTTGATCTATCTTTTTGAGAGTGATATTCCAAGGTACATAGGGTGTCTAATACATCGATTGGCAAGCTAAAAGGGCCCACCATATACTCGTGGAGTTCATTTGGCTGGTGTAGATCAAGGATTTTGCAACACCTCTTCATCTTCAAGCACATACCTATCCATCTCTTCACAACCACGGATCTTCTTAGGCCATCCTCATAGATGCAAGCACCTAATCGGTTGGTCCTAAGGTATTCTAGTTGAGTCTTATAAGGACCTTCAACCTTTTGTAAATAAGCCACACCCGAACTCCCTATGGGTTGCTCCATACCTTGAGACATCCCTGATTCGCTAGTTTCAGAGTTAGGGTAGTGCGAATAAGCACTCAGTTGTTGGGCCCAAGATCTAGCTGTGTGAGTGACACTCACCTGTGAGGACCTAATACTTTGTCTATCTCTCCCTAGATGTCGTCTTGATCTAAGGTTCATATGCCTGATTGAAAAACTCCAATTTTACCCCAAGTACAACCTCGTTGGGGATTCTTTCTTATCAACCACTGGACTCTTTTTAGTTTGTTATTATGTTTATGATCTTGTCTCATTTTGCATCATCAAGAATTACTTGAGTGATTTTTCGCACTTGAAGTTGATCACAATAAAATTAGCTCTTTCCTTTAAGGTTATCGTCACATGCATAGGCTATATCTTGACTTGAACTTGATTACTTAGATAGTCTTCAACTTGTTCCATGCCTATCGTCGCCCTAACTCACTTCCAATGCTATGCGTTCTTAGCCAGAGGTAGGAATTGAGTGAGGGAGTTGAGAGAATTTCCAACCTCACTTGCTTATCCCTTGCTCCTTGGTGCTCAAAAGCCCCGCTCTCAAGCTTACAGAATGCCCTTGCTTTGGATGCCCTCTAATGCTCTCACTGGACCTATAAGAGTTCCAAGTTAGCTCAAGATTCAAATTCAAATGACGTAACAAATCATGCTCATTCATGTACTTCAGAGCCTAGGTTGCACTTTGTCTTTATGGCAAACAATCCTAGAGATTCCCCAATTTTCTTCCCCCTGGGTATGGTCAACTTCAAAATACCCTATCTATAACTAACTGTATTAGTTTTATAAAAACCAGTCAATGTTTTGGTGGGATTCGAAACAAGCTTTCCAACAAGACCAAAATCACTAAAAATGGAGTTCATATAAGGAAGTTATGTCTATTCAAGACTCTAGGGCTAAAACAGGATCACAACAGGCAAACATGAATAGCTCACAGTGTTTTCTACGGTCTCCTTATGCTCTATAAACCCTTAATGTTTCCCAAATTTTGGCCAAAGATAGACCAATTTTCTTTTGCCCTAAAATATGCCGAATTTGCTTGTCAATCGTGATCGAGTGGTCTGTCAATCGCGATTCACGTGTCAGTCACGATTGACAGGTCCGTCGTGACTGTCGGTCGTGGTTGATGGGTCAATCGAGATTGACACATGGCCCAAAATTTTAGTCAGTCATGGTCAAACAATCATTGACTTTGTCGATCGCGATTGATAGGTCCATCGGGGCTGTCAGTCGTGATTGATGGGTCAATCATGATTGATGGATCGATCACGATTGACACGTGGCACGTGAAAGTTCTGCCGGTCATGGTCAATCAGTCGTTGACTTTGTCGATTGCGATCGATGTGTCGGTCATGATCGATGTGTCGGTCGCGATTGACAAGTCCATCGACAGGTGTCCACCGTCGTTTGTCAGTCGCGATTGATGTGTCAATCGCGATTGATAGAAAACTGAAGCATTTCAAAATTTTAAACACACTTTTAAGATGCCCTAGGTCTATACATCATGTTTATGGGCTTGGTTTAGCAAAATGGTCAATTTTTTTGTTAGTTGCGATTGACAGAGGTCAATGCCTTGGGACCTACACAGTCAAAAATTTTACCTGTTGAAGCTGGAGAAGCTGTTGGGGATGCTGATTCCTATAGAAAATCTCAAAAACACACAAAAACACAAGCACGCAAATGCTCTCTCACTCTCTCTCACAAGTGAAATGAGGGGAAATGGTATGGGAAGGGTGATATGACCAAAAAACTGAAAATGTCGCAATGATGGAGATGGAGGTGGGAGATGGTGTTGATGATGAAGCTGATGAAGATGGTGAAGAAAACAAAAGGAAATAGATAAAAGTGAAGAAAATAACTATGACTCCAATGTCTCAACTCTACGTCTTACCATCACACGCTCGTCCTCAAAGTTTGGTCCCTGGCAACGACACCAAAATTTGGTGTAGCTCAGTGATGAGTAGCACCTCCTTTAATGTCGATCCGGGAAGACAAGAGGATGGTATGAAGACCTTGAACAAGTGATGGCAAAAGTGTGTGACTGAGAAGCACACAAACATGCACACACATACACACACACACGCACACATGGTAAGACAAAGAGAGAAACAATAGAGTTCTTTAGATTACTCAAAAAGTCTCATACAAGTTCAAATCTATAACAAGCTAACCTCAAAAATGAGCTCTCTAGCTCTATTTATAGTTTTTGACTAGCTTTGGTCCTATCCAGACTTAGTGTCCGGCCTAGTTAAAAATTAGGCTCCTAGGCTATTTTGGAGGCTCAAACGAGCTCAAAAACTTATGAAAATTGGTACATAAATCCTACTGATACTCCTCAAGCTTGAGGACTCCTTGGCTTGAAAAAAATGGAGTTGAATCTACCAAAAATGATATTTACAATGTTCATGTAGTCGCATGAAAATCACTGTTAAAATGAGGTTTGGTTGGAAAATATGGATGGCCTATTTGCCGGATCTTCGTTGACTACTTTGCTTGCTTGTGCCTTCTCTTTGCTTTGACTCCCTTCGTTGGCTTCCCTGTCATGTAGGTCTCTGAGTGCCCTAACTGCTACCAACACTAGTGCATTTCTATATTTTATGGCATACTTTTGTAATTGTATTTCAATGTTATATACTATAGAGTTTATCATCCTCATCAATTTTTTTTTTTGAGATTGCAATGGAAGTTTGGTAATAGGACTACATATAAATATTCATACAAATATCCTGTATGTTTGTGTGTGAATGAGATCGAGATTGCTTGGGGGAGGTTGAAGCTTTGCTCAAAAACTATTTATTTTATTTGGAGCTTGACATCAAAGATTCATAAGATAATATTTCTCTCTATTATTGTATATTTTTATTTAAACACTTTATCTGATTCTTTTTTTAATGACACTAAAGTTTGCTTATGTCTTTCAAATATTCAAGCATTCATGTTTATGGATATGATGAGGAATGTTACATACATACATACATACATGCATACATACATGCATGCATACATGCATGCATACATGCATACATACATTCATACATACATTCATACATACATAGACACATACATGCATACATACATAGATACATACATGCATGCATGCATACATACATACATACATACATACATACATACATACATACATACATACATACATACATACATACATACATATGTACGTGCATACATACATACATACGTACATACATACATACATACATACATACATACATACATACATACATACATACATACATACATACATACATACATAGATACGTAGATACATAGATACATAGATACATAGATACATAGATACATAGATACATAGATACATACATAGATACATAGTTACATACATACATACATACATACATACATACATACATACATATTCAATTATAGAGATCAAACCTTATTTGAGTTAGAAATATGGCACAAAAGGCTAGGACACATAGGAGAAGGAACTCTAAAGCAAATATGCAGAGATCAAATTGTGCTTGGCATTCCCAATGTGACCAAGCAACATATGATATACAAATGTGGATCATGTCAATTTGGCAAAGCTCACAGGCAACCATTCAACAGGAGAGGATACATTCATGAAGACTATTTAGAGATTGTACACATAGATGTGTGGGGTCCTAGCAAAGATCCATCAATCTGAGGTTCAAGCTACTATGTCTCATTTATTGATGATTAGAGTAGATGGACAATCCTTTATTTCATAAATCATAAGGATGAGGTATTTACATGTTTCAAGAAGTACTTGGCATTAGTTGAAAACCAAACAAGAAGGAGCTTGAAGAGGATCAGATCTGATGGAGGTGGTGAGTACTTTTCACATGAATTTGAATCATTTTTACAGGAAAGAGGCATAAAGAGGGAAGTAACAACAAGATACACTCTTGAATTGAATGGAGTGGTAGAGAGAAGGAACATGTTAATTGTTGAAGCTGCTAGGTCTATGTTAAATGAGCAAAAGTTATCTAATTACCTATGGACGGAGGCTATTTCCACAATCACCTACTTGGTCAACAGGCTTCCATCCAAATCATTGGATGGTATGACACTCTATGAATCATGGAATGGTAGGAAACCCTGATTGGACCATTGCAAAATATTTAGGTGCATTGATTATGCACACATCCCCTCACAAATCAGAGGAAATCTTGACCCTAAAGCTGAGAAATGTATATGTATTGGGTATGATCAGAACCAAAAGCGGTATAGGCTGTACACTCCCACTAACAAAGCATTTATAGTTAGTAGGGATGTAGTGTTTGATGAAAATAATTCATGGTTTGAAGATGATTGTAGGAAAGTCAAGTTACCATATGATTTGGAAAATGATTTTCCAACTCTCACTCAAGAAGATCAACACTTAGCAGAAGATATCAAATCAGAGGATGAAGAACAGATTGACTTCAAGGCTTAGAAGTCAAGAGGCAAGATCAAACTCAAGCAATTAGAAGACATACTAGAGTCTTCAAATCAACCACTAAAGAGATCACAAAGAGAAAGCAAGCAAGAAGCCCATAAGGTATGGATATGATACATCTTTAGTCACCAAGCACGCCTTCTTCATTTGACGAGGCTAGAAAGAAGAAAGAATGGAGAGAAGCTATGCAGGAAGAAATGGAAGCACTACAGGAAAATCATACTTGGGATCTAGTTCCCAAGAAGCCATGCATGAAGGTAATTGGATCTAGGTGGATATACAAAATAAAAAAGAACTCAAATGGCTCTATAAACAGATACAACACAAGGTTAGTGGCAAAAGGGTTTGTCCAAACTCATGGAGTGGACTATGAAGAAACATTTTCACGTGGGGCAAAGATGCCAACAATTAGGGTTTTGGTAAGTGTTGTTGCTACTAGAAATTGGAATCTATATCAGTTAGATGTCAAGAATGCATTCTTAAATGGATGGATATCAAAAGAAGTGTATATGGCACAACCACTAGGTTTTGAAGATGAAGATAAAACATGTTATGTATGCAAGATTAGGAAATCACTCTATGGTCTCAAGCAAGCTCCTAGAGCTTGGAGCCATAGGCTTGTTACTTATTTGCAGGACCAAGGCTTTGTGGCAAGCAAGGTAGACTCTTCTTTATTTATTAAGAAGAACAAATCAGAAGTTATCTACTTATGTGTCTATGTAGATGACATCATTATTACAAGGAATGATGCTAATGGCATCAAGCAGGTCAAAGCTCAATTAATGAAGGAGTTTAAAATTAGTGATCTTGGTTTATTAACCTACTTTCTTGGCTTAGAGCTTTTGTATATGAATTTTGGTATATTTATCACTCAAAGAAAGTACATACATGATATGTTGATAAAGTTTAAGATGGAGACCACTAAAATTGTAGGTACTCCTATGGAACTCAACCATAAATTGAGCTCACATGAAGGTGAACTACTTGATGATGTTATAGGTTATCAACAACTTGTGGGAAGTCTCAATTATGCTACTCTAACAAGAGTAGACATTGCCTATGGGGTGAGTACATTGCGTCACTTTATGCATGCACCAAGGAAGCCTCATATGAAGCTGCAAAAAGGGTGCTTAAGTATTTAAAGGGTACAATGAATGAATGGTTGTTCTATCCCTTCATCTCTGACATAGATATAAAGATGTATTCTGATGCAAATTGGGCTGGCTCCACGGATGATAGGAGGAGCACTTCAGGGTACCTATCCTTTGTAGGTTCAAAGCTTATATCTTGGTCATCCAAGAAGCAATAAACTGTGGGCTTATTTTCCACAGAAGCAAAATATAGAGGTTTGGCAAATGCAGCTCAAGAAGCTATGTGGCTTAAGCAACTATATGCAGATTTGGAGATACATTCCTACACTCCAATAATCTTTGGAGATAACACTTGCTCACTTCCTTTGGTTGCTAATCCTATATATCATGCAAGGACTAAGCACATTAAAGTGCACTATCATTATGTAAGGGAGGAATTTCTTACCAAGGATATTCAACTATCTTATGTATCAACTCATTTACAATGTGCATATATACTCACCAAGTCATTGGATGGAACAAAGATGAACATGTTCAACTTGATGATTGATTTGCAGGAAATCAAGGAGAAATGAAAACCAAGCATGTTAGGCTTCAAGGGGAGCTTTTGGTGCAATTAAACCCAAGCCCACATACTTGGTTAATTAGCTTATGCTTGATTTATTGGCATAACTTATGCAAGGCTTTGGTTGTTGAGTGATGAGAGAATCTATCCTAAAATTTAGGATTCACCTTTTAGGTAGAAGTCTGAATTTGAATTCAAACTTTGGCTCCAAGCATAACTATAAGATGAGGATCAAGAAGATCCACGTGTATCTGGAGCTTAGGAGATCAGTTTGAAGGACATTGATTGTGAAATGATAGCTCATCTCATCAAGCCATTTATGATTGCGAATGACATTCTATGTGTACATGTTTGAATACATATATGATCATTACATTGTCATCTCACTTCTCTGTTATAACTCCATTAGAGCTTGTTCTCATCTCACTTCTCTATTATAACTCCATCAGAACAGTGATCTTCTCAAAGCTTGTTCTCAATGTGTACTTGATCATTTTCCATGATTTGATGCATGTTAGATTTAGCATAATATCTATTATATAGCTACAAAGTTTCATTAGAATTTCTTCTCAGGATCGTGAGATATTAATGTATCTTTGCTCACTCATCTGATGATTGTTGCAGCCCGTGAATATCGGGATGGAGCTATGATTTTCTAAACAACTTTCTCTGCATGTGTTCCATCATTTTTTATGAAATCACTCATGATTGATAGCTTACTAAGTTATTTAGAGTTCCCCAAAAGGAATTAAGCCAATTGCTACTATGCTTAGAGAACTATTCAAAACACTGAACAGGTGTAAGAACAAAAATAGCAAGTTTTTTGTTCTTGGATCAACTCCAACATCTCTGTTTTGATCCATCAACTAGAAGATCATCTTCGAAGCTACATATATGATTATTTGTGATTATTAAAAAGCTAAAGAGGCCCACTAAACTCTCCAACCATCATTCTTAGTAGGTGTGAAGCAAGATCTAGCAACACCACTTCATCTCTTGTAACTATCCACCATCTCCTCCAACAATATATATATATATATATATATATATATATATATATATATATATATATATATATATATATATATATATATATATATATATATATATATATATAGAAAGAAAGAAAGAAAGATAGAAATATAGAAAGATAGATACATAGATAGATAGATAGATTGGTAGATAGATAGATAGATAGATAGATAGATAGATAGATAGATAGATAGATAGATAGATAGATAGATAGATAGATAGATAGATAGATAGATAGATAGATAGATAGATAGATAGATAGATAGATAGGTAGGTAGGTAGGTAGGTAGGTAGGTAGGTAGGTAGGTAGATAGATAGATAGATAGATAGATAGATAGATAGATAGATAGATAGATAGATAGATAGATAGATAGATAGATAGATAGATAGATAGATAGATAGATAGATAGATAGATAGATAGATAGATAGATAGATAGATAGATAGATAGATAGATAGATAGATAGATAGATAGATAGATAGATAGATAGATAGATAGACAAACAAATAGATAGATAGATGGATAAATAGATAGATAGATAGATGGATAAATAGATAGATAGATCATTTGTTTGTTTGCTAGACACACAAATACATAAATAGGTAGATGGATACATAGGTAGGCAGATAGGTGAAATAATAGATGGATAAGAATATGCTCCATAGATAGATAGATAGATAGATAGATAGATAGATAGATAGATAGATAGATAATTGTTCCTTTTTTTTGATAGGTAGATAGAGTAACTAATAGATGGATGCATATATGGTCCATAGATAGGTATATTGGTTAATTCATGAACAGATAGGTTGATTGATAGAGGGGTAAATATATTTAAAAATAGAGCTACAAATATTTATATAGATATTTAGGAATAGGTATATATAATAGATAGATAATTGTTCCTTTTTATTGATAGGTAGATAGATTAACTAATAGATGGATGCATATATGGTCCATAGATAGGTAGATTTTTAGCTCGTGAATAGAAGATTGATTAATAGAGGGGTAAATATATTTAAATATTTAGATAGATATTTAGGAATAGGTATATATATATATATATATATATATAGGGGTAGATAGATAGACATAACAATGTGAATTATCGGTTGATAGGTAGGTAGCTAGCTAGATAGATTGTGAGATAGATTTGCTTTAGTAATCATTCATTATGGCTTAATCACATCATAATCACACGTTATCACCTAGATAATCATGAAGAATCATTTCTCAATATCCAACATTATCCAACATCATGGTCAAGTTTCATTATCAGACATCATAATGAAGCATCATTATCATAAGTCATGATTCTTGTACTATTTAATGAGTTGATGTAACTTTCTCAATGCTTAATATATGCTCATGGGGTTTCTATTTCTCTTATTGAGACGATATGAGCTCTCCCTTCTCAATGGATCCCTAGAGCTCCCTTTTCTCTCTTGTGCCTTAGTTTGAAATCCTTATTCTTTATTGATCCTTTTTCTCGATCAAGAAAAAATCTTTGTGATGATGTCCATAGGATGGTTCGAATGGTTTGGTGTTCTTTATTGGATTTTTTAGGTTATGTTTATTTAAAAAGGTATACCATGTCAATGTTGATCCACCTATTGATCTCTATATGGACTCAAATGCATGTGGAACAAATGGCAATGATCAAGAGATTGGATGAAGGAGCTCCTTCAACTTTAGAAGAAAGACTTTTGAATGTCGAAAAAGATTTCAATTCCACATCTTTGATAGATAGGTGACTTTCGATGTTGTGATGCATTGTTGTGGCTTTCAATGTTTGTATAAGTTAGGGATGAGAAAACTGAAGCAAGTAGAGAGAATTCCTTTAATTTAGATAGTGAAAAATAGACTATATATCTCTGTGATCATATGCAAATTATCAAGGATAATCTATCAATGACACATCTTATTTGAATACTACCTTGGTCAAGGCATCCAATGTTCTAGGAATGCATTTAGAATTGCAACGAGGTCGAGAAATTTTAGAGACCATAAGATTAAACAAAAAATTATCAATGGAGATCTCATTTTTGAAAATATTTAAAAAATGACTAATAAGGGATATGAGTTGGTCGATGCATTATTTTAGCTTGCATTGTGATGTTATGCCTACAATCGAAATATTATACTTATCATACAACTTTACACATCAATAAAATTTTCAAGTGCATAGAGAAGAGATATATTGATATATTTTGGTAGTGATGTGTGTGAACACCCTTAGGACCATCCGAGCACTTTTTTGCCTCTTTAGGAGGTCTTTTCCCTTGGCTTGTCTATATGCCTATGACCCTAATGGGTCACTTGTCTTTGTACATTCACTTGATAAAACATTCTATATTGTATTGTGCTCCAAGTTTTTTCTTCTTCCTTGTGCTGTTTGTGTGCTTCCACAGACCTCGAACTCCAACAATGCATACCAGAGAAGGTTGTCGCTTCATATAGTGCATCACTGATACCCCTTTGGTCACAATCTTAGAGTCGCATGAAAATTGGTGAGCATAGTTGGGGCGATTAGGAGTTCAAAATAGCTTTGCTATGTGACATTAAAAATTTTGATATGATCTCTTTTCAACATCTGAATGCACTATCACGACTATAGGAAATTTCATCCTTTTGTTTCAACTTTTGAGATATACTCAGTTTTTTGCATCAGGGTATTTAGTCACTGACCATGGCTGGAAGCAACGATGTATTCCATATGTTGGCTATTGAGGATAATTTGGATGGTAATAATTACCCATTGTGGGCATATACAATGTGTCATGTATTAGTAGCAAAAGGGCTATGGAATATTATGTAGGGTGCTAAAAAATGTCCTATTACACCTGCAAGTATAGTTATTGAAGGTGATGTAGATGGCATTGAAGATGATGATGATCTTCAATGTCCTGGTCATGTTAGATCATACTACACCTATTGTAGAGCAACTTCTTTTTGTCTCTCCTTCCTTTGAGTCCTCCTCGATAGTTGTTGTTTTAGCCTTGGTTGTAATTCTGATGGTACTTGTTTCCTCCATTATTGAATCGGCCTCTTGATTGTCCATAGCATCCTCTGTGGAAGCATCTTCATCTCTGATTCTTTGTATTTCTAAAGAATTCATCTGTGGTATGATTGGTCAAGCCACAAATGGTGCAAGGTGAAAAATTGTATGGTCTCCCCCCTTCCTTGCTTTCCTCCTCTACCCCTTCCTCTAGTACCTCTTCCTCTACTTGTGAAATTGACTTGAGAGGTACTTGCATCTTCTTCATTCTTCTTACCTTTGCCTTTATCTTTACTCTTATTTTTATCTGTGTAGAGGGTAGAAGATTGATTACCTGTAGAAGTATCTCCATTCTTGTTGAGCTTTGTCTCATGTGTGAAGATTTTCTCCATCAATGTATTGAGATCAAGTATCTGCATGTCCATATATAGGTCCATTGCGCCTGTGGTGAAAGAATCCTATTTGCCATCAGCCTTTATGCCATTTATGATATGTCTTACTATCTGATCCTCTTATATTTCTTCTCCAAAACTTCCAAGTTGATTAGCTACATCCTTCATCCTGGTCACATAGTTAGCTACACTTTGC
Source organism: Ceratopteris richardii (assembly GCA_020310875.1). Classification (NCBI taxonomy): domain Eukaryota; kingdom Viridiplantae; phylum Streptophyta; class Polypodiopsida; order Polypodiales; family Pteridaceae; genus Ceratopteris; species Ceratopteris richardii. The sequence goes on from CM035443.1 coordinate 85,323,546, forward strand.
TTTGGTTGCTTCTTCAAGGTTGTTAACTCCATCCAAAGCTAGTTCTTTCTGGCCCTTGTATTTGATGAGAAGTATGAAGACAATACCTCCTAAGTCTCTTGGGAAGTCTTAAAATTCTTAATATGAGTTAAAAAAAAATTAAAAATTGAATTGAGCATGTAAAACCTGGCTAGAGCATCCTTTGCACACCATGCAACTAGTCTCTCTTGTTGCTCTCTTGTAGGTTGGTTTTTGCTTCTATAGGTTGGCATTTCTTCATCTCTAGATATGTATCCATACAAGCTTCTTCCTTGGAGGTAAGCCTTCATCCTTAGGGACCATGCTAGATAATTTCTCCTATCCAGTTTATCAATGAATGATGGAAATCCATCTCCCATTTTGCCTTGATGTTGCTCTGATACCACTGTTAGAGGAGATGGTGGACACCTTCGAGAGATGAGATGGTTCTGCAAATTCCTGCTTCACAACAACCAAAAATGAGTTGAGGAGTGCAAAGTAGATCTCTTCAGCTTTCTAGGAAACACAAATGAGCACCCAAGTACTTTGGAAGATGATCCTCAAATCATTGGGTCAAAATAGATAACTTGGACTTTTCACTATGAGCCAAAACTTGCTATTTTGGTCACTATACCTGCTCAGAGAAATGAACAGTACTCCTTTCGTGGTAATAATTGGTCAAAATCCTTTTGAGAATAGCTAATTGACTAAGGTAGCTAGCTTTCACAAGTTATTTCACTTGAAATGATCAAGTATAATTAGAGAATGATACTTAGCAAAACTAGAATGCTTCCTGACATTTTAGGGAGTTAATAGTATGCAAACTAGAGAGTGATATTTTGTACATAACTCAAGAATGGATGAGGATTTTGAATTGAAACTTTGTAACATACAAGAAGACTATCTAATAAATCTATATCAATTTAAATCACTACAAATGATCAAGTACACGGTAATGGATAAGAGAAGCTCACTATTCTGAGTAGTCTATGACAGCGTAGAAGAGATGAGATATGAAAAAACTATATGTATTAATGCACATAAATTACATTGACATTGGCAATGAATGATTGAAAAATGTGAGGACACTAGAAGAGCTATAATATGAGCTCAATATGCCACACAAATTCCTCTCAAATCTCTATTATCTTTGGCTACTATCCATGCGACTAGATAGTCCTCTTTTATAGCCTTTTTGTTGGAGCCAAGATTCAAGTTTGAATTCGAGTCTTCACCTAAAAGTGTTCCAAGGTTTTAACTCTTAATCTACCATAAATCCTCACCAAATAATTTGTGGAAAGATTCTCCTAAGAACTCGTAACTGGAAGTCACTCCATCTATGCACTTTTACAAGGAGTAAAAATCAATCTTTTACAAGAGATCATTCATGTGCTTATACATGAATGCACATATGAACTTGAGGATAAGTGACCAAGCATTTAGGCTTGGAGTAATTGCACCAACACTTAGCGTAACTATCTTTGGGATTGCTAGCTATCCCAAAAGATTTGGTGGATCTTGAGACTCATAACTTTGAGGGTGGGGCCTCAGACCATTTCTTGGGGTGCAGTTGCTTGGGGCTTGTTTACTGGCCTGGACCTCAGTTATGAGCATGAGGCTAGTAGTACTATTTTATTGATCTAGGAGCGATGGTTTCAAACCACTTAGGAGATCAACCTTTCCCCATGGAGTGGTGCTAACAGGTCCTACTAGGAGTTGATCAACAACCTTCCCATGTGGTTTATCTAGTGGGCTAGATGTTACTGCATCTTTGAGTGACATATGATCCCTTCGGTTGAGACTATTTGAGGGTTCTAGTTGGAGCAGATCCACACTCTATGGGGGCAACTGGTCTACCTCCAGGGTGATTTGATGGCAGGGTTTGGTGATGGCATGCCTTTCTTCCACTCTAGAAGAAAGGCCCTTTCTTTACCATTTAGGGTGACACTATCTATTGTAACTACCATCTACTTGCTTTGCTCCCCCCCCCCCCATCCGCTCCTCTAGGAGCTAGGTCTCTAGTAGTGTTGGGTGGGTATGTGGGGTGATTTGTCCCCTTGTATTCATTTTTTGATTCCCGATTGGGTTTGTAGCCCTCTGGGAATTTTTTGTTAACTAATGAAACGATCTTTTTATGGAAAAGAAAATTAATTTGAGATAATACCAAGTATTTATCCTTTAGATTCCTTCTTCATTGATATTTACCTAGGATTTTGAATATGAGCTTAGGTATAAGAAGGGAAATTTTAATGTGGTGGCTGAATCACTTAGTCACATGCCTATGCTCAATGGGATGAGTTTTACTGAGATCACTAGTGAGCTACTTGAGTCCATTAGAGGGAAATGTAGGCTTGATCTTGCATATTCTAAGATTTTGGAATCTATTGAGAAAGGGGATCGTGACACATGGGTTTCCAATTAGGATGGAGTATCAATGGGTACTCAAGAAGGATTGAAGTGGAAGAATTACACTATCCATGATGGATATCTATGTCATAAAGGTAAGGTCTATGTCCCTAGATATTTTGACATGAGACGACACATTTTATATGAGTGTTGTGACACACCTAGTGCAGGATAACCATGGGTTAAGATGGCTTATGATCTTGCTAAGAGGCAATTTTACTGGCTTGGAATTGATAAGGACATCCTAGAGTATGTGCTTAAGTGCACTAAATGCCAAGTCAATAAAGTTGAGAGGTTTAGGATTGGAGGACTACTCCACCCATTGGATATTCCTAATGGGAAGCGGGAGAATATCTCGATGGATTTTATAGTAGGATTACCAAAGACATAGAGAGGGCATGAATCATTCTCGGTCATTGTGGATAGGTTAATCAAAATGGCTAGGTTTATTCCAACACATAGTACAGTGAAGACACTTGAGTTGGCCATATTATTTGTGGAGAACCTATAACGTTTATATGGTCTTCCTTTAGACATTATTTTTGATCGGGATAGGAAGTTCACTAGCCACTTTTGGAGAGCAATCTTCAAGAGGTTGTATACCAAACTTAGCATGAGTACAACCGATCATCCATAGTCGGATGGGCAAATAGAGAGGGTTAACCAAATCCTAGAAGATATACTTAGAGCATATGTGAATGATTGCCAAAATAATTGGGAAGAGTACTTACCTAAAGTAGAGTTTGCATATAATAGTGCCAAGCACTCTTCCAAAAGGCATGTTGCATTTATGCTTATGTATGGGTTCAACCAAAAGCTCCTTATGCTATAGGATTGCAACATGAGAAAGTCCAAGCTTCAAAGGACTTTTTGGAAGAGATGAATGATATGCTTAGAATTTCTAAGGAAAACATTAGGAGAGCTCAAGATAGAGCTAGACCCTATGCTAATCCTCAAAGGAGATACATCAACTTTGAGGTAGGAGGGCAAGTCTATCTTAGATTTCCCTCTAGGTCTGAAACCATGAAGACGAGACCTTGTCCAAAACTATCTCCTAGGTATTGTGGAGCATTCTCAATACCTAAGAGAATAGGAGAGATTAGTTACCAGGTCCAACTTCCAAAGAGGAGCCATATCCATCCAGCATCTCATGCTAGCAAGGTTGAGAAAAGGTTGGGTGAATTGGAAATCATCATTCTAGATAGTGAGGTAGTAAAGTCTATTTCTATTTAATCTATTCCACATTAGCCTAAGAGCATACTAAACACTCAAGAGAAATGGACAAGGATTCACATGTATGAAGGGTGCCTAGTAAAGTGGAAAGATAGTTTAGAAGATAGTGCTACATGGGACTCGGTTAGCACCCTTCAGAGAAGGTTTCCCAAATTTACATTGCCTTCCCAAGAGTCTTATTAAGGGGAAGGATATAGGGAAACAACAAGGAGATATGACCATGTACTTTGGATACATGGGTTTTAGTGGGTGTATCTATTCATAGTATGTGTCTCTCTTTCATTAGGACCTTCCAACACCACTTTCGAGGACAAAAGTGGAGATTAAGGGGAGGGAAATGTTATACGGTCTCATGATTAGAGACACAAGAGTGGGTGGGAACACACCCACTCTAGTGCCTCTTATCATGAGACCCTATAACATGGATGTTGCGTTTTCTTTTGGAAGGAGGAACATTTCATTTTTATTTAGATGAACAAATCATGAATGCCAAAGCTTTGCATCTTAGATAGCATAGGAGTCATGAACTTCACATGTTGAACCATTCACATATTTCACATAATCTATGAGCTTATATAGCCCATGATATAAAATTTTAGAAGAAAAATTACATCACCATTTGAGAGATCACAAATTGTACATTTGTCATAAAGAAAATTGAAACATATAGTGCCCCAAATTATGCCAAAGTTTCAAGTTCTTTTACTAAGTGATTTGTGAGAAATTACCAAGTTTGTGAAGCTATATCTTTGCACATACATAGAGAGTGTTGCAAATAGATAGAATGCCTTGCAGTGGATGGTTCTTTCATATGGAACATCCATTTGGTATGGCTTCAAGCTTGTTGGATAGCTCGGAAGGTCTAGTTTGAGTTTGAAAAGTTTAAATTCAAGTATCCATATAGGCTCATATAAAAATCCATAATAGTGAGCATATATAACTGCTTGTGGGCCTAGTGGAGGGCATCCGTTTTCCATTGTTGGGTGGTAGAATCATCCTCCATGAGTGGTATAAGAGAATTTTGGAGGCTTGGAGACATCAATGGACATCGTATTGAAGACTTGGAGGGATCATGACAACTTGTGGAAGCACAAGGAGGACTTATCAAGCCAAGAAGACATAAAGCGCTACATCAATTAAGAGCTCAACTAATTGAAGGTTAGGAAGGGAGAAGCTATCAAAAGTTAACATTCACACCTTCTAAAGCATACAAAAGCTTGAGGAGAAGCTAGAGTAGCACCACAAAGCTCAGTATGGCTGAGTATAATGCACAAGTAGAAAATTTAGAGAAAGGCAGTTATCAACCATGGAAATTTAGAGTTAGCAATTACATTATGGGCAAAGGATTGTAGGGATTAGTGAGTGACACAGAGCCAATGACTCATGTCAATAATCCACCACTTCAAGGACAGGTCAAGGCACTTTATGTATGGATAGAGAAGGATAAGAGAGTCATATTCATTCTATCTCAACACATAAGCAATAGCGTGATAGGGCATATACAAGACTTGGACACATACAAGAAGGTTTGGGATACCTTGGAGAGATTGCACTCTTCATCAACCAACTCAAGGAATATTCAACTCAATATGAGCTAAACAGTCTTAGGAAAGCATGAAGAAATAACATAAATGAGTACATGTTGAAGGTTAAGGAGATTGTAGTTGCCCTAGACTCAATTGGGAGCCCAATCAAAGATGACGATCTTATCATGCACACTCTCACTAGCTTCAAAGAGGATGAAAGGAGGAAAGCATTCACCACATCAGTGTATGTGAGGGATTCAATACCAATATTTGATCAATTTGTCACATTGATGGTGATCGAGGATATAAACCAAGGAGGTTCACAATTAAAGGGTAGCCAAGCCCAAGTTTTCGATGCAGTAGAGGTAAAGGCAAAAGAGGTGGGAAAAAATCTCAAGGAAGGGGAAGTGGAAGGTGAAAAGCAAGCTCAAGCAATCAAGAATGCTCTGACCAAAGCTATGGATCAAGAGGAAGAGAAAGGAGCAAAGTAAGAGGAGGAAGATCATATGGAAGAGAAGCATCCAATGGAGAATGCTACAATTATGGAGAACCAGGCCATTATGCAAGAGATTGTTGGTCCAAAGCATGAGGCAATCACAGATACAAAAGGAACTAAGGTGATTATGCTAGTACTTCAAAAAATTCAAAAAATGAGAACTATCTTATGATATATGGTTCAAGTGAAATAGTTAGTCTGGCTTTTACATGGTACATAGACAGTGATTGTAGCAACCATGTGAGTTGCAATAAAATGTTTTCTTTAATTTACACTCACCCATCACTCAAGGACATGTAGAGAAAGGGGATGACACTGAGCATATGATTACACATGTGGGAGATGTTGCATTGAATGGATTTCAAAGCTCCAAGGTGTTGAAGGATGTTTTGCATGTGCCAACCATCACCAAGCACTTCGTTTCAGTAGGTCAAATGGTTGAAGGAGGTTATGATGAGGTGAAGTTCAATGATAAAGGATTTTTTGATGAATAACCCATGCGATATTAAAAGCTTATAGCAAAAGGAAAGAAGCAAGAAAGACTCTTCACCATGGAGGTAAATCCATCAACCCCTCAGAATGTCTACTTGTTGATGGGAAATAAACAGATTGCAAAGATTAACTTAAGGCACAAAAGAATTTGCCGCATAAACTTAAAAAAGGATGAAGGACATGCAAATGAAGGGCTTGGTGAGTGGTCTACCTGATCTTACATCTCAAAATATGCAACATTTGTGCCATGCTTGTCAATTAGGGAAACAAAGTAGATTCCCATTCAAGAAGGGAGCACATGTGATCAATGGTGTTGAATATCATACACACAAATGTATGGGGACCTACAATGGAGACATCCATTTGAGGTAATAGATATTTTTCACATTTATAGATGATCATTAGGTTTGTTTGAATGTATTGCGTAGAGTCAAAGTCAGAGGTGTTTTACCACTTCAAAAGGTTCAAAAACCTAGCAGAGAAGGAGACAAGGAACTATATAAAGCCTCTAAGGACTGATGGAGGGAGAGAGTAATTTTCAAATGAATTTTAAAATTTTCTACATGACCATGGCATCAGAAGGCAATTCACTTGCAGATATACACCTCAACAAAATGGGGTGGCAAAGAGGAAGAATGGATACATCACAAAAGTGGCCAGAGCTATGTTAAATGAAATGAAAGTTTCTAATTCTTATTGGGATGATACAACAAATGCATCCCTTTACATTATGAATAGGTGTAAAAACTCAGGAGTGCATGGAGTTACACCTTATGAAGCTTGGTGTGGTAAGAAACCCAACCTTTCACATCTCAAAGTATCTGGTTCTGTGTGTTATGTTCACATACCTCAAAAATTGATACACAAGTTAGACCTAAAGGTAGATAGGTGTATATTTCTTGGATATTATTTAGAGAAAAAGGGTTTTAGATGTTATAAAACTAGCACCAAAGATCTTAAGGTGTCGTCTGATGTAATATTTGATGAACTGCTGCCTTGATATGGTAGCAAAGATGTGTTATAGGTTGACGATGCATATGAAGCTGAGAAGAAGTTCAAAGAGCAACAAAAGGCATGGAGATGAGTGGTCCAACCATTCAAAGCACACCATAAGAGGAAATTAATACATCAACTTGGAAAGGAAATACAGGAACGAAGCTCATTCAAGTGAAGGAGGTAGCAAAGGAAAGGAAAAGGCAAATAATGAAGACCATCAATGGGTAGACATGGGCTCAAGATTTAAGGCATCTAAACCAAGGATGAGGATATCCTACAACCTAATGGTGAGTTAAGGTTGTCCAACAGGGTTAAATACCCTGTTCAAACACACTATGCCTACATGAGACAAGTTATAACTTGTGAAGAACCGAACCTTTTTGAAGAGGAAAATAAGAATAGGAACTGTATTGAAGACATGGAGGAGGAATTCAAGGCACTTGAAGAAAATGGTACTTGGTCATTGGTGCCAAGAACAAAGGACATCAAAATCATTGGCAATAAATGGGTGTACAAGGTAAACAGGCATGCGGATGAGAGCATCTCTAGGTATAAAGTAAGGTTGGTTGCCAAAGGTTTTGTTCAAACCTATGGCTTAGAATTAGAGGAAACATTCAATCTAATAGCTAAGATTTCTGTCATAAGGAGTTTTATTGGAATTTCAGCCTCAAAAGGTTGGATGATGTACTAATTAGAGGTGAAGAATGCTTTCCTAAATGGAGAGCTTGAAGAGGTAGCCTTCATGGAGTGAACCCAAGGCTTTGAAGATGAGATCCACATAATGCATGTAGTCTTAAGAAGGATCTTTATGGTCTCAAGCAAGCCCCAATGCCTTGGAACCAAAGGCTTATGGACTACTTGGTAAAATGTGGATACAATCAAAGTCATGCAAACCCATCACTCTTTGTGAAGAAGGAAGGTAGCAAAACTGTTTTCATTTGTATATATGTTGATGATTTGATCATTTCATGGTATGATGAAGCCATTATCAACATAAAGAGGAAGCTTGGATGTGGGTTTAGAACTTTTGATTTAGGTATTTTAAGGTACTTCCTTGGTATTGAAGTACTATACAAAGAAGAAGGTTTATACTTGATGGAAAGGAAATAAATTCTAGATCTTTTAAAGAAGTTTGGCTTGTATGATTGCAAACCCATTTCAGATTGATTATAAGTAAATGCTAATCTAAGTGCTCATGAAGGGAAACAATTGAAGGATGTGACCATGTATAGATCAATAATTGGTTCTCTCTTGTATGCTACTATGAAAAGACAAGATATTGCACATGTAGTTGGAGTGTCATCTCAATTTTTGTAGGCACCACTAGTATCTCATCTTGTTGCAACCAAAAGGGTACTTAGGTACCTCAAAGGATTAGTGAATGAAGTCTATATTATCCATTCGGTGATGGATTACATGGAGAAGCTTATTGTGATGTTGATTGGACAAATTTGAAAGATAACAGGAGGAAATTAACTAGTGGATAAATTATCATGTTAGGGCAGAAGAACATATCATGGATGTCAAAGAAAAAACCATCAATGGCTCTCTCCTTGATTGAATCTGAGTATAGAGGCTTGGAAGAAGTCTCATGTGAGCTTATGTGGCTTAAGAAGTTGTTTCTTTATCTTGATTTTCATGTTAAGCAAGTACCTATTTTTTCTAACAATAGAAGTACCATATGCTTGGCTCAAAATCCAGTGTTCCATGTAAGGTCCAAGCATATAGAAGTGTGTTACCACTTTATTAGAGATAAGATCATGTCAAAGGATGTAAAGGTGGAGTATATCAATACAAAGGACCAATATGTAGATATGTTTATCAAAGATTTGGAGGGAGTAAAGGTAGAACACTTCAAGAGATACATTGGAATGAAGGACCTAGGCATTGCGACTTGAGGGGAGTGTTGAAAGTCAAGTGTCAACCACAAAAAAGGACTCATCCATGAGTTTTGCAAATGTAACAATAAAAAAAGAGGAGCTTAAGTCATGGAATCAATTTAGGAGATCCACCAAACTTAATCAAATTCAAATCTCATCAATCACCGACCAAATTGGCACCTTCACTGATTGGTGGGTGATTAGCTAGATTGTAGGATAGTCCTACCAGATGTAGAATTCATTTGGAATGATTCAAAGCTTTTTGGATATATCTTAGATTCTAGTTTAAGTATGCAAAGTTTCATTTTAATTTCTCTATAAGTTTAGAGAAAATTCCAGAAGAGTGAGCATACATCATTGTTTGTGGGCCTAGTGGAGGGAAGCCATCTTCCATTATTGCATTGGGGTGTTAGAATCATCCCCCATCAAAGTCTAGTGAAGAAACTATGCTACACGGTAAAATGTTTGGTTGCACCACTATCAAAGTAGCAAACATATGAGTACTATGGGCATACATTGCTCATGAAAAGATGGTTCATAGCTGCAAATAGTAGTAAGTGACCATTCTTCATTCTGAACAAGATTAGCAGAATCTATTTTAAGTGTAGAGGCCTCTACAAAAACCATTCCAACCTCATTCTTCTTTGCCTCCTTTCCAACCAATTTAGGAAAAGTCTTTATGACATGGTCATTTGCCTTACAGTACTTGCAAAAGTATTTCCAATTTTTTGCTTCCTTGTCATCTTTGTCTTCTTTCTTTGCCTATGAAACATTAGCAGTTTTTTTTCTTACTAGTAGATGAGCTCCATTTACCTTTGCCCTTATGACTAGCTAAACACACAAAATTGACTTGCTCTATTTAAATTTGTCCTTCTAAAACAAAGGAGAGACTAAATCCTCAAAGGTTAAGGATTTCAGATTGCCTTTCACCATCAACCAAAGAGTAGAAGCAAACATTTGATATGAATCTAGAAGACCATTAAGAACAGTCTATAGAAGTCAACTACCTGGCAAAATTTTGTTAATAAAAATTGATTCCACCTTCAAATATTTGATCTTTGTCAAATAAATTTCCATTGAATATCCTTCATTCACATGCTCACTATCCAACTGTTTTTGGAGGTAAGCAACATGAGCCTCATTTCTTGCCTAGTATGATGTTGTAAGAGTATCCCACACATCGTTTGATGACTTGCAAGAGCAAATATGAGGGATAATGGAACCTTTGATAGACAAAGCTATCAATGCATGTGCATATGCATCTCTTTCATCCCAAGAATCTGCCTCTATAGTAGGTGCAATAAGAACCATAGCAAGACCAAGAAATTGAAGATAATCTCCAAAACCATCTACATCATGTTCAATAATTATATTTCCACAATATTCCATAGCCTTTTTCTATCAATACATTATGCATCATGTATCCCCACAATGGGTGATTAGTACCATCCAACTTATCCTCAACAAAAAACATGTGGAATACATCATTGCTTTTATCCATGGCTGCTGACCAAATAGCTTGATGCCGAAAATGCAATATATCTCAAAACTTTGAACCAAAACACGTTGACAAGCTCTCTAAAACTAATAGAATTTGAGGTGGTTATATTGGATAACCGAAACATGTGTATATGTTTGGCACAAAAGGAAAAAATTATGTGCATAATCGCTATGATAGAGCATTTGGAGTCTGAAATGAGCTCAAATCAAATTTCACATAGAGCTATTTTTAACTCTACTTGCCTTGATTTTGCTCACCAATTTTTGTGTGATTTTGGGACTTTGATCGAAGGGGTGTCATCGATGCCCTAGATGAAGCAACAATTTGTTGTTACCAATTTTTGGAGATTGAGATCTGCAAAAGCACACAAACAACAAAAGGAAGAAGAAGAAGATGCTTGGAGAACATCACAACATAGAGTTTATTACCAAGTGAATGTACAAAAATAAGTCACCCATTAGGTTATAGGCATATATGCAACCCGGGGAAAAAAACCTTCTAAAGAGGGAAAAAAGTGACCCAATGGTCCTAAGCGTGTTTGCACAAATCACTACTAAAATATATCAACAAGAATCATCCAACTCAAGTTAACATGAGTTAAATTGAGTAGAGTGGAGCACTAGTAGACTTAAACTTCTGGACTTGAGGGAAGTAGAACACATTCACACATGTGCATACATGCCAATAAAAGGACCCTCTAGGTCATGGCTATATAATAAGGTGTTGCAAACACTTACTACTTCTCGCTTCTTCCTGAGGAGGATATTACTGAACAATGTAATTTTAGATGGAAGCTCAAGAAATCTTCTTCCTGGTGGCATGCAAGATTTTGTACATGGTTGGGAGGTGAAGAACATCTCTTTTTGGTGGTGCAATGGTGTCATAAAAATATTTTAGCATTGATATTAATTCAATCCAAGCCATTATCACAAATGGTTTAGAAAATTCTCATGAATTTCATACAAAGGCGCATGTCCTCTTCCACTCAATTTTGTCACAAGATTTGTTCAAATTAGTTTTCAAGAACAAGGGGTCTTGTTTAGGATCTTTTGTGAATGCTAGAATTTCCCATAAATCAATGATGGCTTCCAAGATAGATCTTCCCTTGATAAACCCTTTTTGGTAATAATTGTGTGCCCCATCTCAAGCATAATAATTGATCTCCTATTATCAATGCAGTTCTTGTTATCTTTTTATGAAATAAGGTTCATCAATCCCTACTTAAGGAAACTTAAAAGGCATAAATTCTCAAGGCTTCTTGTGAAAATGACATGAGGGACTCAACACGTGTCTTTAAAAGCTTTGAAGAACCTATTGCTGAGGCCATTATGGCTATATATTTTTAAGTTAGGAAGAGAGCTCATGGGTTCAATGAGATAAAACCTAGAAAAAGTTTCATGAATGCAACTCAAAATGTTGAAGTGGACGTTTTAGTCTTGATTCTCAAAATAATGGCCATATAGTACCATATCCTTAGGGTCATAGTGGAGGAACCCTTCAAAATGTTTTTAAAATGGTTAATGATAAAATTCTGGTTCTCTCTTTTTCTCTACCACTAGAGCCTATCCTTACTAAGAAGCTTGGGGAGGTATTCTTTTGATTGATTTTTTTTAGGACCTTTCAAATATCTCTTGAAGGTTTATCAATCTTCCTTGCCAACTTCTATTTGAAGGAAAGTTTTAGTCTATGATGATTGAGTTCCCATTTGCATCTAAGCTTGTTTTTTATCTTGGTGAGGCTCCATTAAAGGTGAAATTTTTTCCCTTGTTAAATTCCAACTCAAGATGAGTAACATATGATTCTTGCCTTTGTTTGATCAGCACTAATTTCAGTTGAAAAGGAAATATGTACAAGAGAGTTATAGAGAAGGATAATTAGCCTTTCACCCCCTTCATGTGGGATCCATTTTCGTTTAAGGTTTATATTCTAAAATAAACATGCTCCAATGTCTAAAGGAAGGATTACTCGCATAGTTTCTCATTCTTCTTTCTAAGTATACAAGGGGATTCTCTATGGATCATTCTTTGTTAGACAGACCAATGTTGATTTTGCATCTTTAATTCCAAAGTTTCCAAATGGTTTCACCTCCAATCATGTTCCAAAGGGCTTTGGAGCAACCAATCCCTCACCATGAAGTGTTAATTTCTTCCAATTGATCAATTGATCTAATTTTATGGTGCTTTGAACTACCTTCTACAAATGGATTCTCTTTGGACATGAGATAAAGAGGTTCCCAATGTCTTCCCTCCCACTAAATTATCTTTTACACCTCAGATGGTACCATAACTGTTTCTAGCTCTAGCATTGGTATGGATCCCTTGATGGAGAATGCGCCATAGAAGAATTGCTTTTTTATGATCCACTAGCATGTGTTAAATCTCTTTGAATTTAAATTCCCACCTTATCCATGACCAAGAGATGCATCACTTTTTTTTTAGATTGCAATTAACTTCTCATTTCTATTGAATCCAAGTATTTCCTCTATTTTGTTTTCATTGCTACACATCAGCCCCTATGGATGCAGATCATCCATTGATCAAGATAGTAAATGTTCTATCTTAAGGAGTAAGATATAAAGAGAAGATTAGATCATCTATCCATCAAGATAGTAAAGATTCTATCTTAAGGAGTAAGAAATAAAGAGAAGATTAATTGCTAGGAGTCTAAAATTAAGCTCCAAAAATTGAAGCTTTAGCATAAATTGAATCCAAGGAGCAAATAAATGATGTAAAGCTAGGCTTGGAAAAATAATAGTTAATGCTTGATGGATGATTTCGGTGGAAAAAAACTAGTTAGGATGTGAACATAGGGCATCTTAAAACAAGAGTACAAAAAGGAAAAAAATATTGGAGGATCAAGAAGATCTCTAAAGTTTGATATCTTAAAGATACATAAAGTTAAGTGTCAATCCAAAGATTGAAGGAGTGGTTGGAATAGTCCATCGTTATGAATACTTGTGACCTTGAAGGTAGTAGGATCTTTTCCACTATGGTTTTCCATTTTGGGATGTAGTTATAAAGATCTTAAATCTTTTTGGAAGAACAAATAAAATAGACTTCAACCAATTAGCTTCTTCAAAGGCTAGATTGATCTTTAATGTGGAGTTTCTCCTCTATGTATTTTAGAGGGTAAATCTAAGGTTTATGCACTCTAAAAAACACTCTAACTGCTTCATGAATAGTGCATAAATATGAAACAAATGATGTCTACATTGTGTGGCTATTTTCTAAGGCTTTATCAGAGCTTCATGATGCTAAAATTTTAGATATCAGATAAAACATTCCATAAGACCAACGATATTTTTTTTTTTCAAACAAAAGGAAGTTCGACCATGTTCTTTAAGACGAGCGATATTGATTTATTTTATAACAAGAAACGTAAAGCATCAAGTTATTAATTGAATACGGAAAATATGAATTGAAAATCCAACATTCAATCCGTGAAACAAGTTCTATTACTTTTTTCAATTAATCTTATGACTAAAAACATTATAATCTCATGACTAAAACGTTCTTCATCGATTAATTGTATCTGCCATAACATGCAGAGTTTACAAAAATCTGCGCTAAAAACATCACACAGACATATGCTCAATAACTTCTACGAGTCTTATGATCCGCATCATGACTTCAGAATCGATGGCGCATTACATACATGGATTCACTTGCGCACCGAAGTTCATGACTTCAAACGTAAAGCTCACTGCTCCTACTCAGAGAAGACGATGTGGTTCATCCTGATCAAGTGACAGAGAAGGCGATGTGGTTCATCCTGAGTAACCCACATAGATAGTAGATGTAGTCCACCGACATTGTGGACCATGGCTTAAGACACACATGGCCAAAGAGGCGGGACTTGGAAGAACACACAGCTGCAGCCTGCACGAAGAGGACGGAGTGCGCACACGTGCACAAACAGAAGGGTGGACAGAAGAACTTGTCATTACTTAGCTTTACGTCTTCTCCTTGCCTCTCTCACATACACGTGCAAACAAAAACTTCACCTCATAACTTCATAAGTCATCTTTGGATTTCTCATTTTCCCATATCCCCACGAATCACTAGTGCTCGTGGAGTCGTGATTACCAGTAAGCTCTCTCTCTCTCTCTCTCTTCAGTGCTTATATAATGTGCCGACAAAATTCTCTCCAGTTGTGCGTTCTCAGATCTTGTTTCTTGCATATATAACGAATATCTATACGGACACATGGTCATTCATAATGTTTCTTTCCTTCTGTTTTATTGCTTCTTTGTCCATATCTCTGCTTCTCGACCATTTAGATACTCAGAATCTCTCTCTCTCTCTGCATGCATGGATACAAAATCGTACACGAGTTTTTGTGTCTGCGTGTGTATGCATCTATATATGTCTGCGTATGAAATTGTCTTTGCTCAATAGGCAACATAATAGCTTCTAGGAATTTCTGTCAGTGCCTACACAGATTAAAGTACGTACAAAAGAGCGCTTCTCAGACGCGAACAAAGTGAGAACAAAGAGTTTCTAGGTAGTCGTCATCCATGCTCCTCTAGATCCATGATGATATCTGGTCCACCTACAGATTTCAGATTACTTATGCCTATCATGCTTTGATGCATTAAGCGTTTGGCAGGTGACCAAGATTTCATCCATGATGTAAGGTTTTTAGTGTATTCGGAGATATTCATTTGATGGGGAAGTGCTAAACACGATGATGGATAGAGAGGGGTTCATGCCGATATATCGAAGAAGAAAAAGATGGTGTCGATCATATTATGGCATGTACCAATAGTTTGATCAGCGCGCCATTTTCTCCCTGAAATTCGGACATGGTTCCATCTTCTTATTCTTCATTACTGCACTGTCCTTTCTTTTTCATCTCCGGCGCATACTTTCGTCCTACATGATCTGCCGTTTCCTGCGTTGATTGCGATTTCGAGGAGAGATTTTTCTTTACATCGTTACCATGATTTTGTTTCCCTCAAAAATATCAACCGCTGTACGACAACGTGACCCCAACGTGTTCCTTTCACCTTGTCTTTGCAGAATTTCTATAAAACCGGCCACATGTTCTTTTGTTCGTTTCCGCACTGTGATTTCTTCTTCATCGCCTGCGTATATTAATGTTGTACATTGTTTACCGTTTATGACAGGTATTCAAAGTCTGATGTAGGATGTTCCATTGACATTGCTACTGTGAAATTTGTGTTCCTCATCAAAATTAACCACAGTACGACATCGCCATGGCCACAATCGTGTTCATCTTATGACAATAGTGCCTACCTTCAGTCAGAAGGATGATCCGTGGTCGGAAAGTTGCAGGCATTTCGATTCCATTAATTGTTCATGTGAAAATCATCATGATTGCCCCCCTGGTTGAAAAGGATATACTCTTCTCGGCCATGGAAACATGTCTTTTTGAAGAGGTGTAAAAAGTCGAAAAGGTTTCGAATTGGAGAATCAAAGGTCGTGATAGTAAGATGAAAAGAGGCGGATCCATTGTTCGTTTTGGTCCATTGGGCTGGATGCACACCAAACAAGTGCAACAGACAATGGGATAAGCTCGTTTTCCAAGCGGAAGGCTTTTCGAATTTGATGTTCCACATGAACACACAATGGTAGCTATTCACTGTGCCAATCTCTCTCTCTCTCTCTCTCTCTCTCTCTCTCTCTCTCTCTCTCTCTCTCTCTCTCTCTCTCTCTCTCTCTCTTGTAGGCGTATGAAAGAAGAACGCGCACGGATGCGAAGAGGGATATGATATAAGCCCATTCCTCTGCACACATTCTGATTGAGGGATACGCCATTATCTAAACTAGACCTTGAACGACACGGAAGTCTAATCATAGGAAGAGGCATGAAATGATCGAAAATCAGAACTTATAAACAAAATTGGTATGCTATTTTGGAAGAAACTATGATTTATATTAGAACACATAAAAGTGTGCCTATCTGAACTCTTTTGCCTTGGCATAAATCGATATTCCTTATCAGAGAATAGATAGATGAACAAAATCTTGCTCCCTATCAACGAGAAAAGCACACTTAATTTCCGTGCGGTCAAAAGGAGATAAACACTTTAGAGTACCTCAGCCTTTAATTTTTTAATCCGAATGAAATATCCATCCTTGGATGAGCCTGAATTTGAGCTCAGGTTATAGATGTAAAATTTGTGATTCCATTGCATAATTGGATACCGTTTTAACATATACTTATCCTTTGAGAACTAGAAAAATTCGGCCAACAAAAACAAACCAAGCGAATCATAAAGTGATGGTATAATTTTTTTTTTTTTTTAAAGGAGGTTCGGCCGAGGCCAAGAGTCCCTCGATTTTAACTTTGAAATTGCAACTTTATAAGGAAGGCTTGTACCCATGGGACCTCCTTATCCCACAAGAACAGGGGTTAGACTCAGACCGAGAAGGACTTACAATAGACTGGGTGTAAACTGACCCGAAGGCACTATACAATTTTTTGCCGAAAACACAAGTTCCATGACCTGAAGGCACCACATTTTTTCCACGCCCGAAGGCACAATTCTGTCCTGCAGCACAGGGGGGTTGAACCCTCGCCCCTAAAATCTTATCAATAATTCGTATTAAACTTCACTGAGGGAAGGACGATCATCTATTAATTACACTTAATCTTTAATAAGCACTAATCCGTGCGCAATTAAGGGATGATAACAGAGAAAGCAAATAATGAGTACTAATCCGTGCGTAATTAAGCAGTCTGTCAAATAATGAGTACTAATCCGTGCGTAATTAAGCAGTTTGCTAAGCAGAAAAGGTCACGCAAGCTTGAGCTTCAATTTGATTTTTTGCACCATCAAGAAGAGCTAAGCTCTGATGAAAACAAGTCCAATTTGTGGATAATCTTCAGATAACGAAGTGTCCAATGTGTCGTTGTTCCGAGCTCCGTTGATCATAGAGAAACATGCAGCAAAAATGGAGGTTTTCGGATTTGCAAAGAGACTCCGTGTATTGCGCTAAAGGTGTTTCAAAGATAACGCTTGCGGGGGTGGTCCAGGCGAAAGAAGGGATGGAGTCGATGGCTACCGTCCGTAATGTTCCCGCACAGCAAAGCCAAACCTGTTAAGCAGTCCAAGGAAAGGGGCCGCGGTGTCGGGAGTTTGCAGGCTGGCAAATCGGGGTGCTGTGTCTACCAACAACGTCGACAATGGACAATGACCAGGTCGCTAAATGTGTAATTTGTCAATGTGTAGGCTCACATTTCTCTCTCTCTCTCTCTCTCTCTCTCTCTCTCTCTCTCTCTCTCTCTCTCTCTCTCTCTCTCTCTCTCTCTCTCTCTCTCTCTCTCAGTACAGCCTCCAGCAGACACTGTCACTTTCGCGAGCATACATACACACCAACACGTAGACGGTCTTAGCCACGCCGTGCAGGTGGATCTGTTATGTCTGAGCCTACATTGGCGCATTGTTCTTCCGTAACAAAGCACTGGTGGGTCTCTCTCTCTCTCTCTCTCTCTCTCTCTCTCTCTCTCTCTCTCTCTCTCTCTCTCTCTCTCTCTCTCTCTCTCACACTCTCTCACTCTCTCTCTCTCTCTCTCTCTCTCTCTCTCTCTCTCTCTCTCTCTCTCTCTCTCTCTCTCTCTCCTATGTGCATTCACTTCGGATCGGCTATATATCGAGCAAGGGAGTAATGATATAAAGCATACCAGCTTACGTGCGTACAGAGCCTGTCTTGTTTTCTCTTGCACCCATCCACATGCATAGTATGTAGGTCATCATCAAGATCTCTCCTTTGTGCAACCCATCAGTGTAATAACCAGGAATCGTCTCTCTCTCTCTCTCTCTCTCTCTCTCTCTCTCTCTCTCTCTCTCTCTCTCTCTCTCTCTCTCTCTCTCTCTCTCTCTCTCTCCACTGCCGAAATCTGCGCGTTCTCCACCGTAGATGCATTGCTGTAGAGCACCGGCTGCGCGAAAGTCCTATTAGCATGTTGAATTCCTCTACGCACGCAGAACTCTATATAGCGAAGTCAGCAGGCTCATCAGCCCCAATGCTTTCGCTCTCATTTTGGCTATGCATGTCCTATAGAAATGAGTACATAGATCACATACACATAACATGGCCCTTTCTACTTCTGAGTAGAGAGTAGAATGTTAGTGTTGGCCAACATATCAAGCTACGTACTATCCCTTCTGCTGCATGTCCTCATATATCACATATACCTACGGAGGAGTTGGATAGGAACGGAGTGATTCGGCCTGAAGATGAGGTTACTCAAGTTTTTGGTCTTCGTTAAGCTTCTCATCTGCACAAGCATAGTACTGATGATGCTCCGTTTTGCAGTCGAATTACAAGGTGTGTGCCAAGATTTCATATTACCTTCTTGTTTAGGTTTTCCAGATATCATCATCTTCTAGACAAGCAGCTGACATATGAGTGACCGTTTCATCGCCTACTCATCTTACCTTGTTTCTGAGCAGGCACCTTTTGGCGTGGCGATCAAGACAGTGGGGCAACTAACGGCTTGCTGAATCAGGTAATTACGACAATGAGCTGTAACTCACAGATTTCTTAAACCATTAATCAACTGGTTAGGAATCATGTAGCTCCTGGAAATATGCATTGGTGTTACCAACCCATGCCAATATAATCGTTGAGAATGGAGCATCTGCTTACAGTTCTATATACATATGCCCATCAAAACTGTTGTTGTATATGCCCATCGAACCTGTTGTGATATATGCCCATCAAACCTGTTGTTCTATATGCCAATCAAACTAGTAGACTCAACCTGTTGTTAGATATGCCCATCAAACCAGATCAAGCTAATGAATCGGAATGATACCATATCATCTTTCTATACTACAGACCGAGATAAAGTAGTCGTCTGACACTCTCTCTTTCCTCATGCAGATAATACCAGAAATTACATTTTATATGTCATAATACAAAGCTTTTGCTTCCTGTCCTATCTCTTCATGACCGATGTCAAGCTTAGGAATAATATTGTATAACATGCGTGTTCCTTCTATCTTTTCTAGTTCTCTGAATCGTTTCACATAATTTAGGCTTATCAGAATAGCACATGCATCACATAGCTGTCCTTCCGTACATCTTTTTCCTAACAGCCTTGCAATCAAGTAGGTAAAGCTCTTCAGGGAGAGATGAGAATAGGGATCCTTTTGTTTTCTCAATGTGACAAGAATAAAGTATTCAAAATTAGCTGTCCTGGATTCTTTCATAAGCACTTTCTTTCTCAAAGGTACAGCGGTCTATACAATGGAAAAAAAAACCGCCAACTGGATTATGCACATCAGTATGATGTCCATGTTCTTGATTTGAAATTTCTTTGTCTTTGAATGAAATATTCAACAGGTTGGATACAGAAGATTGCTCTGTTCTTTCTTGACAAATACAAAGGCGGAAAGAGCACATGGAGATTCTTCCTTGGAAAACCTCAAGAAGAACATTGGAACCATTATGGCTATGCAACAGAGCACGTTTCAGATTGACTACACTAGCCATGCAACACATCCTCCCAAAAATAATTGACATCTCTAACTCTTCTATAACTAGAGTGTCCATACAGAGATGATTTTATTTTTGCAATTGTTTTCAGTAGAGTGGTTAAGCATAGAAAGCAGATAAAAACCTCAACACTCCATAACATGATCCTGGTCTATGTTTTGTTCCATCCATTGCCACCCATGAATTCTCACAAATCAGTCACTAGAATATACTTCGAATCCAGCAAAGTTTCTTAAAAAAACTTCACTACATTGTAATTAACTACCGTTTTATGCAAACTTGTGGTTTTTGAGATTTTTACTTTTAATCAAATCATTTGCACCTTTTTATAATAAACTTCCAAAAATGGTATCAACAACGATAATAACTACAACTTGTAAAGGACAGAGATGCAAAGAGACTTAGGAAACTTCCAAACTAAGTTTCATGCTACTATGTTATACTTGCAATTTAACACTTCGATGCCTGCTAGTGTCGCTCTTCTAGCTGTTTATTCCCGTTGTTGAAGAGTGCTAGCTTCCTTTCCAAAGTCCATTCAGATAGTTATGAAGTTTGGGATATTCATTGAAACAAATTTCCCATCAGGGTGTCTCCTTTGAAGGCATTCTATAACTTGATTGAACAAAACGTTTCCATCCCATGTAGTATCTCGTGATATCCATCATATCTAGCATTATTTTATTTAACAAGCGTCTGAAAATCCTAAAATCTGAGAAATATCAATAGAATATGTGTCAATGTTCTCTTCTCCATGTACATAAGCACATCAAGAAGTTCTTTCTTTAGTTCTTTCGACTTTTACATATGTTTGCATTTATTGTGTTCCATCTACTTACGTAGAAAACCCTTTTGCGACTTAAATGATCCATAATAGAATAGATTAGACCTATCCACGCCTTTTATCCATGAGTTAAGGTTTGAAATTCCGCAGTTTTGGTACTTCAGATTGATTGAGATCTTTTCCTATAATCTAGGAATATTAATCTAATCAACATCTTCTTTTGTGGGTTGATTGATTGAACAAATCACAACCTTTTAATTTTCCTTTTACAAAGGTAAATGTTTTGCAACTTACATAAGAGTGTGATCATATGTGATCAATTCTTTTATAGAATAAACGAGTGCAAAAAATAAAAAGCTGTTCAATGAGTATCTAAAATACCATCGAGATGATGGTTTGGATGTAGATCATGTTTTTCAACCTTTTAATTTTCCTTTTACAAAGGTAAATGTTTTGCAACTTACATAAGAGTGTGATCATATGTGATCAATTCTTTTATAGAATAAATGAGTGCAAAAAATAAAAAGCTCTTCAATGAGTATCTAAAATACCATCTTGTTTGAACATCAAGCTATCGCTTGGATTACATCAAAAGAATATCCTTTGGAGATTTCTTTTACTTATGTTCACTTATTGTATTATTTAAAAAAAAACTTACCATTGTAAAAGCCTTGAGCTTTACACATGTAAAATTAAAAAGATAGAGCCCAAATTCCACGAATTTGTGGTGGTTGAGTCGCAATCAATCAAGCAATCAATCACCCAAAAGTAGATCAAACTAGATCTTCACTTTTCCTAGATTGTAGGAAAGTGAATTGATTCCCTCCAACAACCATTCCCACCTTCATTTGAATTCAAAATCCACTTGTAGAAGTCGTGGAGCACTTGAAAAGTCTATATAAAAACTTCAAAACACTTGTACATTATGAAGCAACATGACAATAATGGCCAAAGTATATGTATATTGCTCTGAACATATACAACATAGTATACAATGTGTTGAGTCATTATATAGACTCTTGAGGATCTATACATGCCTTTTATCCATGAATTAAAATAAGGCAGTTTTGGTAGTTCAAATTGATTGCGATCTTTTCCTACAATCTAGGAAAAGCAATCTAATCAAGATCTACTTTTGTGAGATGATTAATTGATTGATTGAACAAATCAAAACGACCTCTAACTTGTGATTTTTGTAGCTTTTACGTTTTCTTTTACAAAGGTAAATGCTTTGCAACTTACACAAGACCGTGATCAATTACTTTATACAATAAATGAGTGCAAAGAATAAAAAGCTCTTCAATGAGTATCTAAAATACCATCTAGATGATGGTTTTCATGTAGATCATATTTATCTCAAGCATACTTCAAGCACAAGCAGAGCACACAACAAGCACTAGCATGATAGAGCACACATAGAGCGCAAGAGAGTAGCACACGCATGCAATAGATAAAGTGTACAAAAAATCACAGTTTAAATAATCCGTGCAGGACAACCACATGGGATTAATCATACAAGTGAGTGACATAGATATCCATGGATGAGTGAATCATAAAGGTTATATGGCAAGAAAACATAAACGGCGGAGGGCAATACAGATTTGAAAGGTACATACGACAATTAAAAATCCGAAGTGACAATTGCGAATGAAATTACAATCAAATAGTCAACGGAAAACTAACTGGAGTTGGTATAATACATTTACGGTGGTCGTCGGAGTCAAACACTCATGGACGATGGACAATAGGGTTGTAGTTTAGAGCCATTAACAGGGTTAGGAAGAACTCCTCTAGTAATTGTAGCTACCCAGAATGTAGCCGGGCCAAGTTGGGTAGAGATACGGTATGGTCCAAACCACCGGCATTTAAATTTACCTATTGCACGGTTCGATTCAGAATTATGGAATAACATGAGTTGGCCAATTTTAAACACCGCAATTCAAAGAAAATGATCATGAGTTTTAGCTTGGCATAGCTGAACTGCTTGTAATAGTAGAAAATTCTCCAGCTTTTGTTCATCAAGAAAGCATAGAGTATCAATTTGATCAGGGATCGATTCAATAGGTAATAATTTCTTCTCCAAGGCCACACGTAAACTAGGTACAACAAGATCCATTGGTGCGATGGCCTCCAATCTGTAAGCCAATTTAAATGGTATACAACCAGTGGCAACTTTATATGTGGTACGATAAGCCCACAACACAGTAGGCAAAAGTTGATCCCAATGCTCAAGGCAGTTTAAAATAAGTTTCTTCAACATAGTGAGTAAGGTTTTATTAGTGCGTTTAGCCAAACCGTTAGTGCGGGGGTAATAAGGAGTACTAAACTTATGGATAATATTAAATGTATGAGTCAGAGCCTGAATAAGAGTGTTAACGAAGTGGGTCCCTCGATCAGAGACAATTTCTAGCGGTAAGCCAAACCTAGGGAACACATCTCGCATCAGGCACTTAGCCACTACCTGAGCTATAGCATACTCGACTGCCCAGGCTTCAGCCTATCTTGTAGCATAATCGATACATGTTAGAATATATCCATTATTAGTAGAAATAGCAGGAGGTGTAATGGGTCTGATGAAATCCAGCCCCCATTTTTGAAAGGGCTCCAGAGGTAGGACTGGTTGAAGAGGAAAATAATGCCGCTATAGTGGCTAGCCCATCCGCTGACAGGCATCACATTCTTCAACATAATTATACATATCTTGTATTGTAGGCCACCATAAGCCACTGTGCAAATTTTTTCTGTGGGTTAAATTCGTTGAAAAATGCCCATCAGAGGGAATAGCATGTGCCAGGTGTATCACAGAGGGTACTTCATGAGGAGGTATACAATGGAGTAAAGCACTAGAATGATCGGCATAACATAATTGACCAATAATGATAAAAAAACGATGACTTTAAATTGCGAGTTTTTGACGGGCCGTGTTAGACACTGCACCTGATGGACAACCAATAGTCAAGAAAATCATGAGTGTATCATAGTAAGAATCGCCCACAGATAAAGCACCCTTAGTTATAGTTGGTGTAGTAGTTGTATAGACCATAGTATAAGTTGAGTCATCTATTCCCTCTGGCGGTTCATCGGAATCTAGTCGCAATAGAAAATTGGCAATCATATGTGTTGTGCCTAGTCGGTGTACCACATCATAATCAAACTCCTAGAGTAGTAATACCCAACGAGCCAATCACCCACCCAAATGTTGTTGCAGTACAAGGTAAACTAAAGCCGCATGGTCTACATGAAAGGTGAATTTTCGGCCGAGCAAATAGTGTCTGAACTTCTTTATAGAGTATATTAATCCTAAACATTCTTGTTTGGTGATAGAATAATTATGTTTGGCTGAGCTCAGGTCTCTGCTCACATAATAAATTGGTCTATACCATTTATCGTGCTATTGCATGAGGACACTACCGATAGTGATATCAGATGCATCCACGAACAAATGGAATGGTAGTTGCCGATTCGATGGCTGGAGAATTGGTGCCTTTGTAAGTAGAGTTTTAAGTTGATCAAAACTGCACTAGCATTCATGAGTCCAATGAAATTGGCACGGGACTACAGTAGTTAAGCACGTAAGAGGTTTGGTCAAATGGGCTAGCCAAGGGAGATGGCGGCCATGCGAGTGAATCTACCCTAGGAAGCACATAACATACTTGGGTGTTGTGTGCAAGCACATCTAAAATTACTTGGACTTTGTCGGGATCCACCTATATACCCTGTTTGGATATGATGTGACCTAGGAGTTTGTCGCAAGCCACAACAAAAATAGAATTATTTGGGTTTAAGCATAGATGATATTCTCTACACTTCCCAAAACAACACTTGAGATGTTGTAATTGTACAGTAGCATCACCGAACAATGAGAAATCATCCAATAAGAAGCGCATAAAACTCGTGAGATATGGTGCAAATATCTCTTGCATGCAGTGTTGGAATGTCCTGGGTGCATTTCTTAAGCCGAACTACATCACAATACATGCATAGACTCCCCAATTAGTAATAAAAGCAGTTTTCAGAATATCCGCCTCATCCATTCGAACCTAATTATATCCACTGTAGCCATCCAGAAAAGAATACATCTCATGCCCTGCTACGTTGTCCAACATACTATCGAGGAAACGTAACGAAAAAGGGTTCCACACCATAGTCGCATTCAGCTTACGATAATCAACACATATGCGTAATTGTTTGTTCTTTTTAGGGACGATTACTATAGGAGAAATCCACTCCGCATGCTCCAGAGGGATTATAAATCTGACCTTCAATAGCCTATCTAATTCCTCTTTCACCTGCTATGCATAATTAGGGTTCATTCGATAGCTCTATTGTTTAATGAGTCTTGCATCCAGTTTTAAAACTACATGATGCTCATAAATACGAGGGTCCAAGCCCTTCATATCACGATAATCCCAAGCAAAAATGTCAGTAAATTCTTTTCATAGAGTAAGCCATTCCTCTTGAAATGCAAGAGTCAGCCCGACTTTGATCTTTACTGGACGCGGGTTAGCTTCATCTCCTAAGTTACAAGTGACTAATTGGTCTTCTGACATGTAGAACTGTCGAGGCAAGGAGAAGTCTTTTGGGTATTGAAAGAATTGACTCATATCCTTAGAGCCTAAGAAATTCTTAGTTCCCCTCGTAGCGACATCCATAAATGGCTACATCCTACAAGTCACTGGACCCCAATTATCTAGCACCTGCTAAAAATGAATTCCTCCCAAAGATAACAAATCTTGATTAGCAATTAGAAATGCTTCCTCCTCATCATCTCACAATCCCTCTATCATGTGCACGGCCTCAGCAACATAAGGGTGTGCATGAAAATCGCAACGTTTCAAGGGGAACCATGTATTTTTGGTGGTTGCATTTAAGAACAAGCTCCTGGGAAGACCAATGTTGTAACACTTTAGCTTGTTTTAACCAAGGTCTACTGAATAATAGATTATAATCTAGAATAGATTCGGGAAATTCCATCACTACGAAGGTCATTTCAAATAATGCCCCTTGTAGAGTAATAGGGATATCTCATACCAACTTGATCGAATAAACTCGGGACTAATCAACCATACATACAAAAAAGTTAACAAGTTTGATATGGTTCCATCCCAAGTTCTTACAAAGTGCTACTTTGGCAATATTCACTCTTGACCCTCGATCAATTAATACCTGAGAAATCTTATACTTTTTGAACCACATAGTAATTAAGGGAACAACATGGTCTACCATAGCATCGATTCCTGGATTAATTGTAGTTGTGGCTGGTGCACGAGTTGATCTCGAATCGATCTGCTATTGAAAATGTTGTCGAATTCCTGCTACCAAGTTTAAAAGTTGTCCCAAAGGGATAGTGATTGAAGCTTTGGACAAAATGTCCCAGGCAGCACTTGAAGTGCTTAGGTCCCTTGCTGATTTTGGTGAAATTGTTGACCGAACTTTGATCGGATCCAGTGTGGATTTTGATGGTCCAAATTTCTGTTGGGTAACTTGTACAGCATCGAAAAGGTTGTGGTTCTTCTCTAAGCCATTGAGTTGCCTTAGTAAACATAAGCTGTTATTCCTTTACACCTGGTTCAAAAATTTCAACGGTCAGATGGAGCATCTTACCGGAACGTGCGTGAACTACTACTCCTTGCATGTCTACTATGGAAATTTGAACCATGTTGGCCATAGGGTTTTTCCTCTCTTTTTTCCATTTATCATACTCTTTGATGTCTTTACAGTGCCTTTGATGTGTCCCACTTCCCCACAAAAATGGTAGCGTGGCGGAGGTAAACTCAAACTACTACCCGTTTGGTCTTGATTCCATAGAGTCCGATTAAAGGTCCCTGTGCATCCACCTCTGTAACTAGTATAATTGGTATAAGTTTTATTTCTCAAATGTGATGGAATGTAGCTAGTTGTTGGTTGCCCCTATTCTTGCAAAACAACATGCATTGTTAACCGGTTCTAAGTCTTGGCGTTATATGGATAAGTCTCTATGGCATGGCTAGTGGTGTCATAGATTGCACAATAAATCTGATTAAGAGCGCAATTATTTGCAACATGTCTAGAGTTTTTACATTTAGTACAGTAGACGTTGTTGCAGAGGCCTCTACACCAAAAACAGAGTCTGCAAATCTTGTGCAGGAAGAAGAATGGGCGTTTACTACTGTTTGCAGTTTTGACCTATCTTCTCATGAGCAATGCATGTCTGCAGTGGACTCAGATGTTTGGTACTTTGACAGTGGGGCGACCAAACATATTACCTCGCAGCGCAGTTTCTTCTCTTCACTGGAGCCTGCCCCTACAGGGAATACTGTCACATGCGCCAACAACTCCTCTTATCCTGTTATGGGAGTTGGTAAGATCATTCTGACTACTGCTGATGGTAGTTCTTTCACCTTGTGAGATGCTTTATTTGTGCCAGGGATCAAGAAGAATCTGTTATCAGTTTCTGCATTAGCCAAGATTGGCTTGGTTGTGAAATTTGTTGATGACAGATGTACAGTTCATGACCTGTCAAATGGCGATGTTATTATTGCTTCTGGCATTTTATGTCGTGAGCTGTATAAGCTCATAGACTATGAAAGATCTATGAATGATTCAGCATGTGCAGTTCATGATTCTCAGGCTATGTCAGATGCAAAGCTTTGGCATGCACGCTTTGGTCATCTGAATTTTGCTAGTTTGCTATGCCTACAGAAATCTGAAATGGTGTCCTCTTTGCCCAAACTTGAGGCACCTGGAAAACATGTTTGTGAAGGCTGTATTTTGGGCAAAATGCAGCGTTCATCCTTTCCAAAACATGGTTCAGTTTGGGCTACGCAAAAATTGAAGCTTGTACACAGTGATGTCTGTGGTCCTATGCAGACACCCTCTTTTGGAAATTACCTTTACTTCGTGACTTTCATTGATGATTTTTCCAAGCATGCATAGGTATATCCATTGAAGGCAAAGTCTGAAGTGTTTTTGTGCTTCAAACAGTTTTTGGTTTTGGCTGAAAATCTGTCACCATGTAAAATGGGCACCCTCCGTTCTGATCGAGGGGGGGAATATATGTCTTCTGATTTTAATGCATTTTTGGCTGAACGTGGGATAAAACACCAGTGTACAGTGCCGTATAAACCTCAACAGAATGGAGTTGCTGAATGGAAGAATAGGTCACTCATGGAGATGGTGAGGTGTATGGTCAAGAGTCAGGCTTTACCACATAGTTTCTGGCTTGAGGCTGTCATGTGTGCAACATATGTACTTAACAGGTGTCCCACTAAAGCGCTACAGTCTATCACTCCATATGAGGCTTGGCATGATCGCAAGCCATCTGTTGCTCATCTTCGGGTTTTTGGTTGTTTGGCATATGCACTAGTGCCTGAACAACATCGCAGCAAATTGGATGATAAGGCAGTAAAATGTATTTTTGTTGGGTACAGTTCTGAAAGTAAAGGCTATCGTCTGTATCATCCACAGACTAAACACATTCTGGTTCGAAAAGATGTTGTCTTTGTGGAAGATGCTATTCAGCCATTGCTTTCATGTACTAAGGAGACATCTGTTAGCTCTAAAGACATGTATGATACTTTGATGCCTCTTTTTACAGGTGGACAGTCTAGTGCTGGTCCTAATGAGGCAACTTCTCAGCCTTTGCAAGCTTCATATGATGATGCAGATCATTCCATTTCTGATGCAGATTTACATGATGCACTTGTTGATGAGATAGCTGATATTGATCAGGAAAAAACTATGCCAAAATGGCTGGTGCAGACTTTGCGTGACAGCAAATTAGATTCACCTTTGTCATATCGAACTCGTTCAGGCTCTCATAGTGCCTCCTTTGCATCAAATTGCTATGCTATGGTTGCGTCTAGCCTCTGTGATGAGAATGAGCCTGTTTCTTTTGATGAAGCACAGAATTCAGAAAATTGGATGGCTGCGATGCAATCTGAATATGATGCTATAATGAAGAATGGTACATGGTCTTTATGTGACTTGCCTCCTAGCAAGAAGGCCATTGGCACTAAGTGCGTATACAAGCTGAAGCGTAACCTGATGGTACAGTTGAGAGGTATAAGGCTAGGCTTGTTGCAAAGGGTTATGCACAGGAAAGAGGCATTGATTTTGATGAGACCTTTGCACCTACATGCTGTATGACTACTGTTTGGAGCATTTGTGCACTTGCAGCCCATCATGGTTGGAATGTACATCAGTTGGACATTAAAACAACATTTCTGAATGGTGACTTGCATGAAGAAGTGTATGTTTTTTAGCCCCGTGGCTTTGTGCAGAAAGGGCATCAAAACCAGGTGTGCACGTTAAAGAAGGTGTGATATGGTTTAAAGCAAGCACCACGTGCTTGGTATGAGAAGATACATGCCTATCGGATTGCACATGGTTTTGAGAACAGTCCAACTGAAAGCACCTTATATGTTAAGCATGCTAATGATGTGCTTCTGATCATTGTTGTCTATGTTGATGACATGTTGCTCACTGGTCCTATTGAGACGCATATTGCTGATTTTAAGGCTGATTTGCATGCCTCATTTGCGATGTCTGATTTGGGGCATTTGCATCACTATTTGGGCATTCAGTTTATGCAAGTTGATGGTGGAATGGCTTTGTGTCAAACGAAATATATTGACACATTATTGCAGCGTTTTGGCCTTGAAGACTGTAAGCCTATTGCCACTCCTATGGAGAAAGGTTTACGATTGAGTCTTCATGATGCTGGAGATGCATTTGATGCTGTTCTCTATCAGCAAGCTGTTGGATGCTTGATTTACTTATGCATTACTTGGCCAGATATTCAGTTTGTTGTCTCACAGATGAGCAGGTTTATGCATTGCCCAGGAGTCACGCATTGGAAGGCGGTTAAGCGCATCTTTCGCTACTTGAGTGGTACTCAGCTACTTGGGTTGTTTTATCCCAAGGGGGGATCACTACCGCCAGATTTGCATGCTTTTTTTGAGTCAGATTGGGCTGGTTGCTATGACACTCGTGTGTCCACCAGTGGTTTTTGCTTCATGCTTGGTAGCTCATGTATATCTTGGTTGAGCAAGAAGCAGCCTACTGTGGCCACTTCCAGTTGTGAGGCTGAGTATAGGGCAGCTTTCACAGCGACTGTTGAGTGTGTGTGGCTCAGACGCCTTATGGCTGATTTGGATGTTGGCCAGTCTTCTGCCACCACCATCTTCACTGACAGTCAGAGCGCATTGGAAGTTGCAAGGAAACTTGTGTTCCATGCTCGCACTAAGCACATTGAGGTGCATTATCACTATGTCAGGGAGAGGTTCTCTGCTGGGGAGATCAGCTTGGCATATGTGCCCACGTAGGAGAACATTGCAGACCTTTTCACGAAGGCTCTGCCTAGGGAGAAGTTTGAAGCTTTCCGCAAAGCTTTGGGCTTACTTCCTTTTGTGGAGTGATTTCCACATAGCTTGGCACTTCCTTATACATGAGTGCCAGCTCCTTGTTCACCGCATCACTCCCAAGGGGGATTTGTTGATATATTTAGGTAGTGATGTGTGTGAACACACTAGGACCGCCGGGGCACTTTTTTCCCTCTTTAGGGGGTTTTTTTCCCCCGGCTTGTATATACGCCTATTTCCCTAATGGGCTACTTATCTTTGTACATTCTCTAGTAATATACTCACTATTGTGTGTTTGTGCTCCAAGCTTCTTCTTCTTCCTTGTGCTGTTCGCGTGCTTCCACAGACATCTATCTCCAACACGTTTAAACATTCATTGGAAAGCTTATCTTGTGTACTTTCTGCATATCAAATATCTCTTTGAAAGCTTATGTAGTTTGTGAGATATCAGTGAAAGAGTGAAGTCCAGTTTTTCAGTATACCTGTGTAGATAGGTAGTCTATTTTGGTCGGTTAAGTTTCCCAACCAAAACATATCCAACTTGCATGATTTTTGTCTTCTTGGAAAACTCTTGGCATCTACTTTCACTGTCTCAAATTTCTTATTGAGATCATTTATAATCTCTGAGATATCTGTCAGATAGTAAAGTCCAGTTTTATAGTGTACTTATGTGTGTAGGTGGTCTATCTTGGTGAGTTGAGTTTCCTAATCAAAACTCCTCCAAATTACTTGTTTATTATCTTGTTGGAAAGATATTTGTGTCTACTTTTTCTATACCAAATATCTTTGTCAAAGGATATATATTCAGAGATTTATCAGTCCGAGAGTGAAGCTCAGTTCTTCAACATACCTGTGTGGACAGGTAGCTCATCTTTGACAGTTGTGTTTCCTAATCAAAACTTGTCCAAATTAAGTCACTTATAGCTTGTTAGAAATCCCTCTTTGTCTACTTTGATTGCCTAAAGTCTCAAGTCCATTTGAGTTTTGTATTGAGAGCAGCAAGCTATCTAAGGTGCAGATGTTTGTCCAAGTGCTGGACATACAAGGGTTCAGTACACACTTCCGTTGTGCATAGGAGAACTCATTCTCCACACCCTAGAGTAGATTTAGAGATTGATCGGACAAAAATGTGCATGAAAATGGTAGAACTAGCTCACGCTATGCTTGAGACCAGTCAATCATTCAATCAGACAAACTCTATCAAACCGGATTTGCATTTGTAGGGCTTACTAGATAGATTAGAGCAGTTGGTAAACAAGACCCAGGTTTCTTTACCTCCATGGGCTCAACCGAAGATGATGGAACACCTCTTTCAATTTAGCAATACTCTAAAGAGTTCTTGCGAGAAATACAAGAGGAGAAATGGGCCAAGGAGAAGGATAATCCCCCTCCTATTCTTGAAATTGATGACCTTCATGATCAATTTCCCCAAGACATTCCATCTATTTATGGAGACCAAGCAGAGCAACAAGAAGATGAAAGATTAGATTTTGAATCTAATTCTCTACAAGAGTTTCCACAACTCACACGCCCATGGGAATTTGAATCTCTTCAGATTATAGCTCCCACAATATTGGTAAGCCATGAAGACTTAGTGGTTCCAAGGAACACTGATGTCATGAAGAACACTAAGGTTTAGTGTCATCTCACCGTAGAAGAGTTGCTCAAAGTAAAACTAGAGCTATGGAAACATGTGGCAAATCAGGTTCCAGAACTTGATTCCAATATGTCAAAAAGTAGGCTCTAAGTAAAAAGTCCCAGAGATACCTCTAGACAAAATAGGGGACATGAGTGAAGGTGAAGAAGTTAATACTTATCTTCCAATCACCTACCAAGGTTACACAACCAAAGCAATCATAGATTCAGGTGCTCGTGTTGCTATTACGACCACCTCCTTGTGGAAGCAATGGGGTAAACCCGCATTAAGACCAACTAGAATGAAGCTTCAAATGGTTGATGGCCATGTTGAAAAGCCTCTAGGATTTCTAGAAGGGATAACTCTAACCACTTGTGGTGTAGAGTTTGAACACACCTTTGCTATATGTGACTTTGGCAAAAATAACGTCTATGAGATGATCCTAGGAAGACTCTTCCTATGAAAACTAGAAATAGTACAAGATTGGGGAACTAACTCCTTGTACTTGCACTTAGGGGTCACAACCAAGGTCAATCTAAAGGATTATAACTTTAGAGATGTACCACCCCTATAGTGGAATCCTATCCACAAAGCGGAAGAAGATTCTATCTCTGTGCATTCTGAAAGTTCACATGATCCATCCTGGATGCATGAAAATACTCATTTGTGGATGTGCAAGGTTGTAGAGGAAGAGGAAAAATGACTAAACAAAAGAGAAGAACGAACCTCTCAAGGAGAAAGACCAGTTAGCGAGCCAACCTACACACCGATGATCTTTCCAAATGAGGAATTTGAGTCTCGCGGTTGGGCAAAAATCTTGGCCACCATGGACATTGATGTCAATGAAGAACAATGGACACCTCATTGTGATGAGGAGGGTTATGATATCTCTGTGTTCATGTGTCAGTCCTTGCTAGAAGAGTGTGATCCTAGTGAGGTCATAGAAGAAGAAGAAAACGACGATGATCTAGAATCCATTGTGATGGATACTTACTTTGACTCAGAGGAGCACTATCTAGAAGACATAGAAGTGCTAACCCAAAAAGAAGAAGAACCTCTCACAAGTATGAAAACGGTAAATCCAAAGGATGGAAGTGAAGGTGGTCAAAAGAAAAAGAAAAGAAAAGCAGTGAAACAAGAAGAGGAGGAATCATTGTTTGAAGTACCAAAGAATTTCAAGAAATATGAAGTTGAAGACCGGAAAATTTTGGTACGAATGCCTAAGAGAGAGGCCATCATAGGAGAAACGTATGATAATAAAGAAAAGACTAAAAAAATTGTAGTAATCATTGAAGGGAATGAAGAGCGATGTACGTACATAGGAGATGACCTAAATAAAGAAGAGGAAGCAGAGTTGGTAGCTTTCTTAAGGGAATATAGGGACGTCTTTGCGTGGCACTATAGAGACTTGAAGGGAGTAGATCCAAAAATATGCTCTCATACCATCCCCATGATAGCTGATGCCAAGCCCACCAAACATAATCCCTACACATATAATGACACTTATGCTGCAAAAATAAAAGAAGAAAGTGACAAATTGATTGAAGCTGGACTTATCTATGAAATTGAGCATACTGCATGGGTATCCCCCATTGTAGTGGTGCCCAAAAAGAATGGAAAGTTGCATGTGTGTATTACCTTAAAAGAGTTAATGTCGCTACAATCAGAGATAGCTATCCGCTTCCAATTATTGAACATTTATTGGAGTGTGTTGCAGGAAAGGAAGTTTATAGCTTCCTTGATGGATTTTCAAGTTACAATCAAGTAGCCATAGCCCAAGAAGATCAACACAAAATGGATTTTGCCATAGAGTGGGGGATCTTTGCATTTTGTGTGATGCCATTTGGGCTCACAAATGCACCTGCAACTTTCCAAAGGCTTATGTGTCATGTCTTCAAAGAATTCTTGCAAAAGGGCTTAGAGGTATATGTGGATGATTTACGTGCTCATTCCCAGCAAAGAAAATATCACATCCCTGAGCTCAGATGGATTTTCAATAAGTGTAGGGAATATCGAGTGTGTCTGACCCCAGAAAACTGTGTGTTCATGGTACATCAAGGTAAAATCTTAGGTCACATTGTTTCTAAGAACGGAATATCAACATATGAGGACAAAGTCAAAGCCATAGCAGAGTTGCCAAGGCCAAGGAATGTTAAAGAGGTACAAGCCTTTATGGGCCATTATGGTTATTACCATAGGTTTATCCACATGTATGCAATCATAGCTAAACCTCTTTATGCCTTGTTGGCAAATTTTGAATGGAATGAGGAATGCGAAAATTCCTTCAATGAGCTGAAGAGACGTTTGTGCACAACACCAATACTAATCACTCATGATTGGAATAAACCATTCCATGTTCATGTAGATGCATCCAATCATGCAATAGGATGTGTGCTAGCACAACCCACAGGTGAAGGAAATCTAGATTTACCTATAGCATATGCAAGTACTCAGTTGAACATAGCTGAACAAAACTATACAATAACCGAAAGAGAAGGCTTAGGCATGATATACACCATGAAAAAGTTTAGACACCATCTATTGGCCAACAAGTTCAAGTTTTTCACTAACCATCAAGCTTTACTATATTTGGTGAATAAACCTTGCAATACAGGATGCTTAGTAAGATGGTTTCTCTTAATAATGGAATATGACTTTGAAGTTGTTGTTAGGAAAGATGGGACCCACCTTAGGGTGGATCACCTTTCTCACATCACTTCAGGAGAGTCATCGCAAGGAGTGTCTGATGAATTGCCCGATGCTTATTTGTTCAATTTACAAGTCGTCCCTAAATGGGCAAAAAATTTGGTACCAATCCTAACCTTTGGACCCGCAAATAAGAATGTGAAAACGAACAAAGAAGAAATTGTAAAATCACAAAAATATCAAATATTGGTAGGAAGCATGTACAAACAAGATACGGAGGGAGTACTAGCTTGTTGTGTCGAGGACGATGAACATAGTAGTTGGTTGCAACAAGCTCATGAAGGATTGCTAGGAAATCACTAATCTAAACAACAAACATTGCAGAATCTAAAACATTTAGGAGTGTATTGGCAGAGCATGGACAAAGAAATACATGAGTGGATTAAGAATTGTCAAATGTGCAAAGAGAGACCCTAGTGCAGCATGCCACTTGTTGGAGTTTATTGATCTCCAAAGTACAGCTAGAAGTAGGTGAAACCCAACAGGACCTAGTTGACTTTTTCACAAACTTGTATGCACATACCAGTTTTCTTGCAGAGCAAATTGCTCTTTACTCACTTAGAATTTTCCAAAACTATTTCACACACATAAACTAGACTCTAAGAGCTTTCCAAGGAGCTATAGAACACCTCAAATGGATAAATACACAATGAGCTATGACCTCTGCAATATGCAGCTTTAATGGAGACCTTGAAACAGAGATGAACCCGAGGACACACATCAATTGCAGAGACTACTGCTCTTAATTCACAAGTCCAATGAATCTTAAAATTTCTAGAATACATTTAAACTTTGAGAGCTTTCTAAAAAACCAAAGAACACTTGATTTGGATACATACACAAGGAGATATGACCTCTGCAAGTTTGAGGTTTAATGGAGACCTTTAGCAGGGGGTAAAACCAAAGAACACACACTACTTGCAGAGAGTACTACTCTCAGCTCACATATCCAATGATTATGAAAATTTACAGAAAGAAAGTAGACAGTAAGAACTTTCAAATGAGCTATCAAACATGTAATTTGGATATATAATGATGGAGATACAAGCTCTACAATCTCTGCATACAAAACTACAGCAGCATAGAGATACACATATGACTCTCTTGGACATCGCACAAGATCACAACTTTTCTCCTCTTTTTATAGCATGGAAAACTAATCTAAAACCTTCCTAATACATCTAAATTCGTGGTAGACAATTGGGTGGAGGTATTACATGACTCAAGTGCTCAAATAAGCAAAGTATTGATGGACTTTGAGAACTAGCCACATCGACCTTCCACTAGGACACCACTGCAGCTCCCTTGTGACTCACTAATTTGACTCACCATGTTCTAGAAATCACGTGGTATTTTTGCTACATTTTATGAATAATATGAGCCTTCTTGAAGTATTTGAAGACTTCCAAAAGGTATTTACATAATTTGAAACTTGTACCCTACATAAAACAAATGTTTGCAACACGACTCTTTATCATGTATCATTAATTCCAAATTGGAGTGCTCCATTGGTAGAATTTATGAGATCAAGAACACTGCCCAGCGAGGCTAGTCTAGCAAGAAAACGAAGTATGGAGAAAGAGGCTCAAGACTACACCTTAGTAGGAGAAAACCTATACGGACGAGGCAAAGATAGGTACTTAAGATTGTGCATTCACGAATCAGACTATTTAAGAGTCTTAGAAACTGCACATAGTGGTGTTGTAGGTGGACACTTTGGTCCTGATCGAGTAATTAAGACCATTTTATTCTTAGGACTTTGGTGGCCCACTCTTCATATGGATGCACATACTTATGTGAAGAAATGTGATACATGCCAATGTGCACAATATCCGATAAGGAAAGATGAGATGCCTTTGAGGCCAATGATGGGAGGACGTGCATTCTCAAAGTGGGGCATAGACTTTGTAGGTCCTATTAACCCCCCAGTTGAAACTCCCATGCAGAATACATTATTGTAGCCACCGACTACCTTACAAAGTGGGTAGAAGTCAAAGCCACAACGAAGAATGATGCTCAAATGATGACAAAGTTCTTATTTGAAAACGTGTTCATGAGATATGGGCTACCAATAGAGCTAGGAAGTGATAGAGGTACACACTTCTTGAATGAAGTCATTGAAAATTTTCTCTAAGAATTCTTGGTGATACATAAGAATTCTGCCCCCTATCATCCATAAGCTAACGGACAAGCCGAGAGCATAAATAAGGTCCTATGCAATGTATTGACCAAACTCATAGATAATAAATGCTCTAACTGGGACAAACAACTCCATCACGTAGTTTGGGCTTAGCAAGTTTCCTACAAGACGGTACTCAATGCCACCCCATTTCAGATGGTTTTTGGATAGAATGTTGTGCTACCATTGGACTTCCTAATCCTAGCCTTGAAGATAGCACAAGAATACGAGTGGAATGGACATGAGTTGTCCTCTAGGATCTTTGATCTAGAACGCTTAGGTGAGACAATGCTACGAGTGGCTGTAGCCATCTATGCTCCAAAGAACAGGAAAAATGCATATTTTGATGCACACATTAAGGATAAAGGATTGAAACAAGGAGACCTAGTGTTGGTTTATACACTAAAACAACATGTACAAAAATTGGAAAAAAGAGGATATTGACCCATGCTCATTAATAGAATTTCCACTAGCGGTGTAGTTCAATTGGCCACTCTAGAAGGTGATATCTTGCCAAACTATATAAGTGGATGTAGAGTCAAGCTATATCAAGAACCTCTTATGGAGGATATGCGAATGAGACTCAACACTGCTAAGAAGCAAAAAGAAGAAGAGTTGAGAGTTAGAGAAGAAGCACAGGCAGAGGCTAGAGAGCACATTAGATGAATAAGTTAAGGTGATTAGGCCTAAATGTCGATCCAAAACCCCCAGGATATCACATGGCCATGTGCCAGATTCAAGTGTGAATGCTTCTTGAATAATCGATCGATGTCCTTTTGTGACCATAGAGGTAGGACAAGGAAAGAATGTAAGGACGGTGAGAGTGTTAATTGACTCAGGTGCAACAAATAGTGAAGTTAGACTCTCATACTGCCAAGATCTTCAATTGAACATCAATCCCATAGAAGCCTATCTCATAGGGTTGGGAGGTGTGGAAACCCCTTATTTGGGTGAGGTAGAGCTCCCCATGTACCTTCAAGTTGTTCCAATGAGATTCAAATTGCCAGTGTGTCAAGATGAAGACCTTATTGAACCACTTGTCTTGGGTCAAGATTGGATTTTTTACCATGGAGTCAACTTAAATCTCAGAAGCCAAATTCTTCAAGTTTGGGCACATGAACAATGTATTACATTAGAATTAGACAATTGCATGCTCACAAATCCACATGTCACACATTCTCTTAGTTCTTCTAGGACTCATCTTAGCAAAAAAGATGTTATATGTGTCAAAATTTATGTTCCAAAAGAACTCAATCATGGAAGAACAGGCTCAAAGGCAAGCGGACTCCTCCTTGTGCAAATACTAATGCCATCCCAAAAACTCAACCAAAAAGGCAAGCGAAACCATATGTAACAATCGCTATATCAAATAGACAAAGAGATTTCAAGAAGAAAGTAGTTCCAAGCATGACGTAGATCTGGGTACGAAAAGGAAAGCAACCACTAGCCTTTCCAACACAATTCCCACCGAGGCAAGCCAATCAAGACAAAAGAACCAAGTAATTAGGACAAGCTCAACCACAAGGTCTCCAACAAATCTGGGTACCTAAGAAATTAGCTCTAGCTCAACAAAGGCGATTACTCATGTGGGTTCCCAAAGAACTGTGCACTTCAATGTGCTTAGTCCCTGCATGGTATACAGGATTAGCACCCAAATGAAGTGAACTAGTGTTATCTCCAAAGATTATTGGAGTATACAAATGTATCTCCAAATCTGCATATAGTTGCTTGAGCCACATAGCTTCCTGAGTTGCAATTGCCAAAGCTCTATATTCTGCTTTGGTGGAAGATAAGGCCACAGTTGGTTGATTCTTGGATGACCAAGATATGAGCTTTGAACCTGTAAAGGATAGGTACCCTAAAGTGCTCCTCCTATCATCCTTGGAGCCATCCCAATCTGCATCAAAATACATCTTTATATGTATGACAGAAGTGAAGGGATAGAACAACCCTTCATTCATTGTACCCTTTAGATACTTAAGCACCCTCTTTGCAGCTTCCATATGAGGCTTCCTTGGTGCATGCATAAACTGACTCAATGTACTTACTGCATAGGCAATGTCTACTCTTGTTAAACTAGCATAAGTAAGACTTCCCACAAGTTGTTGATAACATGTAACATCATCAAGTAGTTCACCTTCATGTGAACTTAGCTTATGATTGAGCTCCATAGGAATGCCTGCAATTTTAGTATTCTCCATCTTAAACTTTACCAACATATCCTGTATGTACTTCCTTTGAGTGTTAAATATATCTAAATTTGTATACACAAGCTCTAGGCCAAGAAATTAGGTTAATAAACCAAGATCACTGATTTTAAATTCCTTCATTAATTGAGCCTTGAACTGCTTGATGCCATTAGCATCATTCCCTGTAATAATGATGTCATCTACAAAGACACATAAGTAGATAAATTTTGATTTTTTCTTCTTAACAAATAGAGAAGAATCTGCCTTGCTTGCCACAAAGCCTTGGTCTTGCAAGTAAGTAACAAGCCTATGGTTCCAAGCTCTAAGAGCTTGCTTGAGACCATAGAGTGCCTTGCTAAGCTTGCATACATAACCTATTTTATCTTCATCTTCAAACCCTGGTGGTTGTGCCATATGCACTTCTTCTGATATTCATCCATTTAAGAATGCATTCTTGACATCTAATTGATATAAATTCCAATTTTTAGAAGCAGCAAGACTTACCAAAACCTTGATTGTTGACATCTTTGCCACACGTGAAAATGTTTCTTCATAATCTACTCCATGAGTTTGGGCGAATCCTTTTGCCACTAACCTTGACTTGTACCTGTTTATAGAGCCATCAGAGCTCCTTTTGACTTTGTATATCCACCTTGAACCAATTATCTTCATATATGGCTTCTTGGGAACTAGATCCCAAGTGTGATTTTCTTATAATGCTTCCATCTCTTCCTACATGGCTTCTCTCCATTCTTTCTTCTTCCTAGACTCTTCAAATGAAGAAGGCTCTTCTGCCATAGAGTCTTTAGTGATATTCACAGAGTGCTTTGCGACTAAAAATGTATCATATCCATACCTTATGGGCTTCTTGCTTTCTCTTTGTGATCTCCTTAGTGCTTGATTTGAAGACTTGGGTATGTCTTCTAATTGCTTGAGTTTGTACTTGCCTCTTGACTTCCAAGCCATGAGTTCAATCTACTCTTCATCCTCAGAGTTGATGTCCTCTCCCAAGTGTTGATCTTCTTGAGTGAGGGTTGGAAAATCATTTTCCAAATCATATGGTAACCTGACTTTCCTACAATCATCTTCAAACCATGAATTATTCTCATCAAATACTACATCCCTACTAACTATGAATGACCCATCAGGGCTACACCACGAAAGCCATCTTGGATTCAGGAGCCGGAGTAGCCATCGCTACCACCACTTTATGGAAACATTGGGGTAAGCCAGCACTCAAACCTACCAGGATGAAACTACAAATGGCTGATGGACATATAGAAAAACCATTAGGCTTACTAGAAGGCATATCTCTCACCACTTATGGTGTAGAGTTTGAGCATACCTTCGCCATTTGTGATTTTGCTAAGAATCATGCTTATGAGATGATATTGGGACGACCATTCATGCGTCAGTTGCAAATTGTACAAGATTGGGGAACTAATTCTTTGTACTTGCAACATTTAGGAGTGACTACTAAAGTCAATCTTAAAGACTACTCACATCGAGATGTACCCCCAATACAATGGAACACCATCCATAAGACACAGGTAGAAACGGAATCGGTACACTCATTAGAGTCGGACCCCTCATGGTTACACGAGGACACTCATCTATGGATGTGTAAAGTGGCAAAACAAGAGGAAGAACGGTTAGAAGCAAGGACCTTAGGTGCAGAACAACATCCGCGAACCCTTCAAGACCCAGCTTATGCACCTGTAGTATTTCCAGATGAAGAGTTCGAACCCCATGGTTGGGCAGAGATCCTAGCAACCATGGATGTAGCCATCAATGAAGAACAATGGACACCCCACTGTGACGAGGATGGCTATGACATTTCAGTTTTCACGATAGAGCCGATCATGTGTGATTCAATTTTAGAAGAATGTGAACCGAACACTGATGCTTTCGAGGATGCGAGTGATTTTGATTTAGAATCAATTATTATGGACCCACCCTTTGCATCAGAAGAAGAATATTTTTACGAAGTAGAAACTCATCCTCAGACACACGAAGAAATTACGAAGGATGTGAGAATAGCCACACAAGTGACTAGCAAAAGTGAAGATAAGAAAAGAAAGAAGAAAGAATCCATGTCAGAAGAAGAAGAATCCTTGTTTGAGGTTCTCGAGAACTTCAAGAAATATGAAATAGAAGACAGAAGAATCATGGTACGAATGCTGAACAAAAAAGCTGACACTAGAGAAGTATATGATAATCGAGAGAAAACCAAGAAAATAATAGTTGCCATAGAAGGAGAAGAAGAAAAATGTACATACATTGGGCATGATTTGACGACAGAAGAAGAAGAAGAATTAGTTGCCCTATTGCACGAATATAGAGATGTGTTCGCTTGGAGTTACAAAGATTTGAAAGGAGTAGACCCGGATATATGTTCTCATAGAATCCCTATGACTCCAGATGAAAAACCTATGAAACAGAAACCATACACGTACAATGACAATTATGCTGCGAAGATTAAAGAGGAAATAGATCGTTTGATAGAAGCAGGATTTATTTAGGAAATTGAGCATACCGAATGGGTATCCCCCATTGTGGTTGTGCCCAAGAAAAATGGAAAATTGCGTGTGTGTATTAACCTTAAAAAAGTTAATGCCGCCACGATTAGAGACATTTATCTTCTTCCTATCACAGAACATTTATTGGAAAGAGTTGCGGACAAGGAAGTTTACAGCTTTCTTGATGGTTTCTCAGGCTATAATCAAGTAGCCATTGCTCCCGAAGATGGCTTTTGCCACAGAATGGGGCATATTTGCATTTCGTGTGATGCAATTTGGCTTAACAAATGCACCTGCTACTTTCCAGCGACTCATGTGTCATGTTTTCAAGGAATTCTTACGCAAGAATTTGGAAGTTTATGTCCATGACCTATGTGCACACTCGAATATAAGACAGACACATATCCCAGAGTTAAGGCAAAATTCTATGACACATTGTGTCAAAGAATGGAATCTCTACGGATGAAGAAAAAGTGAAGGTGATTGCAGATCTACCTAGGCCAAACAGCGTAAAAGAAGTACAGGCATTTATGGGCCATTGCGGTTATTATAGACGATTCATACACATGTATGCAATCATAGCCAAGCCTTTGTACTCTCTTTTGACCCATTTTGAATGGACAGACGAATGCGAGAATTCATTCAATGAACTCAAACGACGTTTGTGCTCAGCACCTATATTGACCACCCCAGATTGGAGTAAGCCATTCCATGTACATGTGGATGCATCCAAGTATGCCATAGGATGTGTGTTAGCACAACCCACGAGTGAAGGTAATATAGATCTCCCCATAGCTTACGCGAGCAGATAGTTGAATGCAACCGAAAGAAATTACACCACTACGGAACGAGAAGGATTAGGGATGATCTACGCAGTAAAGAAATTCAGACATTATTTATTGGCAAACAAGTTCAAATTCTTTATAGATCATCAAGCACTACTGTACTTAGTCAACAAGCCATGAAACACAGGATGATTAATACGTTGGTTTCTATTACTCATGGAGTATGATTTTCCACTCATGGATATATCACCCCCCACTGCACCTCCACTCACTTCATTTGTGGCACCACAATATTTAAGCACACCACAATTTTCCACAATCACTACAGCATCCACTTTCCCACCCCCATTCCCCGTTCCCTTTGCATCTACACCCACTGCATCTTCACTTAGCACACCATTAATATTATCACCCACCATAGACACAACATTTCGACAGATGTTCACGTGTATGACGCAAGTAAGAGATGAGTTCACATCTCTTGGAAATAATTATCAGCAGCTGCAGAGGACAACCAACGACTTACAGTCGCAGCTTAATTCATTGTCGATTGAGAATGCCTCATTGAAGCTCATTTTTGAGGTTGGTTAGTGTGATCTTAGAGCTACTTTGAGTTTTAAGAGTGTTCTTGAGCAATAGAGTTGATTCCTCACCTTCCATTGTGCCTTGCTTGTCTCTTCGTAGTGTGTGTGTATGTGTGTGTGCATCTCTATGCTTCTCACCTTCACTCTCACTTCATCTCACATTCACGATCTTCATATCACTCCTATCTCTTCCGCGGATTGACATTAAGGAGGTGGAGCTTCTTAACGTGGTTCTCACCATTGTGCTAGAGCAACAGTATCTCATGCTCCCCTTTGGGT
Source organism: Ceratopteris richardii (assembly GCA_020310875.1). Lineage (NCBI taxonomy): Eukaryota > Viridiplantae > Streptophyta > Polypodiopsida > Polypodiales > Pteridaceae > Ceratopteris > Ceratopteris richardii. Next base: position 85,366,542 of record CM035443.1, read on the forward strand.
TCTTCAAGATCAAAAAATAGAGCTACATTTCCACCCACATGATTTGAACAACCTGAATCAATGTAGAAAAGATGGTCATCATCTTTACCTTGTTTGGATTTCATGTTCATGATGAGTAAAGAGTCTTCTTGGTCTTCAATATATTTATTGTAGTCCCTTCTTCCTCTAAAGTTTCTTTGATAATTGTTGTTGTTGTAGCCTTGATTTTAATTATGGTTGTAGTTGCCTCCACCATTGTTATATCGGCCTCTAGATTGTCCATAGCTACATCTATGGAAGCCTCTTCCCCTTTGGTCCCTTGTATTTTTGTAGCATTCTTCTGTAGTGTGGTTGTTAAGACCAAAAGTGTTGCATGGTGAGTTGTTGTAGGGTCTCCCCTTGCCTTGCTTTTGCTTTCCTCTTCTTGCATAATTAGCTTGAGAGGTACTAGACTCTTCTTCATGCTTCTTGCTTTTACCTTTATCCTTAGATTTATTCTTATCTGTATAAAGGGCAAAAGATTGGTTACACCTTGAGTTTTCACCATTTCTATTGAGCTTTGTCTCATGGGTGAGTTGCCCCATCAAGGTGTTGAAATCAGGTATTTGCATATCCATGTAGAGATCCATTGTTGTGGTGAAGGACTCCCACTTGTCATAAGCTTTAATTCAATTGATGATCTGCCTCACTATGTGCTCTTCCTCTACCTCTTCTCAAATGCTTGCAAGCTGGTCAGCCACATCTTTCATTTTGGTTACATAATCAACCACTCCTTGCTTTGGTTGTTTCTTTAGGGTTGTGAATTCCATCCACAATTAATTCTTCCTAGCTCTTTTGTTCGAGGAGAAATATGATGAAAGAACTTCCCAAGTCTCTTGGGAGGTCTTGCCATTTCTAACATGTGGTAACAAGAAATCAGAGATTGAGTTTAGTAAGTGTGACCTAGCAAGAGCATCCTTTGCACACCATGTGGTTAGCCTCTCTTGCTCTTCCTTTGTTGGTTGATTCTTGCTCCTAAAGCTTGGCGTTTCTTCACCTCCTCAGATGTATCCATATAGACTTCTCCCTTGAAGGTATGCTTGCATCCTCAGTGACCATGCTGAGTAGTTATTCTTGTCCAATTTGTCAATGAAGGATGGAAATCCATCTCCCATCTTGATTGTTATTGCTTTGATACCACTGTTGGAGGAGATGGTGGATAGTCACAAGAGATGAAGTGGTGTAGCTAGATCCTACTTCACACCTACTAAGAATGATGGATGGAGAGTGTAGTGGGCCTCGTTAACTAGTTAGTGAACATAAATAATCACATATGTTGCTTGGAAGATGATCCACTACTTGAAGGATCAAAACAGATAGTTTGGAAGATAGTGCAAGATCAAAAACTTGCTATTTCAGTTCATACACATGTCTAGTGTTTTGAACAATTCTCTGAGCACAACAACAATTAGCTTAATTCCTTTTGGGGAACTTTAATTAACTTAATAAGATAACAATCATGAGTGATTTCATAAAAAATGATGGACTACATGCAGAGAAAGATGTTTAGCAAATCATACTATCATCCAGACATTTATGGGTTGTGATAGTCAACAGACGAGTGAGTAAAGATGAGTTAATATCTGACAATCTCGAAAAGCATTTCTAATGAAACTTTGTAGGATTTTTTTGTACACTATGCTAAATCTATCATGCTTTAAGTTATGGCAAATGATCAACTACACATTGAGAACAAGGTATGAGAAGACCACTGTTCTGATGGAGCTATGATAGAGAAGTGACATGAGAACGTAATGATCATATAAGTATTAAAACATGTACAAATAAAATGTCATTGGAAATCTAAAATTGCTCAATGTGTGAAAGATTAATGAGCTATGATATGAGCTCTCACTTCATAGTGAATATCCTTCAAAATGATCTCATGGCCTCGAGATACATGCAGGTCTTTTAGATCCTCTTTTTATAATTTTACTTGGAGCCAAAGTTTGAATTCAAATTCAAACATCTACCTAAAAGTGAATGCTAAAGTATAGGATAGATTCCCTCATCACTCAACAACAAAAATGATTTGTGATTTAGAGGTTCCTAACTCCACGTGGATACAATCCACTTTTACAAAGGTAAATGTGAAGTAATTTTACAAGAGGTTGAACATATGAAGCCTTCCATAGGCTATGCCAATTAATCAAGCATGAGCTACTCAACCAAGTATATGGGCTTGGTTTTAATTGCCCCAAAAATGTGGCCACTTCTAGTTGTGAGGTTAAGTATAGGAAAACTTTCAGAATGACTATTGAGTGTGTGTGGCTGAGATGCCTTTTGGCTGATTTGGGTGTTGGTCAGTCTTTTGTCATCACCATCTTCACTAACAACCATGCATTGGCAGTTGCTTGGAACCGTGTGTTCCATGCTTACAAACAAAAGCACATTGAGGTGCACTATCATTGTGTAAGGAAAAGGCTCTCTACTAGAGAGATCAGTTTGGCATATGTTCCAACATAGGATAACATTGCATATTTTTTCACAAAGGCTCTGCCTAGGGGGAAATTTGAGGCTTTTCACAAAGCTTTGGGCTTAATTCCTTTTGTGGATTGATCTCTTTCCACATAGCTTGGCACTTCCTTATACATGAGTGCCAGCTCCTTGTCCACCACATCACTCCTAGGCAGATTTGTTGATGTATTTCAATAGTGATGTGTGCGAAAACACTTAGGATTTTGGAGGAACTTTATTCCCTTTTTAGGAGGTTCTTTTTCCTCAACTTGTATATATGTCTTTAACCCATAACTTGCTTATTCATTCAATGATGTGTTTTGCTTAAAATTCCTTCTTCTTCCTTGTGTTTTTTGTGTGCTTGCGCAAACCTCAAAATCCAACATATTTCTCCTCAACAATTGATTAGCTCTCCTTTGCAGAGAATCACGATTTCCTATAGAGAATCATGTTTTCTTCAACTATTGAATTTTCTCTTATTTTTCTAGATTTTTCAAGGTCTGCTATTGATTCCACATGTATCTTGCTTTTCTTCAACTTTATTCTGCAATTCAACGTATTCATTAACACCTAAATTTTAAAAGATTTCTTTTCAATTAAAAAAAAACATTATTGTTGGAGTTAGACGTCTGCGGAAGCACGCGAACAGCACAAGGAAGAAGAAGAAGCTTGGAGCACAACACACAAGACTGAATGTATTACTAGAGAATGTACAAAGATGAGTAGCCCATTAGGGCAATAGGTGTATATACAAGCTGGGGGACAAAAACCTCTTAAAGAGGGAAAAAAGTGCCCCGGTAGTCCTAGAGTGTTCACACACATCACTACCTAAATATATCAACAAATCCCCCCTGGGAGTGATGCGGTGAACAAGGAGCTGGCACTCATGTATAAGGAAGTGCCAAGCTATGTGGAAATCACTCCACAAAAGGAAGTAAGCCCAAAGCTTTGCGGAAAGCTTCAAACTTCTCCCTAGGCAGAGCCTTTGTGAAAAGGTCTGCAATGTTCTCCTGCGTGGGCACATATGCCAAGCTGATCTCCCCAGCAGAGAACCTCTCCCTGACATAGTGATAATGCACCTCAATGTGCTTAGTGCGAGCATGGAACACAGGGTTCCTCGCAACTGCCAATGCGCTCTGACTGTCAGTGAAGATGGTGGTGGCAGAAGACTGGCCAACACCCAAATCAGCCATAAGGCGTCTGAGCCACACACACTCAACAGTCGCTGTGAAAGCTTCCCTATACTCAGCCTCACAACTGGAAGTGGCCACAGTAGGCTGCTTCTTGCTCAACCAAGATATACATGAGCTACCAAGCATGAAGCAAAAACCACTGGTGGACACACGAGTGTCATAGCAACTAGCCCAATCTGAGTCAGAAAAAGCATGCAAATCTGGCGGTAGTGATCCCCCCTTGGAATAAAACAACCCAAGTAGCCGAGTACCACTCAAGTAGCGAAAGATGCGCTTAACCGCTTTCCAATGCGTGACTCTTGGGCAATGCATAAACCTGCTCATCTGTGAGACAGCAAACTGAATATCTGGCCGAGTAATGCATAAGTAAATCAAGCATCCAACAGCCTGCTGATAGAGAACAGCATCAAATGCATCTCCAGCATCATGAAGACTCAATCGTAAACCTGTCTCCATAGGAGTGGCAATAGGCTTACAGTCTTCAAGTCCAAAACGCTGCAATAATGTGTCAATATATTTCGTTTGACACAAAGCCATTCCACCATCAACGTGCATAAACTGAATGCCCAAATAGTGATGCAAATGCCCCAAATCAGACATCTCAAATGAGGCATGCAAATCAGCCTTAAAATCAGCAATATGTGTCTCAATAGGACCAGTGAGCAGCATGTCATCAACATAGACAACAATTATCAGAAGCACATCATTAGCACGCTTAACATATAAGGTGCTTTCAGTTGGACTGTTCTCAAAACCATGTGCAATCAGATAGGCATGTATCTTCTCATACCAAGCACGTGGTGCTTGCTTTAAACCATATAACGCCTTCTTTAACCTGCACACCTGGTTTTCATGCCCTTTCTGCACAAAGCCACGGGGCTGAAAAACATACACTTCTTCATGCAAGTCACCATTCAGAAATGCTGTTTTAATGTCCAACTCATGTACATTCCAACCATGATGGGCTGCAAGTGCACAAATGCTCCGAACAGTAGTCATACGGCATGTAGGTGCAAAGGTCTCATCAAAATCAATGCCTCTTTCCTGCGCATAACCCTTTGCAACAAGCCTAGCCTTATACCTGTCAACTGTACCATCAGGTTTACGCTTCAGCTTGTATACCCACTTAGTGCCAATGGCCTTCTTGGTAGGAGGCAAGTCACATAAAGACCATGTACCATTCTTCATTATAGCATCATATTCAGATTGCATAGCAGCCATCCAATTTTCTGAATTTTGTGCTTCATCAAAAGAAACAGGCTCATTCTCATCACAGAGACTAGATGCAGCCATAGCATAGCAATCTGATGCAAAGGAGGCACTATGAGAGCCTGAACGAGTACGATATGACAAAGGTGCATCTAATTTGCTGTCACGCAAAGTCTGCACCAGCCATTTTGGCATAGTTTTTGCCTGCTCAATATCAGCTCTCTCATCAACAAGTGCATCATGTAAATCTGCATCAGAAATGGAATGATCTGCATCATCATATGAAACCTGCAAAGGCTGAGAAGTTGCCTCATTAGGACCAGCACTAGCCTGTCCACTTGTAAAAGGAGGCATCAAAGTATCATACATGTCTTTGGAGCTAACAGATGTCTCCTTAGTACATGAAAGCAATGGCTGAATAGCATCTTCCACAAAGACAACATCACGGCTAACCAGAATGTGTTTAGTCTGTGGATGATACAGACGATAGCCTTTACTTTCAGAACTGTACCCAACAAAAATACATTTTACTGCCTTATCATCCAATTTTCTGCGATGTTGTTCAGGCACTAATGCATATGCCAAACAACCAAAAACACGCAGATGAGCAACAGATGGCTTGCGGTCATGCCAAGCCTCATATGGAGTGATAGACTGCAACGCTTTAGTGGGACACCTGTTCAGTACATATGCTGCACACATGACAGCCTCAAGCCAGAAACTATGTGGTAAAGCCTGACTTTTGACCATGCACCTCGCCATCTCCATGAGTGACCTGTTCTTTCGTTCAGCAACTCCATTCTGTTGAGGTGTATACGGCACTGTACACTGGTGTTTTATCTCACGTTCAGCCAGAAATGCATTAAAATCTGAAGACATATATTCCCCCCCTCGATCAGAACGGAGGGTGCCCATTTTACATGCTGACAGATTTTCAGCTAAAACCAAAAACTGTTTGAAGCACATGAGCACTTCGGACTTTGCTTTGAGTGGATATACCCATGCATGCCTGGAAAAATCATCAATGAAAGTCACGAAGTAAAGGTAATTTCCAAAAGAGGGTGTCTGCATAGGACCAGAGACATCACTATGTACAAGCTGCAATTTCTGCGTAGCCCGAACTGAACCATCTTTTGGAAAGGAAGAACGCTGCATTTTGCCCAAAATACAGCCTTCACAAACATGTTTTCCAGGTGCCTCAAGTTTGGGCAAAGAGGACACCATTTCAGATTTCTGCAGGCGTAACAAACTAGCAAAATTCAGATGACCAAAGCGTGCATGCCAAAGCTTTGCATCTGACATAGCCTGAGAATCATAAATTGCACATGCCGAATCATTCACAGATCTTTCATAGTCTATGAGCTTATACAGCCCACGACATAAAATGCCAGAAGCAATAATCACATCGCCATTTGAGAGATCATGGACTGTACACCTGTCATCAACAAATTTCACAACCAAGCCAATCTTGGCTAATGCAGAAACTGATAACAGATTCTTTTTGATCCCTGGCACAAATAAAGCATCTGACAAAGTGAAAGAACTACCATCAGCAGTAATCAGAATGATCTTACCAACTCCCATAACAGGATAAGAGGAGTTATTGGCGCATGTAACAGTATTCCCTGTAGGAGCAGGCTCAAGTGAAGAGAAGAAACTGCGCTGCAAGGTAATATGTTTGGTCGCCCCACTGTCAAAGTACCAAACATCTGAGTCTACTGCAGACATGCACTGATCAGGAGAAGATGGGTCAAAACTGCAGACAGTAGTAAACGCCCATTCTTCTTCCTGCACAAGATTTGCAGACTCTGTTTTTGGTGTAGAGGCCTCTGCAACAACCATTCCAGTCTCTTTCTTCTTTGCCTCTTTAGCAGCCAGTTTTGGACAGTTCTTTATGATATGATCATTGCCTTTACAGTACTTACAAAACAATTTTTGCTTTTTTGATTTTTTCTCATCTTTGTCTTGGTTCTTTGAATGTGCAGCATTTGCAGATTTCTGCTTACTAGTAGAAGAGCTCCATTTTCCTTTGCCCTTCTGACTAGCCAGGAAAGCTTGATCTGCAACACGCATAATGGACCTGTTCTGCCTGGACTGATCTTCCTGCAATAGAACAGAGACTAATTCCTCAAACGACAAGGCATTCGGATTGCCTTTCATCATCAATCGAAGAGTAGAGGCAAAACTCTGATATGAATCAGGAAGACCATTCAGAACGGTCTGCACAAGTGAGCTATCTGGTATAACCTCATCAGCAGAAATCAATTGTTCCTTCAGGTCTTTGATCTTTGTAAGAAAACTGTCCATAGAATCACCTTCATTCATGTGCTCACTCTCCAACTGTTTTCGGAGGTAAGCAACACGAGCCTCATTCCTAGCCTGGTACAAAGTGGTAAGTGTATCCCAAGCATCCTTTGCTGTTCTGCAAGAGCGAATGTGAGGAATAATGGCACGTTTGACAGACAAAGCTATCAATGCATGTGCCTGGGCATCTCTGCCATCCCAACGAATCTGCTCTGCAGTAGGTGCAACAGAAACAGCAGCACGAACAGGTGACATATAAGCCCATAATGGGTAGTTGGTACCATCCAACTTATCCTCAACAGCCAACATACGGAATATATCACTGCTTTCAGCCATGGCCGGTGACTAAAATACCTTGATGCAGAAAATTGACTATATCTAAAAAAGTTGAACGGAACTACCCAAACGAGTTCTGCTAGACCTGTAGCAGACTTCGAGACGCTTAAACTGGCGAACAGAAACTGGTATATACCTTTGGCACAAAAGGACGAAATAGCCTGCAAAGCGCTGCGATAGTGTGTTCGGAGGCCGAAACGAGCTCAGATCGCGATTTTGGCACCACAGAGCAAAGCGGTTTTGATCTCGGAAACACCCTGAGTATGCTCACCAAATTTCGTGCGAATCTGAGACTGCAAATGGAGGAGTGTCGACGGCGCCCTAGAAGAAGCGACGACCTGCTCTGATACCAATTGTTGGAGTTAGACGTCTACGGAAGCACGCGAACAACACAAGGAAGAAGAAGAAGCTTGGAGCACAACACACAAGACTGAATGTATTACTAGAGAATGTACAAAGATGAGTAGCCCATTAGGGCAATAGGTGTATATACAAGCCGGGGGAAAAAAACCTCCTAAAGAGGGAAAAAAGTGCCCCGGCAGTCCTAGAGTGTTCACACACATCACTACCTAAATATATCAACAATTATCATGGTCCTCATGCACTCCATACAATCCAACTCATCAATTCTAGTTCTCAATTACTTTTCCACAAAAATCCAATGGCTCAACAACAATCCTTCAACGTTCACCATTTTACTTCAACAATCCTTCAACACTAAAAGAAAAACCCATTTTAGAGTTTCTTGAATTTCTTTGAAACAAGTAACGATTTTTGAGTTTTCACATTCTAAACATCACATCCAACAAGTACTAATTCTTTTTAATGAAAATCTTTCAAACAATGGTGCTCAATTGATTCTTTATGAAATTTTGTGTGAATATATTTTATGAATTCCGTTATTTCTGCTTCTACCTTTCCTTTCACTCCAATTTTTTCCAAGTAAAGCTCAAAATCCTATGAGGAAGAGAATGAATTGCATAAATGAGAATGAAAAGAAAGGGAGAGCCCCTTATCAAGCAAATCAACAAGATGAATGATAAAATCTTGCGAAGATCAAAGTTACACTCACTTTTTGTCCACTTTTTGATTTGATGATTTTTATAGTACCTTTCTACAAGTATTTGTTACCATCAACTAGGAAGATCTAGCAAGGTTCAAAGTATTTCCCTGGAAAAGGCACCAAAAAATGTTTATTATCCTTTGGAGTTTTCCTGTTCACTCATTTTAGCATAAAAGGTTAACAACCACAAACACTAAATTGTCAATCGAAGAACTATACAAAGCTCTAGCCCCTCTCTAATCAGTAATTCACAATATTTATTAAATGAAGATCACTGATTCATTATTCCACACCATCAAAGAAAAGGAATTTCAAGGACTCACCAAGTTTGTACATAAATCTTCTTTTGATCATAACTTTTGATAGGAACAAACTTTTTCAATGGTTCAAGTGCCTAACGTGTCACATTTTTTCAGAAGGAGTAGGAAAGTAACATTAGTTTCAACTTTCGTGTTCGTAAAAACTTGATGAGTGAATCAAAACTTTTGCAACTTCAAACAATCATGAGAAAATCGCTTCTAAGTTTTATACACAAGCGCTTAGACTAAGAATAGATCAATGGAAGTCATACACACCCATAAAACAATGAATCTATGAGATAAATCCATGGAAAAACCTTACCACTTTCAATTCAAAATGAAGGCAAAGTAAAAAGATTTACTTTATGAAAGAACTCTATAACTTTTCTCATTCATCAAAATGGATTATCCCCTTACAAAATGGATTTCATCGTCTTTTATACTAGTTTAAGTGTCCATGTTCACACTTAAAATTTTATCCTTCTACCTTCTAAAGTAAAAATAAATCTTCTAGAGAGCTCTAAAACTTCTATAAAAATTACATAAAGTTGATGCTATTATGAGGATGACTCTTGCTCATTTTTATAGAAATTGGGATTATATACAATGCTAAAATACATTTCTTTTTCTTTTTCCTTCATAGAATCTTTAGTGGAACTCGCTCTTTAAACCTATTCTAACATTCATTTGCACAACAACAAGAATACATACATACATACATACATGCATACATACATACATGCATACATGCATGCATACATACATACATACATACATATATAAATACATACATACATACATACATACATACATACATACATACATACATACATACATACCTACATACATACATACATACATACATACATACATACATACATATGTAAGTACCTACATGCACACATACATATATACATGCATACATACATACATACATACATACATATGTATGTACCTACATGCACACATACATATATACATGCATACATACATACATACATACATACATACATACATACACACACACATATACATATGCACATACATATACATACGCACACACATTCACACATACATACACATACGTATTAAGGGAATAGTTTTTGAAAACCCTCCTTATTAATACCTTATTTATATATATGTACCCCTATAATATTTGTATTTTTCAAACCTTCATAAAGCCATAAATATATGTATTTGAAAGAAATAAAAAGCCAAGAATAAGGTATGCCCCACCCTAGAAAGTAGCTACCTTACTTGTAGTGAATGGTAGAGTCAAGTCCTAAGTTGAATATGGAGTGGGACAAGTAGTTTTTGTAAATTCAAATATTTAAGCTTGACCCACTCTCCCTTTTGAAAGAGTCCAAGCAACTTTTCAAAGACTCAAGCCCCACCATAGACTTTTGAGTCCTACACAAAAGATTCTTGACAAATGCGACACATGTGATTGACTTTTGTGTCCAAAATCAAGGATATAGTATTCCAAACACCCAAACTTGGATATCAAGACCATTGGCATGAAGTGGAGGTGCTATTTATGGTATCTTTATGATTTTTTATGAATTGTTTTGAAAATATCAAAGATATGACCATATGGGATGAGTTGCACACCTTAGAATGGCCCAAAAGCTTCTAGGATTTTGTCAAAGTTGTATTTTCTACCACACAAGTGTCACATCTAGAACATTCTCCCAAAGAATATCATCTCCAAATATCTTCCCAAAAGGCCTATAAAATGACTCCCTTGGGTGCCCTCAAAGCAAACAAGTTGTTTGTAGGTACATGCTATTAGCCTTTGGTGATCATAGTGCTACCCTTTGGAAGTGGAGAACTTGGCTACAAGAGAGGTACTTGTGTATGACCAAAGATCTCGAGTTTAGACTTACTAGGAGGTCTTGTGCTCTTATGAACAAGTGATCCACTTAGCTTAGTGGTTAAGTCTCAAGGATGTGAAGGAGGAGGTCTTGGGTTCAATTCCCATGGGGGACATGGGGAGGGTATTTTGCCCAAAGAGATCTAGGGCCTTCTAGAAGCATCCACTTGAGTTAACTCGAGTTAACTAGGACACTTGGCGCACATGCAGTTACATGGCCAACACATGGATTGTTAGTATCCACCTGCCCAAGAAGGCAGTTCCCTGGAGAGAGCTACATATAGAGACATTTGGTTGGGAGGAGAGTCATCTCTCTAGCATGTGGTGGTGGTAATTCTCGTTTTCTTACATTGCTATCAGAGCTCTAGGCGAGCTTCCATGGAGACCTTGAAGATGTCATCATCTTCTTCACAAATATTCATGAGGAGCTCATCATATCTTATTCCCTTTCTTGAGTGTATATTCAACGATTTTTTTTGCGTGAGTTCTTTTTCGAATGCAGATGAGTTCACTAATCGCTTTTCTATACCTCTCCAGCAAGAGTTTTATCTAGCAAAACGCGGATTAGATTTAGAAGTCTATTGATAGCGGGACTTGATCTCAATACCTCATGAATTTCTATGCGATGTTGTACAGCTACCAGCTTCCATTATGATCGTCAAACCCATGGCAATAAACAACATTCTTTTGTCCATGGAAACCAGCTACGAGCAGCACCCATGAGCAAAAGAATGTTCGTGTATTTTAAGTTAAACATCTAGAATCAAACTTGCATTGTTTAACTTAGAGTGCGCTGCTGTAATCAATATGCACGTGGGTTGTTCGATCATGCAACCTGTATTTAGAATCAGATGCGCTAGCTTATGACACGGATCCGATACTATATTTTTCAATTAGATTAATGTATTTTGCGTGCGGCTGACCAAAACAAAACACAAACACCTGATAGGACATCATTATTGCTCTACTTCTGATCGGTAGAGGATTTGAATCCAACACTTGCAGGTAGGGATGCGTTGTCCTATCCATAGGCGCAATCTAAACATTTGAACCCATCCAATTGCAAGCTTTGCCCACTGAACTCGCTAAGCTATCCATGTCGTCTGATATGCAAATATCTAGTTAATTATATTAATTTTGCATAATCGTAAGCCTTTGAGAAGCGCCGATCAGGGATCAAACTCACGATTATTACTGTAAATCAATCACTTGCCATACCCAACATGGTAGCATGCTGACGGCTTCAGATTGAAGGAGATATCAATCTGAAGCAAAGCCTCCTAGGAGCGAACACAAAAGGAGGAATGTTAGGCAAGAGGGGTGTGAGATTCAAACCCAAACCCAACTGTTCGGGGATGATCAGCTCAGCGAGTTACCCGACAAGACTAACTTCTGTGGACCAAAACGGAGCCCCCAACCAAGCACATATCTCTCCATGCTTGCTCAAGCGTTTTCATGTGATCAACAAACAACGAGGATAATTAGTTCAATTCATCAGTGATGATAAAGTGACAAGCAAGCACATGTGAGATTTTCTTATAGTGTTTTGGAAAAGACGTGTCTCAAGAATTCATGAGGCTCATGAGGTGGCAAATGTGTCTTTCCTTGGATCACTGGAAGGACGTAGCTAATTGCAAGATAAGTATTTTCTAAGTTAATGATTGGTTTCAATATTTGTTTTTGCTCTCTCCTTCATGTAGGATGCATTTTTATCATTGAAGTATGGTAGTAAACTTCATTTGAAACCTACATGAAAGAGCATAAAGATATTGAAACACTTAGTAAACACAAGCATAGGCATGCATCTACGAAAGATTATTGGTGCATCTCTCCTTTCAAAAGAATGTTTTCATGCACCATACACATTTTCTTCTTGCTTGCAAAAGGAATAGGATGCACTCAAGTTTGTGCACATATATATTTATAACCTTTTGTAAGGTAGAAGATAGATTGTTTGTGCATGGATTATTGGATGCACACATGCATTTTCAAGCTCAAGAAACTGCTTGATTTAAATTTAGTGCATGAAAGGAGAATGCCAACATGTGCATGTATTCACATGCATTTGCATGCAAGAATAGGCATTTAAATATGCATGATTGTTTGTTAAGAAGTTGAATACTTTCAAGTTCAAAGGATAGTTCATATGTTCCAAAGTTGAAAAAAATCATGGAACTTTTGAAGTTTGTTCTTTGATTTCATCTTGACAAGTAATGAACCTCAAAAAGATGAAAACACTTAGCATTACTTGAACTTTAGTGTTCAATAGTCGGATGCTAAATTCCATG
>CM035443.1:85384581-85474581 GCA_020310875.1 Ceratopteris richardii
TTGGCAGATGCATTGAAGAAAAAAATTGCTGTAGAAAGAGAATTTTTTCTTTGCTCACAGGAGAATGAAGGCTTGAATCGTACTTGTAGAATGACTAGAAGGTGCTGCACATGCGATGATTGGCTGGGATCTTCTAGATTCTTTTGGAGGAAAAGAGGACAATAGAAGGATCGAAAAGGGGGAAAGACAGGAGACCGCCAGAAGGTTTCTTGAAAGAGGAAGGGAAGGAGGTGTGTATCCATCCAAGCACAGAGGAGTTCCAGGGGCAGAGGGTTCTTTTTTAGGAAAGAGTACCAAGGCATCCAGGAGGAGGATCCAAGGAGGGAGTTGCTGGATCCTTCGAGGAGGATCGAAGGAGGCGGAAGAAGGCAACATTCAAAAGAGAGAGGCGAGGGCGGTCGTTTTTTGATGGTGTCCCTTGATCAAGGGGAGAGCAGATCGGGAATCAGGGAAGGAGTGGAGTTTGCTTCTATACCGCATCTTGGCTAAGGAAGATCCTCATTGAAGCCTCCTGATAGATGAACAACTTTGTGCTGGTGCAATCTCAGCGGCCTATTGTAGGTATGTGACGAAGACAATGGAGGGAAGAGCTACTAAGGAGTTGTGAGAGAGGCCAGCTGATCGAAGCTTCATGGCAATAGAAAGGACCCCTATCTCTGAAGTGTAAAGAGTGTGAGCAGTTCCATGCCGTGTTTTGCATCTCTAGAGACTTTGTATTCCTCTGTTATCAAGTTATCCCAAAAGATGAGATGTCAACTAATTAATGCAATACTGTAGGACAGTCAGTTCCTTTGCTAGTGCATGATAGGGTGCCAATGTATGATGAATTAAGGATGCAAGTTCTGTATGAAGAGTGTCATTCACACAGATATCCAACATGCAGTTCAGGATTTGCAATGATTGTCGGTCAGCATTAATGGGGATGAGAAGAAACCTCAAGGATCTAATTATGCTTGTAGCTGTGTAATTGATAGCCATTGATGAATTTATGGCCATTGCCCTTTTTGTTTATAGCGTCAGGTTCTGGCAATTCCCTATGGTAATCCCAAAGGGGTGCCTTGAAGAAGGGGAAAGCATGAGAAACTGTGGGATTTTTCTATTCTTCTGGATTTTAATGGTGTAGATAGGTGAAGAAGAAGAATGGGGGAAGCATTCATCACGGTTGGGGTCACCAAAAAGCCCGGGTATTTTCAACCGATCAGGAATCAGAGAAGGAAATCGATGGGAATGAGCCGCTTCTTAGAGAGGGGCATGCAGAAGGGGTAGGGGAACTCAGTCTTTTCTCTGTAAGGTTATGCCGACTAGAACGTATGAAGAGAGGCATTCATATGAGAAGGGAAACTATGTCTTCTTTGAGCATCGACATTGGCAAAGATTTTCCATGCAGTAGGAAAGGAGGAACGCGCAGAAATCTAGTAGTGGAGGAATCAAATAGCCAGATCTCATATTTATCTCTCCCAAGATCTACAAACTCTACTTTTGCATGTATGAAAAATGAGGGATAGATGTGAGATTCGTTTTGAATCCATAGAAGGAAAATAGATGTGCATGTGGATTTAAAGAGAAGTTGTTGTCGAAGAGAAGGTAGGGGAAGTAACTATGCATCTAAAAAGTTTTAGCTACTGTAGATCAATATTTTCTTGATCTATATGCTTAGTGTGTGTGTCCTCTTAAGTGCAATATGCACTGTGGATTGCAATTTGAAGACTCAATAGGGAAGAATAAATAGTAGGTACAGTGATACATAGTGAAATGAGAGAAAGAAGCTGAAATTATGAGTGAAATGAAAGGAAGAAGCTGAAATTATGAGTATAAACAGCTCAAAAGAGGGTTATACAAACTCTAGGCAATTAGTAGGAGATATAAGCATACACCTTCATTCTAAATGCTGGACTTCGATTCTCGAAACATACATGCTTAAAACTCTAGTCTTCCAACTAGCTGCTCATGACAGAAGATTGGCCAATCACTGCTTGCCCACTACTCACTCAGAGTGCCAAGCTAGCTGATTCCAATTCTACCAAGTGGAGCACTAGTGGTAAGCTAAGAGCTCTACACAAAGGGAAGGCAAAGCTTCAGCTGTGCATTCCTTCCTCGAGTCTCACTGAGCTTGTTCTTTGTTGAAGGAGAGGTCTACTTATATAGTTTTCTTGGAAGTGAAGGATAGCAAAAGGGGATAAAATTAGTTTCTTTTTTGGCAGGCTCTCTAACAACTTTAGTACTCTGGAAACTTCCTCCTTGGTCCACTTTTCTTGGGCCATCACTATCTTCCAAATTCTGGTATTCGACGTCGTCCACCGTCCATGAGTCCTTCTGTGCAAGTGGCTGAAAATTTAGAACATATGGAGATCTAGAAAATTTAGTCGCTTTTTTCAAGTGAAAAAGTAGACTAAATCAAAAGTACACCATTTTCTTAAAAAATAGACTACTTTTGAAGCAAGTAGACTAACTTCATAAAAATAGTGAACTTTTTAGTAAGTCGAGTAACTTGTAAAAGTTGACTAAAAAAAATAGACTACTTTGAGAAATCGGTGAACTTAGGAATTTAGACTACTTAGAGAATTGGTGAACTAGGAAAATTAGGCAACTTAGGAAATTGGTGAAATGGAAATATAGGAAATTGGTGAAATGGGAAAATAGGAAACTTTGGAAATTGGTGAAATGGAAAATTAGGCAACTTGGGAAATTGGTGAAATGGAAAATTAGACAACTTAGAAAATTGGTAAAATGGGAAATTAGATAACTTAGGAAATGGGAAATTAGGCAACATTAGGAGAAAAAATGAACCCTCGATGGGCCTTTTAGATTAGAGGGTGATTAGTGATCCACCAACGAGAAGAGAGCAGTGGCCACAGTCTAGTGCTAGAGTAGGAGTAGGCTTCCCTTGTTTTCTCATAGTCAAAGATTACAAAACAACCATGCACTCGTGGTATTCTTGAGGAGAGCAGTCTGTGTTGAGAAAAAACGAACCAATATTGATCATATGCCGTTGGATCATGGCAAAATCATGCGGTTCCTATTGCATTGAGAAAAGATTTTCCAAATAAGTATAGACCATCGGATGCACGCACGATCTATGGCTCAGATCTGCTCGTGAAAATTTTGTTTATTCACTCTGAGTGTGCTCAGTGCCGTTTACGGACGTCCATTAGATGAGAAGGCAATCGTAAGGCTCCTAATTAGTTGTGCAGACCCTCATCATTTCTTCTCTATTTAGTCACAGGGGCTCAGCACCATTTGCAGCCAGCTCTACGATCGTCGGCAGATCGGATGGCTACGCATAATCTATGATGGCATAAATCAGCGTGAGATATGGAGCACCATTGGATCAAGAGTCAATCTAAAGGACATAATTTATTTGAGGTTCCTTCTCTCTCTACTATATCCCTTCATTTTCTCTCTCTTCTGTGCTCTCCCAACACATGCGTGAGGATCTTCGTCGTTGATGTTTTCAGATCGAACGATTAGAACTAATCCACGAGTATGATTGGATGACAATTGCGCTTATCCCTTGGATCAATGGATGATCAAGGGTTCATAGTGATCCAAATTTCATCTCACTCTAGAGTGCCATCTTTCTAGAACTCCTTCAGCCATTCACGTAAGAAATCAAATGAGAATCTTCTTTGTCAGGTCTTTTTATATTAGCCATCGATTTTCAAAATCTAAAGGCTTGAAATGCTTCGACTTCAGACATTAGATCATACAATCTTTATATCAATATTTTAATGGAAAAACCACCAGTGGTTTTCAAATGTCCCCCTTAATCACAAATTCTTAATCTTATTCCCTAAAAATTAGGGATCCTTACAAGGCCCATCCAGGGTCCATTTTCAAACGTCCCCCTTAATCACAAATTCTTAATCTTAATCCCTAAAAATTAGGGATCCTTACAAGGCCCATCCAGGGTCCATTTTTTCCCCTAATGACTTGGGAAAATAAGTGAAATGGAAAAATAGTGAGGTAGGAAATTGGGAATCTGGCCTTCTTCATGAACTGATGAGTTGGATCCCCCTTTCTCTATTTTGTTGCTCGAGCTGATCCTCTCTTCTTCATTTTTCTTGCTCTTCGCTTCCTCTGCTTCTTGTCTTGTACTTGGCTTCTGAATCTTGAAAAGCAAACATAAAATACATTATTTTAAGGGTATATCAAGGTACCCCACTACAGGTTGCCCACCACTTAGACATTCTCCGTCCTCGGAGAAAAATAGTTTTTTTTTTCTTTTATCCTTTTTTTAATCTTTCTTTCTTTTTTTTTCTTTTTTTCCTTTTTTTCTTCTTTTTCTTCTTCTTTTTTTTTTTTTTTCTAAATAATGTAAGTGGGAGATAATATCGAAAAAAAAGGAGACACTTGCAAGTAAAATACACACATGCTTCTTACAGAAGGAAGTAATTAGAACAAAAGGATGGCCAATACAAAGTAGAAAGAAACATCTAATGCCATCCACCGCCATTCCTAACTAGGGTGTATTTTGTGCCGCCATAAAGAGATTTTTTGCCTTGTCATGGATGTCTTTATAGAACATTGCTTCCTTCCATAACTTCTCGTTCTCCTCTTTGAGTTCTTGGTTGTTCTGCTCTAGTTGCTTGTTGTGGTCTTCTAAGTCTGCGATCCGTCTGTGAAGCTGAAGTACTTGTTGGTTCGTCATCCCCATAAATGAAGAGATCTCTTTGTGATAGTCATTGAGTAGTGAGAGAGATTCTAATGTGTCTCTTGCATGAAGATTTGCTATGTGGATGTTTTCTAATGCGGGGAGTGCATAAGTGGAAGAACAAGGTGCGAGTGGAGGTGTGCTAGAGTGCATAGGTTGAGTGGATGTGGAGTGCATATGTGAACCTGAAGGGGTAACTACGATGGTGGGGGCAGGTGAGCTTGGTTATGGCACAGGAGGAGGCATGGGAGGTATGGGGATAGGTGGGACATGTATAGATGTATGATGAGGTTGAATCGAAGGTGACATACGTGGTGAAGGAATCTGGACAGGGGGTGATGCATGTGGAGTGGAAATCTTAGGAGGAGATGGTGGTGGTATGGGTGGATTATATGAAGCACTATGATGTGTGTGGTCCTTAGGATTAGGAGCCCTTTTCCGTGCATATGTATGTGAAGATGTAGATGGGTACCTTTTGCTGCAACATAACCTCGATCACCAATTGGAAGGGCTCGAATGTCCTGTAATGAGTCGTCTTTTACCCGTGCTTTTTTCACTGGGAGTTTCTTTCTCATTGGAGTGGATGGATTTTGCTTCATGGAATGTGGGGATTGATCCAAATTCTTTTGGATCTCCGTAAGCTTTGAAGGTAAACTCTTTAGCCACAGAATTATAATCGAGGAGTATATATGAAATTTCTTTGCCTCCTTTTGGACTTGCACTGCATACCTTGTTTTCTTTTCCATGATCGACGTCCATATGAGATGATGGAAGAGATATGGATGCATCCAAGCAAAACATAAAAGCACGTCGCAAGCAGCCATGTTGTTGAATAGAAACTTGGACTCGATCCTCCTTAAGAGGAAAAAATACTTGTTGCACATAAAAGATGATAGTACCTTTTTGAGAGGTCGTTGACAGCGAATAACTTCACACACTCCTCAGATACCTTGCTGGCGTCGACACCTGATTATGATCTCCCTGGCTTGAGCCACTCTGATTCTTTCATTCCCACAACTTTTCTTATCATTTTCTTTGTGAGAGTTCCTCCTGTAAAGTGGGGAAAGGACTCAAAAAAATCAATTACCTCATCTGTTGCAATATTCCTGGTAAGTGGTACTTTGGCAATTTCCATGAGGTGCATCATATGCGATTCGTCCTCTCTTAATATCTCTTCTAATGATGTTGGTGGAAGAGAGTCGTGGGCGATCAATGTGAGTGAATCTTCCCCTTCGCTTGTTGACTGGCTAAACTGTGCTGATATGATTCATCATGAGAATCATAATTATTGCTGCTCAAGGAATTCCTTAAGGATGATGCTTATATTTTTGTTGTTAATGGCTGGCTGCTCTTATCTTACTTGTTGAATACTTGCCTTATTGGCTGATGTGAGGTTATGAATGTATTAAAGTGCCCCTTCTACAAATCCTTGAGACTTCCCTTGAGACTTCCACGAGCAACAAGAGGAGATGGAATCGCTTCCTTCACTTGATCTTTCTCTTCTGCAAGGGGGTGCTATGCTGGGTTGTGCTGCGAAGAGTATGAAATGGAGGAAAAGCTAGGAACAATAGAAAAATTGACTAAATTTGCCTCCTCTACATAAGGAAAATCCTCTTCACAAATCGAATGAGAAGTTTGCTACTGTGATCAATTTATTTGAAGCAATGACTGAACAAATCATGAAGCTATGAGAAGTTTGTTGCTCCGATCAAGTCATGAAGCTGAGGAAATAGGAGAAGTCTTATTGCTGCGATCAAATCGATTGAACAAGGGAAATCGAGGGAGGAGTTTTGCTACTTCCATCAAATCGACTGAACAAGGCATGCAGATCAGCAAATGGTTCAGCAAATCGACTAACAAGTCGAACAAGTTGAGATTCACAAATTGACTAAGGAAAAGAAAATCGACTTTTATCCCAAAAATCAACTTTATTAAGGAATTCGACTCAATGATTAAAAATATGCAATCTAATCAGCTAAAAAAACTTCACTCACGTTGGAAAAATCGACCAGGACTCAAAATTGACTAAAAAAATTAACTAAGTTGTTCTTTAAAAAAATCGACTAACCTTAGAAAAAAATCGACTAACATTTAAAAAAAAAATGGACTACTTTGGAAGTTCAAAAAAAATTTGACTAAAAAAAAGCTAAAAACCAACTTGACCCAAAAAAATTAGACTAAAAACAAAAGACTAAAAAATCGACTAAGAAAATTTAGACTAACAAAACTAGACTAAAAATTAAACCAAAATTGACTAAAAAGTTTAGACTAAAATAATTTGACTAAAAATTTTTACTAAAAAAAATTTGACTATAACTTAAACCAAAGTCGGCTAAAAAGTTTAGAATAAAAAAATTTGACTAAAAAAGTTCGACTAAAAAAATTTTGACTAAAAAAAAAATTTTGACTAAAACTTAAACTAAAGTCAAGTAAACAAGAATTTAGACTAAAAATTTGACAAAAAACAAATTGACTAAAAAGTTTAGACCAAGAAAAATGGACTTTTTGGTTGGTTTTTAGTCCCTTTTTTTTTTGCTTTTCTTTGTTTTGAATGGCAAGGCATAATCTACTTATTCCCATCAAGATAGTTGGTTACATAGTACTACAATATATACAGTGGTGATCCAATTGTCTTCAATGGGTTTGGTTGGAAAGTTGGTAAGGTTTGAGACGAGACCAGTTCATCAAAGGTATTTGGATTCCTTCAAGAGTGGAGAGACGTACCGCCCCTTGGGGAAAGATCTCTTTTACCTTATAAGGACTTGTCCATCCAGTGGATAACTTCTTTTCTTTCCTGTTGTACAAGCTTGGTTGATATTGCAGGACAAACAATCCTTCCTTGATTTCTGTCTTCCACAGATTTTTGTCGTGTCATGCTTTCTGCTTCATCTGCTCTTTCTCGAGAGTTGAATCTACTATTGTTCTCTTTTCCTCTAGTTGATGTAATCTATTCATATTGATGTTACTTATGACTTGCAAATTATCAATCCTTGGATGTCCCACTCTGCTTGATCCTTTTAGAAATTTGAATGGAGCTATTGCTTCAAGAACATATACTAATTGGAAGGGAGTATGTTTCGTGGTTACCTTGAATGCTGTTTTGTATGCCCATACCACACCTAGGTAGGTAGTGCCCCATGTCAAGGGATGGAGATAGCACATTTTCCTCAAGAGTGACATGAGTACCTTGTTGGTGCTTTCCGCTTGACCATTGGCTCGTGGGTAATATGCACATGATTTTTTGTGGAAAATTTTGTACTTCATAAATATTTCAGTTAGGGTTTTGTTGATAAAATGAGATCCGTGGTCACTTGTAACTTCAATTGGACAACCATACCTGCAGAAAATATTTTCATACAAGAAAGAGGCTACCGTATGAGAAGTGCAATCTTTTGTTGCCAGAACTTCTACCCATTTGGTGGCGTAATCAGTGGCCACCAACAAGTACTTCACATTCGAAGGAGAAGTGATGGGATAGATTTTCCCCACAAAATCTAATCCCCATTTTTCAAATGGTCTCCATGATAAAGAAATTTGCAAGGGTTGGTTGTTGAGCTTACTCGGTTTTGGTGCACAACATTGGCAAGTGTCGCATGTCTTTGCATATTCTGTTGCATCTCCAAAAAGATAAGGCCACCATAATCCTCCATGTAAAATCCGATGTGTTGTTATGTGACATGGATAATGGCATGCAGCTGTTCCTCCATGGGCTTCTTCTAGTATTTGTTGTACTTCATGTGGTAGGATGCATCTCCTATAGATCCCATCATATCCTACTCGAAAAAAAAGTATTTTGAACGGTTGAAAAATTCTTACTTTTTAGGAGCAATCTTCTTCATTCGAGTGGTGTGAGATTAGGTGGGCAGGTTCCCATAGTTAACAAATGATGAACGTCCTGGTACCAAGTAGGGTAAGTGCTTGTGGAGGTTGTCTTCTATGCTCGTAATTGGTTCTGGATGTCCTTTAATCCTTGAAAGGTGATCTTCCATCACATGGTGCTTCCCAGGTCGTTGAACTAGTTCGAAGTTGAATTATTGGAATAAGAGTAGCCACCTCCATACTCTTCCACAAGTGTTTGTCTTGTTTAGCAAATATTTGATTGCTTGATGGTCGGTGATGACAGTGAAGTGAATTCCCAACAAATAATGATGGAACTTCTTGAGGGCGAAAACAACAGTGAGTGCTTCTCTTTCAGTAGTACTATAGTTGCGCTCTACTTTGGTTAAAATTCTGCTAGCATAGTAAATGGGTTGGTCAAGTTTATGTTCTTTGCTAGGTTGTGTGAGTATGGCTCCTACTGCTATAGAACTTGCATCCACATGAACGTGGAAGGTAGCATTCCAATCTGGTGCTACTAAAATAGCTACACTGATAAGTTTGGTTTTTAGAAGGGTGAATGCATTGTCTTCTATTTCGGTCCACTGAAAGGGTACCGTTTTGCTAACGAGCCTAGAGAGGCGCTTAGTTATCTCAGCATACATTTTTATGAACTTGCAGTGATAGCCTGTATGTCCTAAGAAACTATGGATTTCTTTTGCATTAATTGGTTTGGGCATATGAAGTATTGCTTTGATTTTTTCAAGATCGGGAACCATACCTTTTGCTGAGACTATGTGATCCAAGAGCGTTCCTTTTGTCACCAAAAAGTGACATTTGTTTGGATTGAGTTTCAATTTGGCTTCTCTGCAAGCACTAAAAACCTGTTCCAATTGACAAATATGATCAGTGAAGTTTTCCACTGGATTAGAACATCCAGTGCCTGAAAAGGTGGAGAAGTCGTCCATAAAGATTCTCAAGAATTTTTGCAACAATGATCAGAAGATTGAGTAAACCACTCGATTGAAAGAGGCAGGGGCATTGCATAATCCAAACGCCATCTTAGTATATACATACGTACCCCAAGGAGTTACAAATGAAGTTTTTGCTTGGTCCTTTGGATGTGTGAGCACTTGGTTGTATCCGCTAAATCCATCCATGAAACTGTATAAAACATGACCAGCCACATCTTCCAAAACTTGTTCTAAAAATGGTGTTGGAAACCCATCGGGAATTGTAACCTTGTTGAGAGCTCGAAAATCGACACAAAGACGAATCTTGTTGGATTGCTTCTTTTGGACTATTACCATCGATGATAACCATTCAGAATGCTCCACTGGGACAATGATCCTTGCATCCTCTAGCTTTTCTATTTCTTTTTTGACCACTTCTGCATACTTTGGATTAAGTCAATAAATCCTTCCTCTTACTTGCTTTGCATCATGAATCAGTGGAATAGAATGCTCTCAATCCAAGATGAACAAGAATTCCTTCTAAGTCATGGTAACTCCATGCAAACACATCCTTGAAATTTTGCATGAAAGTGGTTACCTAATGGAGCAAGGACGGATGATCCCAAAGCCATTTTGCTAGTAAGATTGGTTGTGAATGCTCCTCATTTCCAAGATTGACTTGTCTTACAAGTTGAGATGTCATGGCTGATTCTTCGTTTTGATCTTCAAAAATGCATTGTGGATAGGGTGGAGATTCCTCTATGTTGATCTTTGATTCCTTTTCTTGCATCCATGAAGGTGAAAGCTCATTCATCCACTATAAAGTCGGATGGTATCGGTAAGTCGTCTACTGGAGCTCTTTTCTCCTTCCTTGGGTCAAATCCTTCGAAACTCCTTTCTTTCCTCTCCTCAAGTCCATGGCCGGTTCTCGAAGCCTTAGAGTTTCTACCTGTTCAGACTCCCCTTCACAAATAGATATGCCATAACATGGAAAGTCTCCCATCCATTCCAAAAAATCTTGCTCATCGTTTATTTCAATTTCATTACATGCTTTTGTGATAGGAATGTGTTGTCCTTCGAGAATAGTGAAAGAATGAGCATTACCTCCATGAGATCCTTTCGGATCTAAATGTACTTGTTTCTGTATTTGCCCCGACAGGTTAACTAAAATAGTATCATTTCCTCAATCATGCATGGCTTGGATGTGCCTTAGCCATGGCCTCCCTATGAGTAGAGGAAAGCCTCCATTGACCTGTGGTAGATTTAACACCACAAAATCTAGAAAGAATGTCAGCCCGTCCATCTCTATCGGTAGCTTTTCTACAATACCAAGAGATTTAACTCGACTCTGGTCAGCCAAGGTTATTGTGAACTTTGCTTCACCTGAAAGTTGGAGTCCAAGTGATTTGAGGGTAAAATTTGGCATGAGATTTATGCTTGAACCTCCATCGATATTACTCCATTTATAGTTATTCCATATATAGTGACTGATAGACATGGACTCCTGAAGTCGGTTAGAGTCTTTTGCACCGAGCTTGCCTTTTCTAGATACAATCCAATGTTAAAAAAGATTTTGATGTCATCATACCAACCCTTGGTTGTTGGTTGATACCTTTGTGAAGTTCTCAAAAATTGAAGCTTTCATCAGGTTGGTTGGAGTGTGCCCACCACTTATTGCAAGCATTGTCAGAGGAGACAATGTCTCTATGATCCCTATAACTTCACTTCTAAATCTTTCGTTCAGTCATAATAGATCATACAATGATACCTGCTGGAAGGTGTTCTTTAATATTTCCTTAGTTTTGATGATGGATGGTATTGGCAAAGGTAGAGGAGTCTTGTTAGATGAATGGAGTTCCCTCATTGTCTCTTCAAAAACCTTGTCTATTTCTTGCAAAACTTCAGAATTTTTCGTACCTCAGTCTTTTTCTTGGAGGACCCTTGCTTCTGCTTTCTTTTTCTGGGCTCTAATCTGCACCCCTTGTTCTTGATCCATTTCTTGCAATGCCACCACTCAAGCTTCTGGACTTGGCCTAAAAGATGGGTTTGCATTGAGTTCTTGATTTCCTTCTTCTCTTTGTTATGAATCGAGTTTTAACTCTGGAGCATAGCTTGGGGTTTCTTTTTCTGGTCCATGATTGTGCACGGAAACATCTCCATGAAGTTGACCAATATCACTTAGTGGAGTGGCATGAATCTGGGCAAAAGAGTCGATTCCAAAAAATCGTCTATTTTCTTGAATTGGGTTATCTTGGGAAAATAAGTCGACTTCAAAAATTTGACCATTTTTAAGTAGACTATTTTTAAAAAGTTGGGCAACTTCAAGTTGACCATTTTCTAAAAATTGGTCTACTTTATAAATGTGGTCATTTTTACAAAGTTGGTCAAATTTTTTAGTCACTTGCCCATCTTTTAAGTCGACTTCATGAACTTCACCATTTTTAAAAAATGGTCAACTTCTTTAGGTGGAAAAAACGTCCAAATTGCCCAAGGACTTCACACATATTCGGGTCCTCTTTCTCAGATAAGTGCCATTGTGAGTGTACAAGAGAAGATTGGATACCGGGATAATTAAGAGTTTTGCTCTCTTCTCTCTTACTTGAATGAATTGCTGGTTGCTTTCCCTTATTGACAGAGATAACAATGACTTGGTAGAATGGAGTTGATCCACTTGTAGAAGCCTTCTGCTTCGGACAATCCTTCGAATAATGATCCATTGTATTCAGGCAAAACCTGCAAGGTGGAGACCCTTCTGTGAGGAAGCATTTCCCTTGAAAATGCCCATATTCGCCACATCTATAGCACATGATAGGACGAGCTGGTCTTCTAAATGGAGGTTTCCTTTCGTTAGAGGAGTTTACCTGAGGAGTGGTATACATGCTTTCCACATGAAATCTTGGAGTTGTTAATAGGGGCTAATGTAGGGATACACTTGGTGACACCCAATTCGCTTGCATACCCTTGAGAAAATAGCAATCCCTTGCTTCATTGCCTGGTTTTCCACAAAATTGACACACCAACCTCTCCGGACAATATTGAGAAAAATGTTTTGATTTCTTACATAAGGTGCACCAAATCGATGTTTTTACCTCTTTCTGCGTTCTAAGCTTCTCCAATTCTTGTTGTAGCAGAGCTAGCACTTCATCCCTTCCTTGCCAAGTAGCTTTTTCCTCTTGCAAGGTTTTTTGTAACTTCAAGGCTTCTAACTCTCTTCTTAGTTGTGCGAGAGGATCACTTGTGAATTCATCCGTACCTTCATGTTCTTTGAACTAGACTCTTGTTGTTTCGATCCTTGAGGCTACAGCTTCAAATTCTTCCAACAATGCATCAACTTGTTGTAACTCTCTAAGCTTTTGCTGAGAAGTTTTTGGTAGAGCTTTCTCTACCCACTTCTTGACTAGAAAATATCTAGGATTGTGAGGAAGATGGGAAACTAACGACTTCACTCTAGTCATCAATTCAGAGAATGCCTCTCCCTTTTGTAATTTAAGATTTTCCAATTGATCAAGAGTGCGTTCTGTGGAGCTACCTGGGGTAAACGTAGTTGTGAAGGCAGTTTTAAGAGCATCCCACATAGTGAAGTGTGCTTCATCGTGTTGATTGTACCATCGATCTGTGAGCCCTTCAAGAGTGGCTGGAAACAAGGCAAGGAAGGCATCTTCTCACTGATGTAAACCCCTACTCTTACATAGGGAAAGAAACCTCCTAACATGATCATCCGCATCCTCATGAGGGGCTTCCTTGAAGGAAGGAAATTTGATGTTGATCCCAGAGAGCAAGTTAGTCAAATCGTCCCCCATCACTACAGCTTTTGGTCTTTGGTTGTCTGCCATGTCTGTCGAAGGAGGTGTTGAGTGTCGATCCGAGATGCCTCACGATGATGATGCGTCGAGAAATCGAAATGGAAGTGGTGGAGCTCTAGGAGGGATGTAGTGTAATCGTTTCCGTTGATAACTCTTTATGGGAGTCTTTATGGGACTAAGGGATCCTTCCTTATGGCGGGAGCGAGTATGAGTCATAGACTATCGCTCTAACACTCTTCATCAACTCGGTTATTCTAAGGGCTGAACTTCTAAGGAGTTCAAATTGCAACCAAGGTCCCACCAGGCGTGCCAAATTAAGCACATGTAGATCAATTTCTTGATCTATATGCTTAGTGTGTGTCCTCTTAAGTGCAATATGCACTGTGGTTTGCAATTTGAAGACTCAATAGGGAAGAATAAATAGCAGGTACAATGATACACAGTGAAATGAGAGAAAGAAGCTGAAATTATGAGTGAAATGAAAGGAAGAAGCTAAAATTATGAGTATAAACAGCTCAAAAGAGATTATACAAACTCTGTGCAATTAGTAGGAGACATAAGCATACACCTTCATTCTAAATGCTGGACTTCGATTCTCTAAACATACATGCTCAAAACTCTAGTCTTCCAAGTAGCTGCTCAATAGAAGATTGGCCAATCACTGCTTGCCCACTACTCACTTAGAGTGCCAAGCTAGCTAATTCCAATTCTACCAAGTGGAGCACTAGTGGTAAGCTAAGAGCTCTACACAAAGGGAAGGCAAAGCTTCAGCTGTGCATTCCTTCCTCGAGTCTCACTGAGCTTGTTCTTTGTTGAAGGAGAGGTCTACTTATATAGTTTTCTTGGAAGTGAAGGATAGCAAAAGGGGACAAAATTAGTTTCTTTTTTGGCAGGCTCTCTCACAATTTTAGTACTCTTGAAACTTCCTTCTTGGTCCACTTTTCTTGCACTGTCACTATCTTCCAAATTCTTGTATTCGGCGCCGTCCATCGTCCATGAGTCCTCCCATGTAAGTGGCTGAAAATTTAGACCATATGGAGATCTAGAAAATTTAGTCGCTTTTGTCAAGTGAAAAAGTAGACTAAATCAAAAGTACACCATTTTCTTAAAAAATAGTAAGTCGACTAACTTGTAAAAGTTGACTAAAAGAAATAGAATACTTTGAGAAATTGGTGAACTTAGGAATTTAGAATACTTAGAGAATTGGTGAACTGGGAAAATTAGGCAACTTAGGAAATTAGTGAAATGGCAACTTAGGAGATTGGTGAAATGGGAAAATAGGCAACTTTGGAAATTGGTGAAATGGGAAATTAGGCAACTTGGGAAATTGGTGAAATGGGCAATTAGACAACTTAGGAAATGGGAAATTAGGCAACTTGGGGAAATAGGTGAAATGGAAAAATAGTGAGGTAGGAAATTGGGAATCTAGCCTTCTTCATGAACAGATGAGCTGGATCCCCCTTTCTCCATTTTGTTGCTCGAGTGGATCCCATCTTCTTTATTTTCTTGCTCTTCGCTTCCTCTGCTTCTTGTCTTCTACTTGGCTTTTGCATCTTGAAAAGTAAACATAAAATACATTATTTTAAGGGTATATCAAGGTACCCCGCTATAGCTACACCTACACGTTTGTGCTGGTAAGGGTGATTCGAGCAGCCACCCTAAGTCTTGAACGTCCAGATTGGGGAATGACATGCTTTGTGAAGCTATGGAAAGCACCAATGTTGTGGCCTATAAAAGAAGAGTCCAAAAGTGTGCAGGTATTAGATAGTGTGTGGAGAAGTGAAGAAAGTAAAAGGGATAGTTTGAGCGCATATTATTTGTTTCTTTCTTGAAGCTGTTCATGTGTGGGGTTTATGTGTGAAAGAAAAGCAACTATGTATCTTGGGATTTCTTCCTCAATGCACGGAGTAAGATCAAAATAACACAGTGGGAAACGCATCAATATTCAGGCAACTATCTCTTTACAGCCACATAGAAGGAGGAATTGAATGAGCTTTTCCTTTAGAATGAGGAAATGAAGTATGATATGCCATTATCGCTAAGCAATGCTTTTGCTTAAGAATACATTTTCGTTGGAAGAATAATGATCGGACATATTGGTTAATACTACTAAGGGTGTGAGTACTTTTGGAGAAGAATGAATAGAAGAAGAAAGGAGTGTGAGTGTTGCTAATTCCATATGTGTGCACGATTAAGAAAAAAAGGGGCAGTGCAGCTCATGATTACATGGATTTGTGTGCTTTTGGGCGCATGTTTATGTTGTATGGGTGTTGATTAATGTTGGACATGTACTTTTTGTGTGTATGCGAGAGAACGATAGG
The DNA here is from genome assembly GCA_020310875.1 of Ceratopteris richardii. Lineage (NCBI taxonomy): Eukaryota > Viridiplantae > Streptophyta > Polypodiopsida > Polypodiales > Pteridaceae > Ceratopteris > Ceratopteris richardii. The sequence goes on from CM035443.1 coordinate 85,400,126, forward strand.
GAGTATGTATTAGGTTTAGAAAGAGAAAGAAAGAGTAAGGACGAGTGAGTAAGGAAAAAAAAGAGAGTGAGGGAGTGTGTCTGAGTGAGAGTGTGTGTGTCTTTGGGTGTTTGTGTATGTGAGTGAGAAAGTGAGAAAGAGCGAAACTATGTGAGTGAAAGAGGGCCAGTGAGAAAGTGAGTGAGTGTGTGTGTGGGCGCGAGAGTAAGTGAAAGGTATGTGGGTATATGAGTGTGTGCTGATGTGTGTGTGAATATGGGAGATAATTTTGTATGTATGTACTCGTATGTATGGGAATGTACAAAACCATGACAGAATGTGAGTGTGAGATCTTGAGGGTAAGTGTGAAATAGCATGCAAAGAAGTGTGTGAGAGTGAGTGAGAAAAAATGGGCTTGAGTGTCTGAGTGGACAAGGGGCAGAGGACCGTGCAAATAATAAAGTCTAGAAAAAAAGGACCCTTGTTTGTCCATGGATGAAACTTTGGGATTGAAAATCATGTGAGATTACCATCCAAAGAGATTCGGATCTACTAGGGATAAAAAAAGCAGGTGCATTTGCACATGTTTGTGAGCCTAGGCTGAGGAAAGTTCATCTAAATATAGAAATCTAAGCAGTTTAGTTGGGGAAAAACACCTTCTCTGCAGCTTCATAATAGCCCTTCATTTGGCATGCTCGGTGGGACTTGGCTTAGCACATCTCAAAGAGATTGCTATGAGTTTGCTTGGTGCCCCAATCATGTGGCATGGCCTTTCGGCCCCACAATTGCTTTGGTCCTTGTTAAAGAAATGGCGCAACAAAGGAAAGTTTGGGATTCTCAAACAACGGATGCAAGGAAGATGAATTTCAGAAAGGCTAATAGAGGAACTGAATTCGGTCCAACAATGAGACACCTTTTGAATCAACATTGTTGATTTGTTCCTATTTCCAATTATGCTAGACGTTGGTGTTGCAAGGAGATTGGGCACATTCCCAAATTTTGTCCTTGAGTATCCACTCCTTCGGACTTCGTTCATGTGTATGCAAATTGTGGAAAGAAGAGCTTGTGTGAGCATGTACGTGAGATAAAAGAAATCTCTTGTGGGAAGGTCAGAAGGAAGGAAATTGGTCCTCCTCTCTCTTCTTTCTATGTGGAGGTTGGAAACAATGAGGCTTCTCTTGCAATCGAGACCTCAAGGATAACTAGGGACATCTCCGAGATGATACAACCGATCAACACGGCCAATAGATTTGACCATCTAAAGAAAAACAAGGTTGTTGACTTTTACCATGACAAGATGATCAATAAATTTGAAGATAAACTTTTAACAGCACTGATGAGTGTACAAGGTCATATGAACACGCTTTGTGAAGAGCAAGATAGCGAAAAGGCCAAGATGGGCATATTAGAAAAAACTCAAACCAAAATAAAGGAGGTCTTAGAGAAATGGGAGGAGCAATTTAGATTTATGGAAAACAAAAACAAGGAGTTGAAGACAAAAAACAAAAACTTGAAAAGAAAGATTGCCAAACTCGAGAGTGGGAAGAGTTTTAGGAAGTGTAAAGAAATAGAGAGAGAGGTCCTTGAAATCAGTCCGGATTTAGTGATAGTGGATTGCTATGGGTTTACAATCAAAGAGGAGTTCCAACAAGATGAAGGTGATATGGCGAGAAGGGTTGAGTGAGGTGAGCAAGAGATCAAGAGAGTGCACGAAGTAATTTGCATGTACAGTGATCAAGCGGGTAGAATGAGTGAGGAGTTCCAATAGGAATTGGCGAAGATTAAGTATGCACATGTAGAGAGAGATAAGAAAATGGAAGGGCTTGGAAGAGAGAATGTGAGGTTGAGAGGAGAGCTCGATAAATGGAGGAGTCATCGAGAACACCAAAGATAGAGATGTGTAGAGAGAGATGAAAGACTAGATAGAATTGAAGATGAGTTGGAGACAATGATAGATAAGGTAAGCACATTTGGAAGAGAGATAGAAGAGATGAGTGTTTTGAAGAGGATGGTAGAAACCCTAGCTTGTCATTTAGAGAAGAGTTTTCAAGAAGTAAATCAAAGAGTTGGAGAAGTAGAATCAAAGGGGGATGAGCTAGAAAACAAGATGGACAATTTGGGGAGAGGAATATCAGAAGAGATAGATCTTTTGGTGAAGGAGATTGATGAAAATGAGCAAGAAAATAAAGATGGAATCAGGGTGTTGGAAGGGAGACACATGATGTTGGGAGAGAAAATCGAGAGGCTATACGAATTATTTGGGAGAATAGAGAATTCTCTTCAAGAAAATGAAAAGAGGATGTAGGAGATGGAACCAGAGAATTAGAAGTTGTAGAGGTTGGCAGATTAGTTAACATAGTAATCCATAGTGCTCAAGACCTTACAGATCGTCTTGCTTGGGTAGGATCATATATCATCAAGGGCAAATCGTATCGAATCTTCACCAAGATGAGTTTGGAGATAAAAAAGGAAATGATTGAGGAGGTTTTGAAGAGATGGTTTGTGTAGCGATGATGAGGTTCCTGAAGCAGAGCTTGACTCACCACTTGGAGAACTTTGAATGAGACAAGGTAGGGATTTTTGAGGTTGCAGTGCTACATTGCACCTGAGGAACGCACTTACATGTAAGATAGGGAAATCCGGTTTGATGAGCATGTTTACAATTAGTCAGTTATGTTATATAATTGTTATCAGCGAGAAGTGGCGGCAAAGGGATGATTGATCTATCAGCTCCATGTACATGTTTTTTGTATTTTTTGTGTTTTTGTGTATGCATGATGTATGGGACAGGTAGGGAAAATAATCTTTTTTGTCTCTCCCTAACTCTCAAGACATGGGAAATGAAAAAAAAAAGCGAAAAAAAACAACAAAAACAAAAACAAAATTGTGTATATATGTGCGTCATTGTGCTATGACGAGTTAGTAGGCAAGTGGAGTCATCCTGGCCAGGGGTTCATGACCGTGAGCTGATGCTAACTTTGTCATAGGCCTAGACAGTGATGTATATATCTGGTTGGTGCTTCACACCATAGCAGGTTGATATGTGAGTGGAAGCATCTTGGTCAGGTGATCGAAGCCATGAGCCGCACCCAGCTTTGCTATGGGCTAGCACGTATATATGTGTGTGTATATCGTGTATATGTTCGTTGTGCACTATGTTGTCTTGGTAGATGGTTGGAACAAACCTTGTCGGGTGGCCAAGGCCATGAGTCACATCCAATTGTAGCATAGGCAAACTTGTGAAAAAATAAACAAAAAGAAAAAGAAAAGAAAAGTTCCCATTCTTGAGGGGGAGAGACAGAGATGAGGAGGGCGATGACCACCATGATGGGTGTGTTTTTTGCATGTATTTACTTATAGGAATAAGATGTTGCTTCTGATAGATTGATCTGCTTGAGGTCAACACTAACAATGGCATAGTTATTATATGTGCTTGTCCGGTTAGTTTGTAAACGACTTATCAAATTTGGCTCTTCCTATGTTATCGATACGTCTATCCCGAAGGTTGGTAATGGCATACATGCTCCTTGAAACTTCTTTACTTGTGTCTTGTTTCATTATGGGTGATCACTTTTTTGGGATGTGAGTGAGGTTGCATTTTAGAAGGCCTTGTTTTTGCTCATATGTACACATCGGTTATCGAGGGGGTTATAAAAAACGTGCATAGACTTAATACCCAAATAATGATGCAAATGCCCCAAATCAGACATCTCAAATGAGGCATGTAAATCAGCCTTGAAATAAGCAATATGCTTCTCATGAGGACCAATGAGCAGCAAAAACCTTTTCTTTACCTTTCTTGGACATAGTTGATGAATTTGTTGGACTGAAATTTCCACACAATCTTCCACCCCACGGTTTTGAGTTGGAAGTGTTGCTTGGTGACACGTCAGGTCCACTCATAACTTGAGATTCTGCACTTGATTTTTTAGCATTTCCTTTGTCATTTGAGTCAAAATTAAGTCCTTCTTTGGCATTTGCATAGAAGATTGACATTTCATCAAACACCACATCTCTGCTTAAAATCATCAACATACACCACAATGATCAGAAGCACATCATTAGCACGCTTAACATATAAGGTGCTTTTAGTTGGAATGTTCTCAAAACCATGTGCAATCAGATAGGCGTATATCTTTTCATACCAAGAACATGGTGCTTGCTTTAAACCATATAATGCCTTGTTTAACGTGCATACCTAGTTTTAATGCCCTTTCTACATGAAGCCACAGGGCTAAAAAACATACACTTCTTCATGCAAGTCACCATTCAGAAATGTAGTTTTAATGTCCAACTGATGTATATTCCAACCGTGATGGGCTGCAAGTGCACATATGCTATAAACAGTATTCATATGGCATGTAGGTGCAAAGGTCTCATTAAAATCAACGCCTCTTTCTTGTGCATAACCCTTTGCAACAAGCCTAACCTTATATTTGTCAATTGTTCCATCAGGTTTACGCTTCAGCTTGTATACCCACGTAGTTCCAATGGGCTTTTTGTTTCATATGAAAGCTTAATATATTCAAATTCTCCATATTCATTTTTGTTAACTCTAAAGATCATTCTGTGGGTCAAATGTGTTCGAGTTTGAGGTCTATGAAAGCACGTGAATAGCACAAGGAAGAAGGAGAAGCTTGGAGCACAACACACAATACTGAAATGCATTGCCAAGTGAATGTACAAAGATAAGTCACCCATTAGGGTTATAGACATATATACAAGCCGGGGGAAAAACCTCCTAAAGAGGAAAAAATGTGCCCCAATGTTCCTAAGTGTGTTCACACACATCACTATTGAAATATATCAACAAATCTCCCCTAGGAGTGATGTAATGAACAAGGAGCTGGCACTCATGTATAAGGAAGTGCCAAACTATGTGGAAAGAGATCAATCCATGAAACAAAGAAAGCCCAAAGCTTTGCGGACTGCTTCAAACTTCTCCCAAGGCAGAGCCTTTGTGAAAAATTATGCAATGTTACATGTGTGGGCACATATGCCAAGCTGATCTCTATAGTAGAGAACCTCCCCGGACATAATGATAATGCACCTCAATGTGCTTTATGCGAGCATGGAACACATGGTTCTTCCCAAATGCCAATGCACTCTAACTATCAGTGAAGATGGTGCTGACAAAAGACTCATGATTGACACCCAAATCAACCAAAAGGCATCTGAATCACACACACTCAATAGTCACTGTGAAAGCTTCCCTATACTCAGCCTCACAGCTCCAAGTGGCCAAAGTAGGCTACTTCTATCTCAACCAAGATATACATGAGCTACCAACCATGAAGCAAAAACCACTAGTGGACAAACAAGTGTCATAGCAACCTGTCTAGTCAGAGTCAAAAAAAGCATGTAAATCTAGCAATAATGATCCCTCCTTGGGATAAAACAATCCAAGTAGTCAGGTACCATTCAAGTTGTGAAAGATGCGCTTAACTGCCTGCCAATGCTTGACACTTGGGAAAAGTTTTTACTTGCTTATCTGTGAGATAGAAACTGAATATCAAGATGAGTCATGCATAATTAAATCAAGCACCCAACAACCTATTGATAGAGAAAAACATCAAATGCATATTTGGAATCATGAAGACTCAACCCTAAACCTATTTCCATAGGAGTGGTAATAGGTATGTAGTATTCAAGGCCAAAACACTGCAATAATGTGTCAATATATTTTGTTTGATAGAAAGCTATTCCGCCATCAACTTTGCATAAACTAAATGCCCAAATAATTATGCAAATGCCCCAAATCTGACATCTAAAAAGAGGCATGAAAATCCACCTTAAATCAACAATATGTTTCTCATTAAGACTAGTGAGGAGTATGTCATCAACATAGACAACAATGATCAGAAGCACATCATTTGCATGCTTAACAAATAAGGTGCTCTGAGTTGGACTGCTCTCAAAACCATGTGCAATCAGGTAGGCATGTATCTTTTCATACCAAGCATGTGGTGCTTGCTTCAAACCATATAATGCCTTTTTCAACCTGCACACTTTGTTTTTATGCCGTTTCTACACAAAACTGTAGGGCTGAAATACACACACTTCTTCATGTAATTCACCATTTAGAAATGCAGCTTTAATGTCCAGTTAATGTACATTCCAACCATGATGCGCTGCAAGTGCACAAATGCTATGAATGGTGGTCATTTGACATGTGGGAGCAAAGGTCTCATCAAAATATCAATGCCTCTCTCTTGAGCATAACCTTTTGCAACAAGCCTAGCATGATACCTTTCAACTCTTCCATCAAGCTTACACTTTAGCTTGTATACCCATTTAGTGCCAATGGCCTTTTTTCCTGGAGACAAATCACATAAAGACCAAGGACCATTCTTCATGATAGCATCATATTCTGATTGCATAACAGCCATCCAATTTTTTGAACTTTATGTTTCATCAAAAGAAGAAGGCTCATAGAACTGTATCAAACAAAAATACATATTACTGCTTTATCATCCAATTTTCTACATTGTTGTTCAGGCACAAATGCATATTCCAAACAACCAAAGACATGTAGATGAGCAAAAAATGGCTTGTGACCATGCCACACCTCATATGGAGTGATAGACTACAATGCTTTGGTGGGACACCTATTAAACAGATATGATGCACACATAAGAACCTCAAGCCGGAAGCTATGTGGTAAAGCCTAACTTTTGATCATACACCTTGCCATCTCCATGATAGAACTATTCTTTCTTTTAGCAAATCCATTCTATTGAGGTGTATATGACATTGTATATTGATGTTTTATCCCATGTTCAACTAGAAATGCATTAAAATCAGAAGAAATATACCCCCCCGAGATCACAATAGAGAGTGCCTTATTTACATGCTGATAGTTTTTCAGCCAAAACCAAAAACTATTTGAAGCACATAAATACTTCATACTTTGCTTTCAATAGAGACACCCATGCATGCCTAGAAAAATCATCAATACAGGCCGATCTAAAGATAGTTCTCAAAAGAATGCGTCTGAGATAGGACCACATACATCATTATGAACAAGCTCCAATTTATGAGTATCTCAAATTGAACCATCTTTTGGGAAGGAGGAATGTTGCATTTTGCCCAAAATACAAACCTTCACAGACATGTTCACTAGGTGCCTCAAGTTTGGGCAGAGAGGACACCATTTCATATTTCTACAAGTGTAGCAAACAAGCAAAATTCAGATGAGCAAAGCATGCATGCCAAAGCTTTTCATCTTAGATAGCCTGAGAGTCTTGTACTGCACATGCTGAATCACTCATATATTTTTCATAGTCTATGAGCTTATATAGCTAATGACATAAAATCCAAGAAGCAATAATAATATTGCCATTTAACAAATATTTGCCATCAACAAATTTGAGAACCAACCCGATCTTGGCTAATGTTGAAACTGACAACATATTTTTTCTTGATCCCTCCTACAAACAAAGCATCTGACAATGAGAAGGAACTACCATCAACAATTGTTAGAATGATCTTACCAACTCCCATTACAAGATAAGAGGAGTTGTTAGCACATGTGATAGTATTCCCTATAGGGGTAGGCTCAAGCAAACTGAAAAACCTGCACTGCAAGGTAATATGTTTGGTTGCCCCACTATCAAAATACCAAACATCTGAATCTATTACAGGCATTCAATGTTCATGAGAAGATGGGTCATAGCTTCAAACAGTAGTAAACCCCATTCTTCATTCTACACAAGATTAGCATAATGTTTTTAGGAGTAGAGGCCTCTGCAATAACCATTCCATCCTCCTTTTCTTTGCCTCTTTTGTAGGCAGTTTTTGGCATCTCTTTATGACATGATCGTTTCCTTTATAGCATCTATAGAATTGTTTTTGCTTTTCTGTTTTCTTTTCATCTCTGTCATCCTTTTTCGATTTTACAAAATTAGCATATGTTTTCTTACTCGTACATGAGTTCCATTTACCTTTGCCCTTTTGACTAGCTTATAAGAAAGCTATCCGCAACACACATAATAGATCTGTTCTGCATGGAATGATCTTCCTGCAACAAAACAGAGACTAACTCCTCAAATGTTAAGGCATTTGGATTGCCTTTCATCATCAATCAAAGAGTATAAACAAAACTTGATATGAATCTAGAAGACCATTAAGAACAGTCTGCACAAGTGAACTCTCATAAGACTTCATTAGTAGAAAGCAACTGCTCCTTCAAAAATTTTATCTTTGTCAAAAAATTGTCTATAGAATCTCCTTCGTTCATATGCTCACTCTCCAACTATTTTGGAACGTAAGCAATACGAGCCTCATTTCTTGCCTTTTATAAAGTGGTAAGTGTATCCCAAGCATCCATTGTTGTTTTGCAGGAGAAAATATGAGGGATATTAATGGCATGTTTGATAGACAAAGCTATCAATGCATGTGCCTGAGCATCTTTTCTATCCCATCAAATTTGCTCTGCAATAGGTGCACCAAGAACCACAACCAAACATGTATTTAAAGATCATCATCTTCAATAACTATATTTGCAGGTGTAGTAGGTCATTTTTCAACACCCTGCACAATATTCCACAGTCCTTTTGCCACCAATACATGATACATCATATATGTCCATAATGGATAATTGGTACCATCTAACTTGTCCTCAACAACCAACATATTGCTTTCAGCCGTGGCCACTTACTAAAATACCTTGATGCAAAAAAAATGTAATGCATACACACACATACACACAAATATGCATACATACATGCATACACATACACACATAGACACATACACACACATAGACACATACAGACACATAAACACATACACACTCATAGGCGTGTAGCGACACATACACATAGACACACACACATACACACACACATATACACACACACATACACACATAATGATGCATACACACACATACACATGCATACACATACATATGCATACATACATGCATACACATACACACATAGACACATACACACACATAGACACATACACACACATAAACACATACACACTCATAGATACACACACGTACACATAGACACACACACACATACACACATACACACATAATGATGCATAGACACACATACACATGCATACACAGATATAGACACATATACACACACACATACACATGCATACACAGATATAGACACATATACACACACATACACACACATAGAGAGACATACACACACATACACATACATGCATACATATGCATACATAATGCATATGCTATGCATACATACATACTTACATGCATATATAATGCACATGCATACATAATGCACATGCATACACAATGCACATGCATACATAATGCACATGCATACATACACATACATAATGCATACACACACATATGCATACATAATGCATACACACACATACACACATATGCATACATACATGCATACACATACACACATAAACACATACACACACATAGACACATACACACACATAAACACATACACACTCATAGATGTGTAGCGACACATACACATAGACACACACACATATACACACACACATAGAGACATAAACATATACACATGCATACACACACATATGCATACATACATGCATACACATACACACATAGGCACATACACACACATAGACACATACACACACATAAACACATACACACTCATAGACACACACACATACACATAGACACACACACACACATACACATAGACACACACACACACATACACACATAATGATGCATACACACACATACACATGCATACACACATACAGACACATATACACACACACATGTTGGGAATGATGGATGGATACTTCAAGAGGATGAGTAGGTACTGCCAAATCCTGCCTTGTACCAGCCCTTTGATGCTTCAGAGTTGATAAGTGGACCCTTTTATCTTTCCAACCATAAAATGGCCTATTTCCTTTGGAAGTGATGCATGAAAAGATAGAATCAAAACAGACAACTTTCAACTTCAAGCCTTCAAGAAAACCTTCTATTTTTTACTAGACACCTGCTGTATCTTTTGCTCAGCATGACCAGCACAGTAAGAATTGGAAAACTTCCTTTTAGGGGTATCTAATTAGCTTACCAAGCTAACTATTCCAAGTGGAATGAAATAAAAAGATTAACTATGCTCAGAGAAATCAATTTAGCAAGTAAACCTTTACCCCTGATATTTTAGGACTTTTGCAGACTTTGACTAGTAATCACCTCGATGGACTTTTCTCCGAAATGGCTGAATAGATATCCTTCAAATTTTAATAGCATGTAAAAAAATTTAAGCTGGTTCCAACAAGCTATAGATCTTTGAATTTGGTGAAGAAATGATTGAGATATGATCTCCACAAGTTGAAAGACTTTCAGACACTATGACAGAGAACTCAGAAATGAACAATGTAGATATATGTATTAATGAACACTTTTGTACAATACCATAGGCATGAAGATCATTGCCTAATGGTTTAGATAGGTGTGGGCTAGAGTGTAGGCCTCACACACACTCATAATTGATAATGAGAAACTCGGAATTGATGAGTCTTACCCGCGACTTTTTCCTAGAGGTTTATATAAAAGTTTACTTTCAATTTGAATTTGAATTCAAATTTTGGCTCTCTCTAAAAAGTGATCCTCCATTATAGGAGATATTCCATCAATCAAAGCTAACTTTTCCACAAGTTCTATTTAGTAGGTGTTTATAAAGATTCCAAGTCAAATGTGACTTTTACAAAAGGATAAATGGGTAATTATCTTCTAGCATTGGTTCTCGTGCTTCTCCATATGTATATGAATTACAAGCCAAATGTGTAGGGTTGTGAATTGCACCGAAAGCTCCCCCTCAAGCCAAACATTTTGGCTTGGTCTTCATCCTTCAGTCTTCAAGTATACCTTGCAATCCAATCATTGATTTGAACCTGCAAAGTTTGGTTCCATCCAATGCTTTAGTTAACAAATCTGCACACTGCATGTTGGTTGATACATAAGTTAGTTGAATGTCCTTGCTTAATAACTTCTCTCTCACATAATGGTAATGGACCTCTATATGCTTGGCCCTAGCATGATAAATAGGATTATCTGCAAGGTGAAGTGAGCTTGTATTATCTCCAAATATCAATGGTGAGCTAGTATACAGACCCAATTTTGTATACAATAACTTGATCCATATGGCTTCTTGGGTGGCATTTGCCAATCCTCTATACTCTGCCTCTGTAGAATATAAAGCAACAGTAGGTTGCTTCTTTGAAGACCATGATATTGGTTTATCACCTACAAAGGAAATGTATCTTGAAGTGCTTCTCCTATCATCCTTACATCCTGCCCAATCTGCATCTGAGTAGATCTTAATGTCCAAGTCTGATGTGTAAGGGAAATACAAACCACGATGTTGAGTACCCTTGAGGTACTTTAGAATTCTTTTGGCAGCTTCTAAGTGAGGTACCCTTGGCTTGTGCATAAATTGACTTAACACACTAACTCCATATGAAATATCTATCCTTGTTAAGGTAGCATAGTTCAAGCTTCCAACTATGCTTTGGTAACGTGTAATGTCATTAATTTCATCACCTTCATGGGCACTTAGTTTTAGGTTTACCTCCATTGGAATACTTACAACTTTGGCATCCTGCAACTGAAACTTCTTCAACATATCCTATATGTATTTTTTTTGGGTAATATAGATTCCAGAGTTAGTATAGACTAACTCAAGTCCAAGAAAATACTTTAGTAGACCAAGGTCACTGATCTTGAACTCCTTCATCATCTGGTTCTTGATTTGTCTGATTCCATTGATATCATTACCTGTAAGTATGATATCATCAACATATACACATAGGTATATTACCTCTAAATTACTTCTCTTGATGAATAGAGAAGTGTCTTCCTTGCTCATGACAAAACCTTGGTCTTGAAGGTATGTGGTCAACATGTGATTCCTTGCCCTAGGTGCCTGCTTCAATCCATAAAGAGCTTTATTCATTTTTCACACATATGTTACCTTGTTTGGATCCTCATAGCCAGGAGGTTGTGACATATATACCTCCTCTAAATTCCATCCATTCAAGAAAGAATTTTTTACATCTAGCTGATACATGTTACACTTACCAACACCCTGATGGTTAGCATCTTGGCTACAGGTGAGAATGTGGTACTAGTTCCCATGTGTCATTTTCCTTGAGTGCTTCAATCTCCTCATCCATAGCTTCCTTCCATTCTGTCTTGGTTATAGCTTCTTCATATGATCCTAGTTCTTCAATTGACAAGTCTTTGGCAAGATAAACAGAATATTTAGTAACAAGAGATGAATCATACCCATATCTGATAGGTTTTTTGCTCTCCCTTTGTGACCTTCTCATTGATTGATTTGAAGATTCAGGTATGTCTTCAAGTTTCTTCATCTTGAGTTTGCCCTTGGACTTCCATGCCTTAAATTCTTCAAGATTGATAATGTCTTCATCATCTGAAGTAGTGTCTTCACTCTGAGTTGGTTGCTCCTTAGCAACACTTGGAAACTCCTCCTCCAAGTCATAGGGTAGTTTGAACTTCCTGCATTCATTCTCATACCAAGAATCATTTTCATCAAAGACAACATCTCTACTAACCATGAATCCCTTATTGAAGGGTTGTAGAACCTGTACCCTTTCTGATTTAGATCATATCCAATAAAGATACACTTCTGAGCCGTAGGTTCTAGCTTACCTCTTATCTGAGAAGGAATGTGTACATATGCTACACATCCAAATATCCTACAATGATCAAGTGAGGGTCTCTTACCATGCCATGCTTCATAAGGAGTCATCCCATCAAGGGATTTGGATGGCAATCTGTTTATGAGATAAGTGGCAGTAGAAACACTCTCTGCCCATAAGTAGTTAGGCAATTTCTTTTCATTTAACATTGACCTAGTTGTTTCAACAATCAACCTATTTCTTCTCTCAGCTACCCCATTCTGTTTAGGAGTATACCTTGTGATTTCTCACTTGATTCCTCTGTCCTGCAAGAATGCTTCAAACCCATTGGAGAAGTACTCACCTCCTCCATTTGACCTTAGCCTCTTTAGATTCTTCCTTGTCTGATTCTCAACAAGTGCAAGATACTTTTTAAAATAGTTGAACACTTCATCTTTGTGCTTCATAAAGTACAATACAGAACATCTGCTATAATCATCAATAAAAGATACATAGTACCTTGATCCTGAGATTGAGGGGTCTTTGCTTGCTCCCCATACATCTGTATGGACAAGCTCTAGGTACTCCTCATGCATGTAGCCTTTCCTTGAGAAGGGTAACCTGTGTGACTTCCCAAACTGACAAGCACCACATTTATATATCATGTGTTGTTTGGAAATATTGGGTATTCCAATTACACATTGATCCTTGCATATCTATTTCAATGTTCTTTCTCCTAGATGCACTAACCTTTTATGCCAAATCTCAAGCTCTGAAAGTGTTTGATCTTTATAATTGTAGAGTGCAATATTCTTTGTATCTTCTAGCTCAAAAGTAAAAAGTCTACCTGTCTTTTGTCCTTTAGCAATTCTCTTGTACCCATGCTTGGTGGTACATATAGTACCCTGCTCAACAAGTTTTGATTTCCATCACAAGTCTTAACATTTCCAACTTTAACTACTGAGTGCTTGGTGTCATCACTTGTTTGTACTTGATGCTTACCTCTTGGTTCTTCAAGATCAGAGAGTAGAGCTACATTGCCAGCCACATGATTTGAGCATCCTGAGTCAATGTAGAAGAGATGATCATCATTTGTACCTGGTTTTGAAGTCATGTTCATGATCAGAAGAGAATCATCTTGCTCTTTTGTATAGTTGTTGTAGTGCTTTCTGGATTTGAATCCTCCTTGGTAGTTGCCATTGTAGTTGTTGTTGTACCCTTGATGATGGTTGAATCTGCCTCTTGACTGTGAGTATCCACCTCTTTGATATCCTCTTCCTCTCTGATTCTTGTAGTTCCTGAAACACTCATCTGTACTATGATTTGATAAACCACAAATGTTGCATGGTGAGGAGTTATAGGATCTCCCCCTACCTTTCTTACCTCCTCTACCCCTTCCTCTTGATGATCTACCTCTCCTTGCATAGTTGACTTGGGAGGTAGTGCCTTCATCCTCCATCTTCTTGTTCTTGCCTTTATCTTTAGACTTACTTTTATCCGTGTATAGGGCAGAAGAGCTATTACCTTTGGATGAGTCTCCATTCTTGTTGAGCTTGGCTTCATGAGTGAACAATTGTCCCATGAAAGTTGTAAGATCTAGAATTTTCATGTCCATGTATAGGTCCATGGCAGTGGTGAAGCTTTCCCATTTGCCATCAACTTTAATCCCATTGATCACTTGCCTTACTATCTGCTCTTCTTCAATCTCTTCTCCTATGCTTATTAACTGATCTGCTACATCTTTAATCGTAGTCACATACTCTGAAATAGTCTGCTTAGGTTGCTTCCTTAGTGTAGTAAATTCAATCCACAATTGGTTTTTTCTGGCCCTTGTGTTGGAAGAAAAATAGGATGACAAGGTTTCCCAAGTCTCTTGGGATGTCTTACAATTTCTAATATGTGGCAAAAGAAAATCAGAGATGGAGTTGAGTAAGTAAGACCTTGCTAATGCATCCTTGGCACACCATGTGTTGAGCTTTTCATGTTCTTCCTTTGTTGGTAGTCCTCTGGTTTTGAATGAGGGCAATTCCTCATCTCCTGAGATGTATCCATAAAGACTCCTTCCTTGTAGGTATGTCTTCATCCTTAGAGATCATGCCTGATAATGTTCCTGTCCAATTTATCAATAAATGAAGGAAAACCATCTCCCATTTTACCTTGACTTTGCTCTGATACCACTGTTGGGAATGATGGATGGATACTTCAAGAGGATGAGTAGGTACTACCAAATCCTGCTTTGTACTAGCCCTTTGATGCTTCAGAGTTGATAAGTGGACCCGTTTAGCTTTCCAATGACACCATAAAATGACCTATGTCCTTTGGAAGTGATGCATGAAAAGATAGAATCAAAACAGACAACTTTGAACTTCAAGCCTTCAAGAAAACCTTCTATTTTTTTACTAGACACCTACTGTATCTCTTGCTCAGTATGACCAGCACAGTAGGAATTGGAAAAATTCCTTTGAGGGGTATCTAATTACCTTAGCAAGCTAACTATTCCAAGTCGAATAACATAAAAATATTAACTATGCTTAGAGAAATCAATTTAGCAAGTAAACATTTACCCCCGATATTTTAGGATTGTTGTAGACTTTGACCAGTGATCACCTCGATGGACTTTTCTCTCCAATGGCTGAATATAAATCCTTAAAATTTTGACAGCATGTAGAAAACTTTGACTTGGTTCCAACAAGCTATATATATTTGAATTTAGTCAAGAAATGAGCAAGATAGGATCTCCACAAGTTGACACACTTTCAGACACTATCATAGAGAACTCAGAAATCAACAATGTAGATATATGTATTAATGAAAACTTTTGTACAATACCATAGGCATGAAGATCATTGCCTAATGGTGTATATAGGTGTGGTCTAGAGTGAAGGCCTCACACACATGCAAAATTGATAATGAGAAACTCGGAATTGATGAGTCTTACCCGCGACTTTTTCCTAGAGGTTTATATAAAAGTTTACTTTCAATTTGATTTGAATTTGAATTCAAATTTTGGCTCTCTCTAAAAAGTGATCCTCCATTACAGGAGATATTCCATCAATCAAAGCTAACTTTTCCACGAGTTCTATTTGGTAGGTGTTTACAAAGATTCCAAGTCAAATGTGACTTTTACAAAAGGATAAATGGGTAATTATCTTCTAGCATTGGTTCCCATGCTTCTCCATATGTATATGAATTACAAGCCAAATGTGTAGGCTTGTGAATTGCACCAACAACACATACACACACATATATGCATACACACACATAGAGAGACATACACACACATACACATACATGCATACATATGCATACATAATGCATATGCATATGCATACATACATACTTACATGCATACATACACATACATAATGCATACACACACATATGCATACATAATGCATACACACACATACACACACATATGCATACATACATGCAGACACATACACACACATAGACACATACACACACTTAAACACATACACACCCATAGACACACACACATACACATAGACACACACACATACACACACACATATACACACACACACATACACACATAGACACATACACACATAATGATGCATACACACACATACACATGCATACACACATACACACATACATACACGCACACACATACACACATATATGCATACACACACATAGAGAGACATACACACACATACACATACATGCATACATATACATACATAATGCATATGCATATGCATACATACATACTTATATGCATACACACACATATGCATACATAATGCACATGCATACATACACATACTTAATGCATACACACATATGCATACATAATGCATACACACACATACACACACATATGCATACATAATGCACATGCATATGCATACATACATGCATACACATACACACATAGACACATACACACACATAGACACATACACACACATAAACACATACACACTCATAGACGCACACACATACATGCACATACATACACACATACTTAATGCATACACACACATATGCATACATAATGCACATGCATATGCATACATACATGCATACACATACACACAGACACATACACACAGACACATACACACACATAGACACATACACACGCATAAACACATACACATTGATAGACACACATACATACACATAGACACACACACATACACACACACATATATACACACACATACACACATAATGATGCATACACACACATACACATGCATACACACATACACACACATACACACACATACACGCACATACATACACACACACATGCATATATACACATACTTAATGCATACACACATACATATGTACATGTATATATATATATATATATATATATATATATATATATATATATATATATATATATATATATATATATATATATATATATATATATATATATATATATATATATATATATATATATATATATATATATATATATATATATATTGATTTCTAACCCATTTTGTTTTATATGTTAGGTATTATGGATCCTAGTAGAGAGAGAAAGGTGAAACTCACTCTCATAAAAAGTCGTATGAGAGCAAGAGTTCCGTTTGATACTCTAGGGGCCATCATGCGTGATTACTCAAAGATGTCTGATGATGAGCTGGACTATACGATCCAGATGCTTACCCAGTGATCAGAGGAGGGCTCTTCTGCGGCTCCACATGCAGGAAGATAGCTATCTGCTCATAGGTATGTTTTTTTTCATAAACTTTTTTAATGATAGTATAACACATATTTTATCTATTTTTATCTCTCTATTTTCAGGACACCTATACCACCTCCAGATCATGATAGCAGAGCAGAGTTGCCTATGAGGACATGCATAGGCACCTTAGGATTAGAGTGCGATATAGAGCCAGAGGGGAACATTGTGTACATAGGGAATGGATTGGAGTTCAAGAGAAGAATGCGGGCATTATGCGACTCTTACCTACACCTTGTCCACTTACCGTGGAAGTAAGTATAAATTTTACATATAAATTGAAATAAATATCTTATGTTTTATTTACATTATTTTTTTTATTTTTGCAGTGAGTATGATGAGAGGGATAAAAAATGCGTACTTAGTTCACTTGAGACAGATTTTGGGGCATGATGGTCGCATAAGTGGTGTCTAAAAGAGATGCGAACACTTATGGCTCATCGTCCGATAATGCACGGTATGCACTGCTTTTATGTATATATGTGGATATGAGTATGTGTGTTTATGTATGTATGTATGTATATGAGAGAGAGAGAGAGAAAAGAGTGATACTAGAGGTACAAATACACGCATACACACACATATACATCATACATGCACATTTACACACATATACACATACATGCACATTTATACATACACACACATACATGCACATTTTTACACACACATACACATGCATGCAGTTACACACATATAATGAATACACATAGACACATACACATACTCACATACACGTACACATACTCACATACACATTCACATGCATAATATGTACACACACATAGACTCATATAATCATATTTACATGCATATATGCATATACACATGCGTATATACACACACACACAACACATGCATATGCACATCCTAAATTGAAAACACTAATTTTGATATTAGGGTTTTAAAACCCGTAATTTAAAAACTCTAATTCAACCTTTTAGCCATATGTTTGAAGTATATTTACACATTGCATCTATTCCTCCGACGTCCTACTAGAGAGATGTCTCTCCTCCCAACCTTATGCCTCTATATATAGCTACTCGAATCAACGAGGATCATAATATATATAAAGATATATACACATCATGTAGATACACATACATAAATATAAAATGGAGTAGATATATTATGCATCACACATACATGCCTAAATGCACACATAAATATATATATACTATGTATGTTTATATTTACACATAAACACATATATATATACATGTGCACAATTATAAACACTTGCAAATATTACATGAATACATGAATATTTTACATAAATGCATATACATATATACACATATGCATGCTAACACATGTATACATATATCACACACATGCAAACACATACATATACATGAAATACATATATATGCATACTATCATATGTATACATATAATACACATGAATACACACACATATACATACATACATGATAAAAATTTGCTCCTCGAAGATAAAGCTATATATAAAATAATTAGGCATACCCTCGAGCTTCATGTTCTAACTTAAAAGAACATGATTTCATCTCTCTAGTAGGATTCATGGTTATTCAAGTTAATAAAAAAATCTATTATCTGATATCCATTTAGAAGCTTCAAGTTATTGATCAATAACTAAAGTAGAATTTACTATCTAATTTGCTCATATGTTTTCATTATTGCCATCATTTTGGTAAGACATCAATATAGTCTCATCTTCATTATCTTTATTGATTTCATTTATTTCTTCTATTGTTAAATCTATGTTCTCATGAATCACATCATCTATTGATGGATTAATATCTATTTCTGGTAATTCCTCTTCCTCGTCAGTAGAATCAACATGTAGAGAAATATCCTTTTCATAAAAAAGATTAGTATCATTATCATTATCATGATTCTAATTTCTCTTTCAGATGTTGATGTATCAGTATCTGATGCTGAATCATCAAGAAGACTTTCTTCGATCTCTCTAACAATAAACTGTTCAAACAATGACCTACCTCTAGGTTGCACATGAATGACTTGCCACCAAGGATGAGCATCTAGGTTTTTATAAAAAAATGCTTGTTCAATATGCCTAGGAAGAATATATGGTTCTTTACTAGATCGCATTACCTTGGAAGAATCAATTGCCCAAAACCCAAATAATTCCTTTCTTAATGTGGAATTACTACCCTTATACTCAGCTCGAAACCAGTCAACCTTCAAAATGACCTATCAAAATATATAACAACAAAAACCCATTATTAGGTGCTTAAAAAAATAACTAACTCTATCATAAAAAATATAAACTTTTTTCTACCTATTTGAATGTACGAAATGAAGTTTCGTAGATACCAACAATAGTTCCTACGTAACCAAGTTCACCATCTATAAGGTTCGTGTCTTTTGAGCTAGCACGTGATAGTTGCTTGAACCAAGCAACACTACTAGAATCCTCTATTTTACGTAAAGGATCAATGACTTTGATTCTAATATGCTGTCCAAAAGCCCACATATTAATGAACATTCGAGCCTGCAAAATAAATTGAATTAGTAAATAGAAACTAATATACATATATGAAAAGAATAAATTATCATTTTAATAAAGTTACCTTTCGTTCACAACCTATCATTAACTCTCTTTGCTCATCTGAGATTTCTTAATTATTTGCGTTGGCGCATTGCAAACGACTATATAGCAAATCCGTGAAATAAGATATATCTGTAATCTCATTATTATCAAGATTACGTCTATATCTTTTGTTTTTTCTCCTTTTACTTCGGAGATTTTGAAGTTCCTCGTACTCGCTAAGGAATGCTTGCATGCATTCGCTATCATATGATACAAAAGTAGAAACATCATTTTTTTCTTGAAATGTAAATAAGAATGGAACTCCCTTACCTGATAATACCTCATCTGTTATTTTTGAAGAAGACTCGTTGGTCCATGCACGTGGAGCTTCTTCATGAACTCTTTCAAGGTACTCACTAACGTAATACATGCACTCTTCAAGCATCCAACCCTTTGCCATGGATCCTTCTGGTTTCGCTCTTTGTCGCACATAACCTTTTAATATTCCCATAAATCACTCGACCCAAAACATCCATCGAGTGTTGACAACATCTGCAATCTCTATTTCATCTACAAGATGGACTAATAAATGAACCTGAATATCAAAAAATGAAGTAGGAAGTTCTTTCTCCATCAAACATAGTAGCTCTTTGCATTCACGTTTTTTTTGTGGGATCGAGTTTTTGTCAATCTCTTTGGATGTAATCCACCTATACATATCATAAAAACAATTATAAAGAAGTTAATTAAAAAATAAAAGATATCCAATATTCATACATATTAAATATAAAAGTATCATAATTACCTTATAAGTGATCCAAGACGATAGATCACATCTCGTACTCCTTTCGTTGTACATCCATCGATAACCAAAGGTAGCATATGTTTCAAAAAGCTATGCCAATCATGGGTCTTTAACCCAGATAAGCTCTTATCATCCATAGTAAACATGTTTTGAAAAGATGTTCCATATCCTGTAGGAGTCTTAATCAATTGAATTCTATTGTTGATAGTCTGTATCTCTTTTGTTGTAAGTACCCAAGGAGCAGGTGCATAAGTCATTTCTTGTCGATGTCTACCAAAAACTGGCCATAACTTTGGTTTGGATTTTTGATCTTTCAAATCATTCTTTAATGTTATGGTATGTTTTAGTCCAAGAAGATGCTACCATAGTGAATAACCAATATTTTTGAATATATGCATAGGATCAAGAAGATGCCATACTTTTAACTCTTTTCAATACTCCAAAGAATACCATATTGATATGTTCTCTGCGAGTGCCAATTTTCCTTTACCTCTCTTCACATACTCATTATCTGAATCATCACTGAAGATTTCTAATTCTGGATCTATCAAAGGTCCATCTGCCCATTTTTTATACCAATCCATAGGCTTCATAGGTTTTGGACACTGACCTGTTTCAAGCTTTCCATTAAAATGTATCGCTTCTCTTTTAGATCTTAATGGATGATCATCAGGCAAGAATCGTTGATGTCTGTTGAGATTTTTACTATAGATTGATCTCAACCAATCACCACAATATGGACAAGCTTTATAACCCTTAGTAGATATTCTTGCATCATGAAAATAATAAAAATATAATTAGATTAAATCATATTTATTTACATGCATATTGAATAAAAAAGTTACATCAATACCTGAACAAACACCATATCCTGGAAAATCGTGAATAGTCCAAGCCACAATACCACGAACCATAATGTGTCTTTCATTGATGCTTTTCGATACATCAATGACATTAATACCTCTCCATAACTCTTGGAGATCGTCAATGAGAGGAGCAAGATATATATTCATATATGTAACTTGTCTTTTGCCTGGGATTAAAAGTGAAAGCATTAAATGTTCCTTTTTAATGCTAAGATATGGCAGAAGATTGTAGTTTATGACTACCATTGGCCATGTTGACCATTTACTGGATTTCATGGAGAATGGATTAACCCCATCTAATGCAACTCCTAACTTTAGATTCTGTGGATTTTGTGCAAATTCAGGCCATGTAGAATCAATATGCTGAAAAGCAACACTATCATGAGGAATTTTGATTATTCCATTAGTACTTTTGTGATCATGTCCCCAAGTCAAAAGCTTTGATAATGTGGGGCTTTGAAACATATGTCTAATCCATGGAGCCAATGGAAAATGTCTCAATACCTTTTTTGGGATTTTACCTTCTTCACCCTTATATCGAGGAGATTGACATTTGGGACATGTCAAAGAGTTTGCATATTCACCTCTATCTAAAATACAATCGTCAGGACATGCATGTATACATTGATAATCTATACCAAGATTGTTGATTATCTTCTTCATTTCATCATGTGAGGTAGAAAGGATATTCTGACTTGGTAAAAACTTTTCAGATAATAACCTGTAAGTTCATAAAAAAAAGATATATTAAAAAAAGTAAATAAATAAATATAAATATATATACATATATATACATATATATACATATATATACACACACACACATATATATATATATATATATATATATATATATATATATATATATATATATATATATATATATATATATATATATATATATATATATATATATATATATATATATATATATATGTGTGTGTGTATATGCATATAATTTTATATATGTGTATGCTTATGTACATCTTTCAAAATATTCATGAAAAATGGCAGGATACGATTGTTTGTTTTGGAGGATATGAAGTATGTACCTTCATTGAATGATTTGTCGATTCTATCATATGTTTAGTTTGAAAGTGTGAGAAGATCATATTTTCAGTTTGAAAGTGTGAGAAGCAGGGTTATAATTGCTATTCAAAGAATTTGGCACTGTTTATAGGCCATATGATGGTGACCTGGATGAATCGCATGCACAGAGGTTACTCAAGATAGATCAACCTAATTATAATGGACTAGTGCGAGCAGGCCTCTTGTTCAAAGAACTTCAGGTATGACCTGAAGTTCTTTGAACAAGTTGTATAAAAGTGATCCTCTCAAGCCACCATGATTTCCACTTTGTATCCTAAAGTTCAGATGCTCATCATTGACATGCAAGAGGTTTACTACATACCCCAGGAATCCTGCTCGCACTAGTCCATTATAATCAGGTTGATCTATCTTGAGTAACCTCTGTGCATGCGATTCATCCAGGTCACCATCGTATGGCCTATAAACAGTGCCAAATTCTTTGAATAGCAATTATAAACCCGCTTCTCACACTTTCAAACTGAAAATATGATAGAATCAACAAATCATTCAATGAAGGTACATACTTCATATCCTCCAATACAAATAATCGTATCCTACCATCCAAAACAATCAAACTTTTTGCAAAAATTTTGAAAGATGCATTAATAGTTTTAAAAGATGTGCGGACAAAAAGTGTCCATTCAATTCAAGTTCTTGTTCTTACCTTATCTAAAGTAAGAATAAAAACCTGCATTGAATGGACACTTTTTGTTCGCCCATCCTTTAAAATTATTTTTCCATCCTTCAAAATCTTCAAGATAAATTTCCTCCTCCCATTTTACATGTGGCTTAATACCGTCATTGGTAACTGCTATTTAATATTTGTATAATTAGCAGCACAAGTATTAGGTCGACTAAAATAGGAGAAACATATGTGTCAAGAAGATTCTAAAGGTTGGGTGGACACTTCTAAAGGCTAGATGGACAAAACATCTTCATTTGATACAGGTATGTATAATTTGACCTTACTCTCATAACATGTGTATGTGTGTATATGTGTGTGTATGCATTCATGTATATTATGTGTATGTTTATATATGCATGTTTATATATATATTTATATATATTTATTTATGCATGTATTTATAAATAGATAGAAAATTGAAAATTATACCTTAATAGTGTCGAAACAGATACATTACTCCATCCAAAACGATTTTGAAAATTGAGAATAAGTAAGCTCGCACTTAGTCGTGTCAAACGACTTCCTTCATATACATGCTTTAGACATTCCTCTCGAAGTTATTTCTCATTTTTAGAAATATCAATGCTCTCATTGTCATTTTGATACCAATCCTCAATAAAATCTGCCATGCCATCATCTTCATCATTGTCACACAAATCTTGTGCTTTATCGTCTTTTGAATATAGATCTTTCAACCTTGCATATTCCACAGGATTACTTTTGCGTAGCCTCCTCGTAGAAGCTTCTGATAAATGAGGTCTTACTGGCAATTGTGAATGGTGTGGAGGAATATCATCAACATCATAAGTTGGAATACACATATAAATAAAATTCATTAGTATTCCATAAATGAATAAAAAGTAAACTTTAAATATAAAATAAAGTATATAAGTTGTTAAATATGGATAGAAAATTTTTATTCTCTCTAGCTAAAAGTATGTGTGTACGTAACTGTATATGTATGTGTGTGTATATGTATGTATGTGCATGTGTATGTGTGTATATGTATGTATGTGCATGTGCATGTGTAAGTGTATATGTGTGTATGAGTATGTGCATGTGCATGTGTATGTGTGTGCATATGCATGTGCATGTATATGTGTAACTCTATGTGTATATGTGTGTATGTGCATGCATATGTGTATATGTAGGTATGTGCATGTGTGTGTGTGCATGCGTATATGTGTGTGTACGTATGTGCATATATATGTGTATATATGTGTATAATGTATGTATATGCATGTGTAAATGTATGAAACATGCATGTGTATGTGGATGCATTTCCATTTGCATCCATGTGCATGCATGTGAATGTGCATGCATGTGGATGTGCATATACATGTATTTACGTATATGTTAATGTGTGTATGTGTGTGTGTGTGTATATATATATATATATATATATATATATATATATATATATATATATATATATATATATATATATATATATATATATATATATATATATATATGCAATAATGCATGCATGTAAGTCTTTTTATGTGGTTGTAGAAATGTTTGTGCATATGCATGTGTATATGTGTGTATGTCTAAGTGTATGTGCACATGTATCTGTGTGTATATATGTGTGTGTATGTGCATGTGTATATGTGTATATGTGTGAAAGTGCATCTTCATCATGTATAAGTATATAAGTGCATATCAATAAGTGTGAGTATGCTATCTAATGAAAATAACACAATTCAAATGATATACAAAGAATAGAAATTGTACTTACAATAGTTAGCCATACTTTTTTCTTGGTTAGCTTCTTGAATAACCTGCAATAAAGAGAGAAAGAAGAGACAGAGAGAGAGAGAGAATTCAAAGAGAGAAAGATGTAGAAAGAGAGAAAGAGAGACAGAGGGAGACAATAAGAGAGAGCTTAGGCAAAACAACAATTCTGCATATACTTGTTTCAGCTAGTAAACGCAGCGCAATTGCGAACATTGGAGAGCTCTTCGATCAGATGTGTGAAAATGCTGATCGAAGAGCCTCCAACGTTTTAATTTTTTCCATCAACAGACCGTCGTGTAAGCGATGCTAACGCGTCGAAAAAACCACTAGAGTTGACGTCGCATAAGCGATATTTTTTAGCATCGCATGATTAAAATCGTCGTGTTAGCGACGCTCTATGCAAGCGTCGCACAGCCCGTCGTGCCACACGTCGAAAAAAACATCGTTTGGCTCGTCGTTTAATCGACGGTGCGCGCTCAACGCTCATTGCGACGTGTTTTGCAATTTTATAGCGACGAAATTGTGTCGCCTCAACCGTCGCTATGCGCCCGTATTCCTTGTAGTGTTAGTGACACTCACTACAAGCATCGCACATCCTGTCGCGCCACACATTAAAAAAAAAATCGTTTTGCTCGTTGTTTAATCGACGGTCCGCGCTCGACGCTTCTTGCAACGCTTTTTGCAATTTTATAGTGATGAAACTATGTCGCCTTAACCGTCGCTATGCTTCCATATTCCTTGTAGTGATTGAAGATTCCCTAGATGAAGTGGTGACCTTCTCGGATACCAGTTGTTGGAGTTTAAGGTGTGCAAAAGCATGCAAACAGGATACGGAAGAACGAGAAGCTTGGAGCATAACACACAATAATGAAATGTATTACCAAGTAAATGTACAAAGATAAGTCATCTGTTAGGATTATATGCGTATATACAAGCTAGAAAAAAAAAACTTCTAAAGAAGGAAAAAGTGCCCCGATATATATATATATATATATACGCACACACATACCCTGATATATATATATATATATATATATATATATGGCCCTAAGTGTGTTCAAACACATCATTATTGAGATATATCAACAAAATGATATCTGCACATAGAAATGCATCCTTTGGAATTTATTCAATCAACAGAGACCATGTCGCCTAGAGGTGATTAGTTTTATTTGATCATTTATCCCATTTGAATGATTTTTTCCTTTAAACTTAGATAGACACATCAAGATGCGCTTTGAAAATTTCAAGATGGGATATGTCTCCATTTAGGATTAGGAGAGATGATTAAAAGAGTAAAAGTTAGCCTCTAGAAATTTTTAAAATATTGCAAGTATAAAGGTTGAGTACGTTGGTCACTCTGAATCAAATTTCCAAATACTTTGAAACTTAAATTATTGAAATTATGCTTAATGATCTATGTGCTACTTAAATTTGGAAGAAAATAGTGATCTATGACCTCTACTTCTTATAAGAATCTCACATGCCTCTTGCAAGGTGCTCATGTTGTGTTGGATATCCACAAATTACTTGCAAAATGCGATATGTTAGGACAACATATGACCCTCTAACTAGTGTTAAAAGAAAAACATTACTCTTGTGGAACATGATCTCAAAGAGAACCAAAGCATAATGCCCACCAACAAAGCTCAATGATAAACAATGATTCTCCGCAGAAGGATGATAGCACGACCCCAAAGAATCAACACAGGCATGATCCTATGAGATTGCACCCGAACACGCTCCTTGCTAGAGAGTGTTGCAAAAAAATGCAACCCGAAAGGAGAATGTCCCAAACCCACTTATCCATGATGATCAAAACCTTATAAGTGAGAGAGGGGGGGAGCAAAATTCTCATCGAGTATAAGGCCACTTGACAGGCAAATTGTGTGTGTATATATATATAGAGAGAGAGAAAGACTTTATATATATATATATATATATATATATATATATATATATATATATATATATATATATATATATATAAAAGTCTCTATAATTGTGCGTATGTATCCAAGTGTGTGGATGTGCATGCAATGAAATATGTGTACATATGCTTATATACATTCATTTCTCTATTTTTTTAATCTCTTTTTTGCTCATAAGGGAACTCAAGTCGTGTTGCCCTCCTGTAAACGTCCATCATGTGATATCTCATTCTCATTCTGACATCTCCCATGGCAGATCATTCATGTGACACTCAATCTGACATCTCCCATGGCACATCACTGTACAAAGTATACCTTCACCACGGCCCTTTTTTTACCCTGATCAGAACGAACACTCACATGCTCGCTGAATTTTTCCATTCTTGCATTCTCACACCTTGCTTTTCATGCATTTTATCACCGCCACCTTTTTTTTTTTACCATCATTCTCAGCAGAGCTGCTTAGCACGAGCAATCACATGGTCTGAATTCGCCCGCAGAAGAGAGATTCCTGAAACCCACTCGCTAATTATTCTTGGTCTAGTTATTCATGTAGGTACCCAGTGACTTCTAGCTATAGATCTTTAGCTCGAGCCTCGTGCCTCTCTCACCCACAGTGTGTGTGTGTGAGAGAGAGAGAGAGAGAGAGAGAGAGAGAGAGAGTGAGAGAGAGAGAGAGAGAGAGAGAGAGAGAGAGAGAGAGAGAGAGAGAGAGAGAATATAGCTGCTAAATTCAGCTGTTGAGGGTGACTGAGGGAGGAAGAAACGTCAGCTTCAGTCATCTTCAACTTCAGGAAATTTCTTCTGCTCGCGTGGTAGAAGTTCCGCTGTCGTGTGTGTGTGTGTGTGTGTGTGTGTGAGAGAGAGAGAGAGAGAGAGAGAGAGAGAGAGAGAGAGAGAGAGAGAGAGAGAGAGAGAGAGACGCCATTGCTGAGATCAGTTGTTGGCATGAAGGAAGTGAGAAACCCGAGCGTCAACCATCCTCAGCGTCAGGATACTTCCTTTGCCTTACGTGTTAGTTCCGCTGGGAGTAGTTGAAAGGCATGACGGGAGGAGGAAACGCGAGCTTCAGTAATTCTCAACTTCCTCAACTTCAGGAAACTTCTTTCTGCTTACATGGTAGTTCCGCTAGCACCCTTTAATCGAATTCTGCAGTTCTCTGGCTCCTTGATAAGCCGTTGTAACGTGGTGATTTAAGGAGTGTGTGTCTTCCGCAAATGTCTGTTTTGACGGTTTGAGACTAGACAGTAATTGAAATGTCTGTTTTGACTGTTTGAGAGTAGGCAGTAATTGATAGAGTATGTGTCTTTCCCGAATGCTTGTCTTGAAGACTTGAGAGTTGACGGTGTCTTCTTTGTCAACCCATGGAAACCTAGCTTGTGACTCTCCCGTTCAGACGGCCTAGGCCTAATAAGGTGGCCAACACAGAGAAGCAGCATGGGCAATTATTTCCACAAAGAGAGGCTCACAGGTCTATTATCGTTAAGATACACACAGCCTTCAGGATTAACAAGTTCCCGTTGATGTTTCGTGCGTATTGCCAATCTACACACTGCTCACAGAGATCGAAAACTTGCCAGTGCTCCGCCATATACTTTTGTGAAGTGTATGGTGATTTTACAGTGCGATAGGAAAAACTTCGTAGCCATATCTAATCGATTCTTTGATCGTCTGAATCAAGGAAAAGACGTTGTGTTATGAACAGGGTTGGATCCAGTCATGAGCGGAAGCATTTTGAAGAAATATGAGGTCTTTTGTATATGTACGGAAGCATCTAGTAGGACCGATACACGGCTGAAGGAGTCGGGCAGATGTGTCTATTTTGTTAAGTGAGATTGATCTCTAACATAGTAGCCTGTAGGATACAATGCTTTATTGGTTCATTGTTTGGTCAATATGTTTCCTCTAATTAATGCGTTATGTTCAAGAGAACGTTGCCCAAATCAATGTACAATTGGCTTTATTAAAGTCATCGAAAAAGTAATCTGGTGAGCCAAAGGATATGCTCTCTTATTTTAGTATCAAAATGATTGGAGGAGATCATAATATTATCCATTAGAAGCTTTTAGTAAGAGCTGTTGAAATAATCCTCTTCTTTTCAATAATAAGGGCATTTTTTTATTTTTAAATGGAGCGCACAATCCACATGCTCATTTGCTAAATACTCCCGACACATCCGTCATAATAAAGGTTGAGAATCCCACAGATTGTGTAATATGTACTAATCCGATGGGCCCACTGACAAATCAGAATCGTAGCTTCTTCCCAGAAGCCTTTTATATAGCTGCAATCCCAAAAACCATGCCCCATCTTCTCTTTAAATCAATTAGATCAAAGGCAAGGAAACTTAAAACTACTTGCGCTGAGTATATGACAAAAGAAAACAGTTTTCATGAATGCCAGGATAATCCTCCACAAAAAGGATTTATATGTTAAGGGATAGGTTTTCTATCCATTTTTTTTTGGCTTGAATAATCCGTCTCTGATCAAACTAATTTAATCATCTTTTTTGACATGAGGTGCTGAAATCTACCTAATTCTTATGGTTTAGGGAAAAATATTGGTCTCGCAACCTGGTTTTCAGTACCAATTGAAAGGCCAGTCATATCAGTTTTAAGTAAAATAGCTATGGACAGGAAAATAAAAGGCCTCATAGATGCGGTATAGCTGAATCTACTTAGCTTTGCAAGTGACTCCAAGGCTATACATTTTATCAGCAGTGGAGAAAAGGGAGCCAACTGCCTTCAGCATCTCTTAGTGCTCAAGAGTGGCAATTTCTATCCTATGGAAGTATCTGGAAGATGAACCAATGTCGATATCACCTGGAATTAGCAGTGGGTTCAGTACCTATGGAGTTATCAAGCTGAACCAATGTGGGTAGCACCTGGAGTTAGCAAAGACTAATCAGGGGACACCTTATGAAATACCCAAAAATCTCAGCCTGCCATTCCATTTTCAGTGTTGCACCATCTTTTTGCAAGAACAAATGGAATACTTGGTTCCTTAATGTAAAGGAGTGGCACATATTAGGGTTTTATGTAAGCAGATAACCACATTTCTTAAAGCTCCTTTGTGAATTGTAGCTTATCACTTTTTTATTTATTTCAGGATCTTTTGGTGAAAAGGGAAAAAGGAAACACCTAAAATCTTTTCTTATGGTGATATACTCTGAAACCCTGTGCTTTTTTGCAGTAATAGGTATGATTCTTTTTCCTTCTAACCTAAAGGACATCGTTTAGAAGAAAATCATAATTCGCTGTAGTTTACTGATAAAGCACAAACTTGATTCGGTTTTTTTTTTTTGTGGCATTTGCATATGCAGCTCCTACACTCTTCATAGGACTTCTTCCAGCTATGTCTGCTCAACCATTATCAAATTGCTATGCTTTAGACAAGGAAAACTATCTCTATGATTTTGTATCCTCGAATTTCATGAAATTTGTATGCCCTTTGGATATGTTTTACTGAGGTATTTCAAACTTGTTGGGCTTAAGAATTGAACATTTCGTCTATAATCTAGAACATCTCCAAGAACAATAAAGTATTTTAGCGTAAACATTTTTTTCTTTTTAAATCTGATCTATAAAATGGAAAGCAGACATTGTATCTTGTCTTTAGAGAAGCTATTCCAGTAAATTCATGAAAGGGTGCAGTTTATTTCTCTAAGTGATGAAAGCAGACAGAAAAAATTGGAAAAGAGCTGGAGCTAGAAGGAGAGGTGATAACATACGCTCACTTACATGCCTCATCCTAAGGGGCAAAGGGAAGATTTCTTCGTCTTCTAGTATGCCTTTGTGAGTCTTGTTTACTTATGATGCAGGATTCAGATTTTGTCCTTCGCTTTTGTGTGGATACTCAAAATCGCTCAGGAAATGTGAGATGCTAGGTCTTTTGAGCATTCTGATTAGTGCAGAGGGTGTTTTTATAATATCCGCCCACAATTCTTGCTATGATGTTCTTGGAAAGTTCTCTAGGGCTATACAAACTATGGAAGATTCTCTCCTCAAAGCATGCTCATCCACGGACTTCATGATGCAGATTTTTTTCATGTAAGATTTTTATCTAGCCAGAAAATGAAAAGTTATTGTACAAGTAATGTATTTAAATGGATTTCCAGAAGGCTCTGCAAAAATAAAGTTCAAGCCTATGTCGTTTCAACTTTCTGGATGCTATTATGCCTTATTGCTATACTTAATGTAGAATCTAGAGATCATTAACGAGAATGTGTCAGCTCCATCTGTGTTCCACGTTATACCATACGATGATTTATATGAAGAGATTTTGTAATTATAGTCAGAAATGATTCAGAAATGGCAGATCATAACATAGTGTTTGCTCCTATTTCTCCTCCCATATGATTGACTTATTCCAATTGCGCATGGTGAAACTGCTTGCTGTGTTGTTCCTCTTGCAGGAAAATCTCTATGATAGCCAAAATTCAAATCAATGAGGGCCTTGGGTAATATAAGACATTCATATTTGTAAATATTCTGCTACTTTTATGGAAACATCTGTCTTGACCTACATTTTTGTCGTATAGGTTTTTATCCCTTCTATTGCATGTCTCTTTTGCAATTATAGACATCTTTAATGAAGAAGGTGATTACTCCTATGTGGATAGAAAAAGAAATAATGACATGTGCTTGTTCTGGTGGATTTGAAAAACGAATTTTGGTGATATGATTTACGTAGGATGCACATTCTAGTGCTAGTACAAAGTGACTGAATTGTTTCTCTACAGGAATATTACTAGATTCTGATAGGATTTATCAGTTTATTGGCAGTGTTAAATGCTTTTTCTAACTGGATAGACTATCTACATGGTTTGGTTTCAAGATACAAACAGCCTGCATAATTTTGTGCTATTTCTCACCCAAGCAAAACATTATAGAATCCAAGTGTAATATGGTAGATTTATGATTTATCACACAAATAAATGTGTTAGATCTGGTGATTCCCTATTGTTGAAGTTTGGGGGAGGGGGAGGATCCTTTTTTGTTGGTGAAGGAAACACCTTACACATGATGACTGCAATGGACACTTACAAGAGCAAAATGATCTGAGGAGAATGGAATAAAAAGCTTGCTAATTTCATTAAAAAGTGTAGAGATGCATGCACACACTATTCTAGGAGAATATAAAAAGAGGATATAGAGAGAGGTATGGCTGGATTAAACCAATGAGATTGAGGACAAAAGTGATGGAAGAGATGGATGGATACCTCAAGGAAGTGAAGTGGTACTGCTAAAACCCGCTTTGTACCAGCCCTGATGCACTTTGGAATTGATACCAGCCCTGATGCACTTTGTACCAGCCCTGATGCACTTTGTACCAGCCTTGATGCACTTCAGAGTTATAAAGTAGGCCCTTTTAACTTGCAAATGACACCAAGAAAGTACCTATGTACTTTGGAATTGATACTTGAAACAATTAATCCAAAACAGACTAGTTCAAGAATTACTAGTGTTGAAAAACTTGCTATTTTAGTCCATACACGTGCTGGTTTTTTACTCAGAGCTCACAGCTCAGTAACAATTGGCAAAATTCCTTTAGGGGGAATTCAATTAGCTTAGATAGCTAATTATTGCAAGTGGAATCATTTAAAATGATCAACTATGCTCTGAGAAATATTTTTAGCAATTCAGATCTTACCCTTGATATTTTAGGGAACAATCAGTAGATGACTAGTGAGCACTTCGAAGGCGATTTCTCCCTGAAGCCTGAACCAAATGCCTTGAAATTTTTACAGCACAAAGTAGACTTCAAGCTGGTTCCAACAAGCCAAAGGTTATGTAAAATGGTTGAGTATTGACTTAGATATGACTAGAAGAATTTGACTGTTCTGAATAGTCATAGAAGAGAAGTAGACAGAGATGTTCAATGAGCTATATGTATTATAGAACATAATTGTACAGAGTCATTGGCATTGTAATGATGCTCAATAATGATGAATTGAGTGAGCTACTCAAGTTCTACAAGTGATCAAAGAGTGAGCTCTGAATGAGGCACACACTGCGAGATTTTACAAAGTATTTTGTATGTTTTACTTCTAAGTTTGAATTTTGAATTAGAATTTTGGCTCCAATCAAGAAGTGACTTCACTGATTCAAGAGATATTCCCTCAACTTGAAGTCGTAGCTAATATTCTTCCTAACTCCACGAGTTATAAGCTTTTACAAGATTTCCAAAGAATTAATGTTTTACAATGGTAAATGATCAAGTAGTTACAAGCTATAGTTCACATGAATCATCAAGTGCTAGTTCCACACAATGTCTTCCATGCTAAGTCAAATGTGTAGGCTTGAACATTTGCACCAAGAGCTCCCCCTCAAGCCAAACATCTTGGCTTTCATTGCTTCATCAATCTTCTTGAATATCCTGTAATCCAATCATGGTTTTAAACCTGCATAGCTTAGTACCATGTGCTTTGGTTAACAAATCAGCAAACTTTATATTTGTAGTGAATCTCTTTGTAGTACCATCAAGTGCTTTGGTTAACAAATCAGCACACTGCATATTTGTAGATACATATGCTAGTTGAATCTCTTTGCTCAAGAGTTTCTCTCTAACATAGTGATAGTGCACTTCTATATGCTTAGTTCTTGCATGATAAATGGGGTTGGCTGCAAGATGCAAAGAACTAGTGTTATCACCAAAGATCATTGGTGAATGAGTGTGAAGTCCCAAATCTGAGTAGAGCAACCTAATCCAAATAGCTTCTTGTGTAGCATTTGCTAATCCCCTGTATTCAGCCTCTGTTGAAGATACAACAACAGTTTGTTGCTTCTTAGAAGACCATGAGATGGGTTTATCACCTGCAAAAGATAAATAGCCAGAAGTACTTCTTCTATCATCCTTACATCCTGCCCAATCTGCATCTGAGTACAACTTTATGTCCAAATCTCATGTGTATGGGAAGTAAAGACCTTGATTTTGAGTACCTTTGAGGTACTTCAAAACTCTTTTAGCAGCTTCCAAGTGAGGTGCTCTAGGTTTATGCATGAATTGGCTCAAAACACTTACTCCATAACATATGTCAATCCTTGTTAATGTTGCATAGTTTAGACTCTTGACTATGCTTTGATAACCTGCAATGTCTTCAAGCAAATCACCTTCATGAGCACTCAATTTATGATTCACCTCCATAGGGGTGCTAGCTACTTTTGCATCCTCCAAGTGGAACTTCTTCAACATGTCCTGCACATATTTCTTTTGAGTGATGTAGATTCCAGAGTTAATGTATACCAACTCAAGTCTAAGAAAGTATTTTAGAAGCCCTAGGTCACTAATATTAAACTCCTGCATCATCTGGTTTTCGATTTGTTTGATGCCATTGGCATCACTACCTGTAAGAATGATTTCATCCACATATACACATAAATATATCACTTCTGAATTACTTCTCTTGATAAACAAAGAAAAATCTGCCTTGCTCATCATGAATCCTTGGTCTTGAAGATTGGTTGATCATGAATCCTTGGTCTTGAAGATTGGTTGATAGCCTCTAGTTCCATGCCTTAGGTGCCTTCTTCAAACCATAAAGAGCTTTCTTTAATTTGCATGCATGAGTTACATTGCTTGGATCTTCATAGCGAGGAGGTTGAGCCATGTAAACCTCCTCTGAAATCCACCCATTGAGAAAAGCGTTTTTCACATCTAGTTGATACATATTCCAATTTTTAGATGCAGCTACACTTACCAATACTCAATACTCTGATGGTTGGCATCTTAACCACTGATGAAAAGGTTTCTTCATAGTCTACTCCATGGGTTTGTGCAAAACCCTTAGCCACAAGCTTAGCTTTGTACGTGTTTATGGATCCATATGAGTTCCTTTTGATTTTGTAAATCCACCTAGAACCAATTACCTTCATTGATTCTTTCTTGGGTACTAGCTCCCAAGTGTCATTCTCTTGGAATGCTTCTATTTCTTCATCCATAGCCTCCTTCCATTCTGCTCCCATACTTGCTTCTTCATATGAAGAAGCTTCTTCAAGTGATGAATCCTTAGCAAGATAAATAGAATGCTTAGTGACTAATGAAGTATCATACCCATATCTAATTGGCTTCTTACTCTCTCTTTGTGATCTCCTTAAGGCTTGGATGGATGACTTAGGTATGTCCTCCAACCTCTTCATCTTGACCTTGCCTTCTTATTTCCATGCTCTAAACTCTTCCAAGGTAATGGTGTCCTCATCATCTGATTTGATGTCTTCAATTGTGCTTGGCTCCTCCTTGGTGAGGCTTGGAAATTCTTCTTCCAAGTCATATGGCAATTTGACCTCCCTGCATTCACTTTCAACCCAAGAGTCATTCTCATCAAACACAACATCTCTATTGGCCATAAACCCTTTGTTGAATGGATTATAAAGCCTGTACCCCTTTTGATTTATATCATACCCTATGAAGATGCATTTCTCTGCCTTAGGGTCTAACTTACCTCTGATTTGAGATGGAACATGCACATAAGCAACACAACCAAATATTCTGCAATGTTCAAGTGATGGTCTCCTACCATTCCATGCCTCATAGGGAGTCATTGTTGGCAATAGCCAAAGGCACAAACGATGAGGAAGCATGTGAAGGCAGACTACGAAGAGCCGTGGGGAGTCAGGCAGTTTATTTTTTCCAAGGAAACATGTTTTATATTACTTTCTCAAAACCCCAAACAATGATTTTCATCACTCTTGTACCATATGTATCATAGAAGCACACACTTTTGTAATTATACGCTCCCTTTTGTGCAAGCCGAGGAGTCCTCGAGCTTGAGGAGCTTAGGAAGAACAAGCATACCAATTTTGGCTATTTTTAGATCTCGTTTAGACCTACAAATAGTGCCTAGAACCTATTTTTTAATTATGCCGGAGATTAGATGTGAAACCGGTCAAAACTAGTCAAAAAACTATAAATAGAACTAGAGAGCTCATTTTTGAGGTTAGCTAGTGTAGACTTGTATGAATTAGTGTGAGCTTGAGCTTGTAAAAGTGATCTTGAGCAATAAAGTTTACTTTCAACCTTCCATTGTGTCTTGCTTGTCTCTTTCTTGTGTTTATGTATGTGTGTGTGCATCTCCATGCTTCTCACCTTCACTCTCACTACATCTTGTGTTCACGATCTTCATATCACTCCTATCTCTTCCGTGGATTGACATTAAGAAGGTGGAGCTTCTCAACATGGTGCTTACCATTGTGCTAGAGAAACATCAAATTTGGCGCTGTTGCTAGGGAACGAGTCTAGAACGAATGCGTCATGGTAAGAGTATAGCAATAAGTGGCGTTGGAAGGTAAAAATTTCAGTTTTTGTTGGTGCTTTTAAGTAGTTTTTTGTGTTTTTCATCTCCTTTACACTCCTCCTTCACCAGCACATCATCTTCTTCCACCCCAAAAAAATCAGAAATTTCACCATATCCACCTATCCTCCTCATTTCTATCATTTGCGCATGCGAGAGAGAGAGAGCTTTTGTGCTTGCTGTGTTGTGTGTGTTTTTGAGTTTTCTTGTAGGTAGAGTGCTCCTGAACAGCAGGGGAGCTTCCAAAAGGTGAGAAATCCAACTTTCTGTCAAATCTGCCGTAGGTGTCAGACCATCGCGATGGTCTCACAAGCTCAACATTTTCGGTAAGCGTGTATAGCACGGTGTAGGGGACGCTTGCGCACACACGGATCCACATCCACTTCCCAAAAATTTGCATTTTGGTTGACCATCGCGATGGGCTAACGCCATCACGATTGTATCGCACCATCATAATTGGCTCATGTCATCGTGACGGCTCGGCTGGACCATCGTGACGGTGTCACACCATCGGGACGGTCACTGACCATCGCGACAATCCTATCGACCCCATGCCATCGCGATTGGCCCACTCCATCGCGATTGGCCCACGCCATCGCGATTGGCCAATGCCATCGCAATTTGCCCATGCCATCGTGACGACTCACTTGCCATGTGTCAATTCAGACCATCGCGACGATATCAGGTACGCCATCGCGACGCTTCAATTTCAGATCATCGCGATTGGCTCAAGCCATCGCGCCTCGTGACCATGACGATGGGCTCACTCCATCGCGACGGTTGCGTGGACCGTTGACCATCGCGATTGGCTCATGCCATCGCTATTGCTCGCTAGACAGACCATCGCGACTCCTCGCATCACGGACCATCGCGACGGTCCTCGACCATCGCGATTATCTCAGACCATCATGATTATCCACTTGAAACGCCATATTTAGGGTTTGATTTTTTGGGCTCTTTTGAGGCCATTTTGAGTGAATTTTGAGTCATTATTGCGTATTGGAGACCC
Source organism: Ceratopteris richardii (assembly GCA_020310875.1). Classification (NCBI taxonomy): domain Eukaryota; kingdom Viridiplantae; phylum Streptophyta; class Polypodiopsida; order Polypodiales; family Pteridaceae; genus Ceratopteris; species Ceratopteris richardii. Next base: position 85,437,438 of record CM035443.1, read on the forward strand.
CTTAGCTCATATTTGGAGAAAAACCTGTCTGTCAGTTTTTACCCCCGAGAGCCTGAACGTCCATAACTTTTTCATTCGAAGTCCGTTTTTTGAGCTTTAGGACTCGTTAGAAAGCTCTTTTCAAGCTCTACATGAGCTCAATTGTTTTTTTTCAAGAATAACGCATTGATATTTAGGTAGTACAATTTGAGTTTGACACATCTGTGAGGTTAAGAAAGCAAGGGGGCATTTGAGAAAGTTAGCCAAAGGGAAAGGGACCCTTAAAGGTGTATATATCAAAGTGCTTGATCATCAATTTAAGAAGTGCTCTAAACATTGGACTTTGACAAGAGAAGCAAGAGTCACCCAAGGGCAATCAAAGCAAGGCAAAGGCAAACTAAGCAAGGCTTGGGAAGTGAGACTTCTTGGGAATCAGAGCTATCAAAGAAGCTGACTCGAGGTTGGAAGAATACTCAACCCCCTCCGTCAATTATTAGCTTAGGCCAAACGCCTAGTATTGTGGAGTAAATTAGGACGACGATAGGAAGGCATCAAGTCGAAGAGACTTAATTTCTTCAAGCCCAAGGGCAAGATCAAAGTGTGAGAGACGAAAAACCTAAAGGAAAGAACTTAAGTCTCATGGAACGAGAACTCAAGAGTACAACGGAAATTCCACTCTTGACGTATACATTGGGACAAGACAAGAATCGAAGGAATTAAAAATGAAACAAACAATTAAGGACAAAGAAACATTGACGATCCGAGTTTGTATTGAGTGATTCAGGAAGTAAATTCATGAACCTTAGATCGGGCAAGCATATAGGTAAGTCTGATCGACGAAGCCTTAGATCATCAGAAGCAAGCGTAGGAACTACTGCATGTTTGTGGGCTCAGCAATTGAATAGTTACCCTTACGAGTTTGGCTCAGACACCAATGAATCAGAAATGGCTTTTAGCACATAAAGACGAGAGGGAGGGTTACGCGTAGCATATTTCGAAAGACCCGAAGGACCATATAGAACCCAATTAGAATACATCCGAACCACCTAGGTGCTCGCATCTATGAGGATGGTTTGCGAAGATCAGTGGTGCAATTGCACAAGCGTGACAAACCCATTGGATTGGAACGTCCAGTGGTGAAATTCGAAAGAGATGTCTACATAGACAAAGAAGGAACAATGTACATCATAAATACTCAACCTAACCATACCAACGAGTTTGGTGTAGTTAATCCTGATACCGAAGCAAGAACCCAAGGAAAAGAATCACTAGGAGATAAACATAGGACACCTCGAGGGAAGTGTGTACTGACAAGAGTACTGAACCTAGAATGGATCCCTCACGACAATAGACGCATTGAATTGTTCCTGAATAAGGACATTGATGAAGCGTTTTGGAGATACAGAATGGAACAACCTAATGAGATAGGCTCCATTACGATTTACGAATTCAAGGACCCAAAGATGCCTGGAAAGGTGGTATACCTGGACAACACTTCAGAACGAGTGTTTGTAGTATCCGACCATGCGGAACATGCCTCCCTCAGGACAATAGACGCATTGTTCTTGAATAAGGACACTAAAGAAGCGTTTTGGAGATACAGAATGGAACAACGTAGTGAGATAGGCTTCATTACGATTTATGAATTCAAGGATCCAGATATGTCTGGAAAGGTGGTATACGTGGACAACACTTCAGAACGAGTGTTTGTAGTATCCGACCATGCGAGACATGCCTATGCATGGAGAGGCGAGTTAGTATTCCCCATCACGAACAAATGTAAATGCTAGTCACCATGGTGCTCGAACATCCTCAGCCCATGGTACTAAAAAAGAGAAGAACAAAGAAAGAGCGGAAGTAAGTTTTACTCATCCTATAGGGAGAGATAGACCAACCATGGACACCTATAGATTGGAACGACAAAGGGAATCAAGGATACCAGGTGGTAGAGATGATTTTCATCTACCTAGACCACGTGAACATCCTAGGATACTAAGACCCATTCAATTAGTAAAGTCAATGAAAAACTACTTTGATGGGACAGGAGATCCCTATGACCATGTTCCGGAATTTAAGCAAGTGCTACAAGCAGAGCAAGTAGAAGACATGTTCACGCAATACAATGCATTTGGACTAACATTAAGACAATATGTCGAGAGATTCCCAATGCAGGAACTACCCTCACAAGCCAAGCAAGTGTCTTTGTTTTTAGATGGCCTTTTGAGCTCTAAACTACGCTCCTATGTCTACCTAAAGGAACCCAAAGCACTAGAGCAATGTGTACAAATTTGTATAGACATTGAGGATAACCTAGGAGATCAGGTAGGAATCAAGATCAATACAATGCTCAGCCTCACTACTATAGGCCTCCACAGAACTATCCTTATCAGACTCACCAGAGACCTCAACCTGTTTTAGCTCAGTAGCCACCCCTACCAGCTAATGTCATCTCAATCAAATATGCTTCTGCAGAAGAAAACCTCAATAGGGCTTTAGTGCCTTCTTCACCCCTGATCACATACACTGATCCTAATTCTAACAGTTTTGACTCGACCCACGTGGATAGCCCACTCGCATATTATACAGAGTCACCACAACATATGGAAACATATTAATACGATAGTCCACCATTGGAACCCAGTTCGGAACCTGATTATGCCAATGTGATGTATATCAACCCTAACCCACGACCCTAGTTAAAACAGCAAAGACCACAGGGCCCTAGCGGACCATGCTTTAGGTGCCAAGGAGATCATTTCATTAAGGATTGCTCACATCCTTCTATAGCAGGAGAGTCACAATACTATAACATTCAAGGTTTTCGTGCCGAGTATGGTAAAGAGTATGTTATAAGAGATTCCCGAAGAACCTTGCTAATGTTTCTAAAGTGACACCCATTAATGTGATAGGCATTGTGCGTAACTCAGATGGATCCAACCCTACATACGTGCCTATTCAAGCTGTAACAAGAGCCCCGAACACTGTTACAAAACAGTCAAATCCTGAAAAAGTAGACACAGCTAGTGAAGTTGGAGAACCTAGTAGTAAAAAGACAAAATCTTGGAAGGATTCCCGAGAAAGAATTAAGAGAAAGTGGAGCAAGAAAATAAGCAAACTAGAAGGAAGTCTAAAGGAATCTAGAGCCAAAATCCTAGAATTGACTTCTCAAGAATTTAATCGGGAGAACCTAGCTCAGAGATCAAGATCAGTTATAGTTGAACCCATGCTTGAAAATCTAGACATGATGTTTCGTGCATATCAAGCGAGATTAAAAGGACCACAGTTAGCTGAGTTAAGTAAGAACTACCCAAGTGCAGACTTAGAAATTGAGAGAACGAAACTTTGCATGAATATGGTAGAATTAGCACAAGCTATGTTCGAAGCCTCTCGATATATTAATTGGAACAGCATGGCAAAACCTGAATTACACTTTCAAGGACTACTAGAAAGGTTAGAACACTTTATCAATAGCAATGAGAAGAGGAATCTACAGAAGAACCCAATTAATCTGAGACACAGGAAAGGAATGCACCATCCCTATCTCATGTGCCAAATACCGAAGCTGAAGACAATGTTTCTTCCATACAAAAGTACTCACCAGGCTTTCTACGAGAAATCCAAGAAGAGAAGTGGAGATGAGAGCAAGAAGCCAATCCTCCTATTCAAGAGATAGATGACTTGCAGGAACAATTTCCTCAAGACATACCCTCTATCTATGATGATGTAGAGGAAGAGCAACTGAGTGAACAAACGGATTTTGAATGCAATTCTTTGCAAGAATTACCTCAGTTCACATGGCCTTGGGAAGCTAAGTCTATCAGCATGAGAGCACCCACTATAATAGTGAGGAATGAAGAATCAATAATCCCCAGAAACACGGAAATGATCAAGAATACCAAAGTACAATGTCATCTCACTCTAGAAGATGTTGGGTGTGTGTAGAAGTGGGAGAGACACACAAGAAGCACACACAAGGAGCACAAACGAAGCAAGACACACGGAGAAGACGATGGCTGGAATAGCTCTCTCTATTGATTGATAAACTAAACTGAAGTAAGAGCTGAATAATATCCCTAAGTACAAAGTACCACCACATATGAGAGTATCAAGTATGTGGTAACATGGGAAAAAACCTCTAGCCAACACTAGAGTAAAAAGTGCCCATGTATAGGGAAAAGGTTCACATCAAAGCTACTCGAGGAACACATAAGTGTAACAAACCCCCCTGGAGCGAATGATGTGAACACATACAGGGAGTGACAGATCAGCCCCCATAAGGTAACAAGCCTAAAGCTTTGCGAAAAGCTTCAAACTTTTCCCATGGAAGAGCTTTGGTGAATATGTCTGCCACATTATCTTGTGTAGGCACATATACCAAATCAATATCTCCTCCATGAAGGCGCTCTCTCACATAGTGATAATGCACCTCAATATGTTTGGTCCGTGCATGAAACACTGGGTTTCGTGCAACAGCCAAAGCACTCTGACTATCTGTGAGAATATGCGTAGCAGCATCAATCTCCATGCAAAGATCCATCAATAGGCGTCTCAGCCATATACAGTCCACTGTCGCTGTGAAAACTGCTCTGTACTCAGCTTCACAACTCGATGTCGCCACTGTAGGTTGCTTCTTACTCAACCAAGATATGCATGAGTCTCCAAGGAAAAAGCAATTACCACTAATGGACACGCGAGTATCATAACAACCAGCTCAATCACTATCTGTAAAAGCATGCAAGCATGGCTGAACATCTCTGCCATAAAAGAGACCTAAGCTCAAAGTGCCTCTGAGATATCTAAACACACGTTTCACCGCTTGCCAATGCTTAGTGCCAGGGCTATGCATGAATCGACTCAACTCGGAGACTGCATACTGTATATCCGGCCTTGTGTAGCATGCATATATAAGACATCCCACAGTCTGCTGATAAAGAGAAGTGTCAAATGCATCACTGGAATCCTCAACTGAGAATCTAAATCCTGTCTCAACTGGTGTGGAAACTGGCTTGCAATCCTCAAAGTCAAAACGCTGAAGTAGTTTTTCAACATACTTTGCTTGATGCATAACAATTCCCCCCTCAACGGATACAAACTGGATGCCAAGATAGTAGCTCAAAAGTCCAAGATAAGTGACATCAAAAGTATGCTGCAAATCAGCCATAAGAATGTGAAGTTTTGCATCACATGACCCAGTCAAGAGTATGTCATCGACATAAAGAACAAGCACTATAAGATCAGCCCCATTTTTGCGTACATAGAGTGTGCTTTCAATCGGACTACATGTGAAGCCAAGAGCAATCAAGTGCTTATGTATTTTGTCATACCATGCACGTGGAGCTTGCTGGAGACCATACAAGGCTTTATGCAAGCGACAAACCATATGCTCTTTCCCTTTCATAGCAAATCCAGGAGGTTGCTTCACATAGACTTCTTCTTGCAAATCACCATTCAAGAAGGCTGTTTTTATGTCCAGCTGATGCACTTTCCAACCTTGATGGGCAGCCAATGCAACCACGGTACGAATGATAGTCATGCGTGAAGTAGGTGCAAAAGTTTCCTCATAGTCAATGCCATATTGCTGTGCATATCCTTTGGAAACCAATCTAGCTTTGTAGCGATCAATGCTACCATCAGATTTTCTCTTAATCTTGTAAACCCACTTTGTGCCAATGACATTCTTTCCTTTTGGCAATTCACATAACTCCCAAGTACCATTCCTATGTATGGAATCCATTTCTGATTGCATAGCACTCATCCATTGTGGATCGTCACATGCATCTTCAAAAGAAAGTGGCTCTTCATTACATGCTGTAGCAATAAGAGAATAATCCACAAAATTATTTGATGCATGGTGAGAGCTTGATCTTGTTCTACCAAGTAAAGGTGCACTCAATTTGCTATCCTGCAAAGTTTGTTTCAGCCACTTTGGCATAGATTGTGCACTCTTGATAGACATGCGTTCATTATGTAAAACATCTTCAATATGTACATCATGCGTGGGCTGAATTTCGTGCTCAGTTTCAGCCATATTTGGACACAAATGTTCAGCCATATGTGGCTGAAAATTTCCAACAGTTTTGTCAATTTTTGGCTGAATTTTCAGCCATGTTTGGCTTGAAATTCTCTGCATTTTCAGCCCTATTTGGCTTGACTTTTTCAGCCCTTTGAACCTCAGTTGGCTGGTCTACATGGCCATAGTCAAGCGCACTATTTTGGAACAAAGGCATGAGTGTATCGAACACATCTTGTGAGCTAACTGTTGGCAGTTTTTTGCATTCAAGTAGAGGGAAAACTGAATTTTCAGCAAATACCACATCTCGACTCACAATAATTGTGCTCGTCAATGGATGGTACAACCGATATCCCTTACTTTCAGCACTATAACCAACAAATATACATTTCTTTGCCTTGTCATCAAGTTTGTGACGTTGTTGTGATGGCACAAGAGCATATGCCAAACAACCAAACACACGCATATGACTAACCATAGGCTTATGACCATTCCAAGCCTCATAAGGAGTGATGACTCTCAATGCTTTTGTAGGGAAGCGATTCAACACATAATTTGCACACATGATCGCTTCCATCCAAAATTTATGAGGAAGATGCTTTCCTTTAACCATACATCGTGCCATTTCAAGTAGAGTTCTATTTTTACGCTCGGCAACACCATTTTGTTGAGGTGTATATGGCACCGTACATTGGTGTGAAATACCTCTTTCACGAAGAAAAGCACTAAACTCATGTGACATGTATTCACCACCACGATCCGTGCGTAGAGTCAAAAGCTTTTGTGAAGAAAAATTTTCAGCCATAGCTAAAAATGCTTTGAAGCAAGAAAATACCTCATTCTTTGCTTTCATAGGATACACCCATGTATGGCGAGTAGCATCATCAATGAAGGTAACAAAATATACATGCTTCCCAAAAGATGGAGTCTTGACCGGACCACATACATCACTATGAACAAGTTGCAATTTTCTTGTAGTGTGTGTGTGATTATCTTTTGGAAAAGAAGCACGATGCATTTTTCCAAGAATGCAACCTTCACATGCATGCTTTTCAATGGACTCAAGTGTAGGCAAGCCAATAACCATGTCCTTCTTTTGCAAGTAGAGCAAACTATTGAAGTTTAAGTGACCAAAACGAGCATGCCAAAGCTCCATTTCAGCCATGGAAGAAGTATGAGCAACTAAGGCATTCGAGGCAGCCCTCTTGTATGTATCCATGCGATACAAACCATTACATAATGTACCGGACATCACGATAACATCGCCATTGCTGAAATCATGAACCATACACTTATCATCAACAAAGTGTACATGAAGTCAAGCTTTGGCAATTAACGGAACTGAAATTAAGTTCTTCTTGATACCGGACACATACAATGCATTTTTCAAGAGAATCACACCTCCATTTGCAGTCGTAAGCTCAATTTCTCCTACTCCGATGATAGGATAAGAGGCATTGTTTGCACACACCACATGTCCTCCTTTAGGTGCATCTTTCAAAGAGGCAAAAAATCTTTTGCATGATGTTATGTGCTTTGAAGCACCACTATCAAAGAACCAATCCGAATCAGCCTCACTCACAACCATACATTTAGAATGTAAAGAAGCATCATAATGACATGTAACAACATATGCCCAAAAATCTTGAGCCATGTTAGCTTCATCATTCTTTGCATTTGTTGAATTTTCAGCAATAGACATGCCCGATTCCTTCTTCTTTTCATTGCGTTTAGCAAGCTTTTTACACTCATCAATAGTATGACCAGCCTTCCGGCAATATTTGCATCTCTTCTTCTTTTGCAAATCACCATCATTAGAGGAATGAGTGGAAGAGGAAGCTTGAGGCTTTGGTTTTGATGAACCAAAAGCTGAACCATACTTGCTTTTCCCCTTTTGTGAGATAGCAAGTGCTTGCGTTCCTTCAATCAAACCACTCCTATTCACTCTAGATTGCTCTTCTTGCAAAAGAAGAGACACAACCTCATCAAATGCATACATATTAGGATTTCCTTTTGCAACCAAACGAAGTGTAGTAGCAAAGCTTTGAAAAGATTCCGGTAATCCTTTCAACAATGTAGAAATGAGTGATGCATCCGGAATGATCTCATCTATGTTTGCCAATTGCTCTTTCAAGTCCTTGATGCGTGTTACATACACATCCACTGACTCATTTTCAGCCATACATACATCCTCAAGTTGCTTCCTCAAGTATGCAACACGTTCTTCATTACGCACGGCATACAAAGAAGCAAGAGTGTTCCATGCCTGTCGTGATGTAGAACATGACCGAATGTGTGGAACTATATGACTCTTCACTGAAAGCGCAATCAAAGCATGAGCTTGAGAATCTTTTCCATCCCATCTAAGCTGCTCCTGTGTAGGTGGAGAAGGAGAAACCACTGTACTCGAAGAAGAAGCTCCATCTGTGACAGTAGACTGTGAAGTAGAAGCACCTGCCGGTCTTCGATCTACATCTGCCACTATGTTCCAAAGTTGTTTTGCAACAAGAACGTGCTTCATCATGTAAGACCACATCGGATAGTTGGTCCCATCAAGCTTATCTTCAGCTTGAAGCATGCCAAACAAGTCATTGCTGCCCGCCATTTCACTGAGGAACAAGAATGTGACAAAATCTTCACTTCGATGAAAGCTGAAATGAGTGCTGAAATTTCAGCTCACAAACCGTCACTCTGATGGCGATTCTGAATGCATGAATGGCTTCGAAATGGGGGTAAAACCCAAGCAGGCCTGGTGGAAATGTTTCCGGGCTGTTGAAATTCACACTTCTATGCTCCGAAGTCGATTTGCACTTTTAAAGTGCGCGCGCGTCGCGACGCGAAAAACCGAACCTTGAGAAGAAGCTGAACCTGCTCTGATACCACTGTTGGGTGTGTGTAGAAGTGCGAGAGACACACAAGAAGCACACACAAGGAGCACAAACGCAGCAAGACACACGGAGAAGACGATGGCTGGAATAGCTCTCTCTATTGATCGATAAACTCAATTGAAGTAAGAGCTGAATAATATCCCTAAGTACAAAGTACCACCAATATGAGAGTATCAAGTATGTGGTAACATGGGGAAAAAACCTCTAGCCAGCACTAGAGTAAAAAGTGCCCATGTATAGGGAAAAGGTTCACATCAAAGCTACTCGAGGAACACATAAGTGTAACAGAAGAATTGTTGCCAGAGTTGTGGAAGCACGTAGCAAACCAATTCCTCGAGCTCGCTATTGCTCCCTCCTAGATAGGATCACACAAAAAGGTACCAGAGATACCAGTGGAAAGAATTGGAGATGTGAGCGAGGGAGAGGAAGGCAATACTTATCTTCCGATAACCCACAAGGGCTACACCACCAAAGCTATTCTAGATTGAGGAGATGGAGTAGCCATTGCCACCACTGCTTTATGGAAACGTTGGGGTAAGCCAGCATTGAGACCCACACGGAGACCCACACGGATGAAGCTACAAATGGATGACGGACACATTGAGAAGCCATTGGCCAGACGAGGAATTCGAGCCTAACAGTTGGGTAGAAATCTTAGCTACGATGGATATGGAAGTGAATGAAGTGATAACCTATTAGTTTAATCTTACCCTACCTCACAACCGCCAGAGTTTCAGGGATTCCCCGGACCAATGCACATAGATGATCCTCCTATGGGATACACTGAAAAAGTTCATAGCAATTCTCATTGGCTCCAAGGTTTAGCAGGACCCTTGGCGGATGTAGACTTTATCTTTGATGCCATGTTGAGTTTTGACAATCTCAAGTGGGGCAAGTATCAATTTCTCAAGGGAATTTGAAGAGCTCCAGAATTCCGAAGAGTTAAAGCACATTTGGGCTAGAGCGGGTTTTACGGAATATTTCAGTGATCCATTGCCCAAACCTGACTTCTACCGATGCTACTAGCCTCTGAGAACAAGGACTTGCCCAGAACATTCATTCTTCCATCTTTGGTAAATGACCCTCCTTACAAGAAATTTTATCTTTCGAAAGATCTCATTCGGGCAGCGATTAAGATCCACGGGACTCACACACCGACGGAGCGCGAAAGGCTTATTCCAAAGCCGATGAAGGGTCATGATGATTTGAACTAGGCAGATATTTCGGCAATCACACCGGAACTCTCCAAGTCGTTGCGCATTTGCATGCAATATTTCGCATTCCCCGCCCAAGATCGTTTTACTATTCCTAAAAAACGCATCTAGTTTGGTTTGTATTTGGCCACTACAGGACCCAGACCATAGATTTGGCTAGTTGGATTATTGATCAGTTGTATTTAGCTCAGCAACGATGGGAACGCAAACACATCATCCACTGCTGTTGCACCCGTACTAGAATTGTCTACATTTGTTTAGCATATGATTTGCCCATAGAATGCGCGATGACTAGTGAAGAATTAAAAGCATTCAAAGGAACCACCAAGAAGGCCAGAAAAGCTAGCAAAGGACGGGCAGGAAAGCGCATGCGTGGTTCTGTCCCATGCTTGCAAGTTCCAGAGTCCTCGTTGCCTTAGTCCTCCCCACAACAGTCTCCAACGGAACCCCCCACACCTCTAGAGCCCATCCGTATACGCCTTTCATGACCTCTTATCACAGAAGGTACTACCAGTGCGGTGACTTCTCAAGCAACCACCATTCAGGAACCTACCTCTACCGCAGGAGAACTTCCCACCACCATTGGTGCGGAAGCCTTTACTTTCCGTATACCTAACTTGGAGGCAGGACCATCTAACACCACCTTTGATTTTGAAATGCATGATACTCCAGTGAATTCCAATTTTCAGAAGGGCAGTTTTTCTCACAAGAGTATGAAGGTCCTAGTTACCCTACCACCCCCCTTATCAACCACATGAACAAGTAGTCTCCAACTAAGCAGACGAGAGAACAAAGACCGACAATGAGGACGATGATGATGAAGCTAGTCAAGATAGCCACGACTCTAAAGAGGATGTGCAGAATGACGAACAAGAGCAGCAAACCGAAGCTAGGTGACACAAGTACCCATGGAGACGAGACGTTCAAAGCTGCCGCCTACACTTTGGCAATCCAGAAACTATATCGCACTATGCGAGCAGCCTGGGCACGCAGGAAACTGTCCGAATTAGAAAGTCAAGCAATAAGTCAAGCAATCTTGAGCAAGAACTCGCTATTGGAGGTTTCGAAGAAGCTTTCATTCAAGGCTTCAAGGAATTAGTTAGGTCAGTCGGAACCAATGAAGCACTACGTTATTTGTAGAGGAAACCATTACCGAAGTTTGACCCACGACGCATCCGTTTACTATCCAAGCGAGGTCAGTATGTTCGCGCATCAACAGATGCCCAATCTTCGGAGCCAGCAAAGGAAGCTCGACTCGTCCATGAAACCACGATAGAAGCACAACTTGAAGAAGTGACCATACTCATCGACTCCCCGCCTCTCCTTCCACTGTAACATCCACACCTGCAGTCGACATCCCCCCACCCCACTTGCTTCTCTTTCACCTCTTGTCAATCTAGTTTCCCCCGTACACCCCACCTCACCTAGATCGTCCTCATTTATAGCAAGTACCGTAGCAGAAGCCCTCATTGCCTCATCCCCCCAAACTCTTCCCGCATCCATTCCACCTAACCTTCCCCCTATAGCTCCCACCATTCCACCCAATCCATTTCTCACTCCATCCTTTCCTTCTTTTCCCATCCCTCCAAGGCCTATATTCCCATTTCCCCCTCCAATGACCTTCTCACCAGTCTCACCTCGCCGTCCAACTGTATTCCCTCTATCCTCCCCTTTCCACCAAGCAATCCACGAAACTCAATCTATAATTTACTCGTCCACCTATGTAAATCCCGTATTCACACCCACTCACACACCCACTATCACACCACTCTTCACTGTCACTACACTCGACACCACGTCCAGTGACATGGACATTTCACCACGCACCGCACCACCACTCACCTCACCTATTTCACCATTCCATTTACGCATGTCGCACTTCTCCACGGTCACCACTGCATCCACCTTCCCATCCACCTTTACCCTTTCCCCTGCATCCACACCCACACCCAGAGCATCTTCACTCACTCCACCATTAATATTGTCACCCACGATTGACATTGCTTTCTGACAAATGTTTTCTTGCATGACACAAGTTAGAGATGAATTTGCATCTCTCTGGACCGGCTACCACGCATTGCAGCAAACAACTACAGAGTTACAGGAGCAATTAAACTCTTTAACCATCGAAAATGCCTCCTTCAATGCGCGATATCAAGAGCTACGCGAGGTCTACCACTCCCTCCAGCTAGAAGACGAACGAAGCCATTACCGATATTGAAAACCTTTTACAGGTGCAAACAATTAGAAATGCTACTCTCACTTGAAATATGGGACTGTTACGACGACACCTCGCAACGGCTAAGGAAGAGAATCGGCGATTGCAGGAATAGAATCGAGAAATTCTCGAAGCAGCTTTGGATCGACTGGATGAACCCCTGAGTCTCAGCCGTTTTAAAGCAGTACCCTCTAAATCTATGAAGATGTTGTTAGAAGATCATGCACGACTCTTAGAGGATTATGACAACATCAATGAAGCATATCAGAAGCTACAGAACGACCATAAATTGCTACTATTGCGAACACCTGCGCAACAACCACCACCAGTTCCTGAAGTCACCCCTCCAGATATTATAGAGGAACTCAATACTTTACGCGCGCAGGTACTTACTCTTCAGGCACATATTGCTTCTCATTCGGAGCCTCCTAGGCCAGATTCCCCACCCGAAATTCCGGTTGATGAAGAAACCATTTCTATCCCGGTGGAAGAAACATATGAAGAGGCCTATGAACCACAACCCATCTCAGGCGGACGTGTCACGACAGAGGACCAAGACACTTTTGAACTCCCTACACCCACATGGTTGAAGTCAGTAGAAGAACTTGACACGACCCATTCCGCATGGGTGGAGGCCCAATTGCATGCCATGGCTATGATTGAGGAATGCATCTTACAATCACCTTACTTCGCTCACTTTGCCCCTTGAAGGTATATCTCTAGCCATGAGCTTCAATATAAACCATACTTCATGCTGATGGCCGAATATCAATTGGCGATTGAAAAAGAGACGGGCAAGAAACCATCCCATGCTACTCAGTTCGAGCTTGACGACCTACCACCGGAAGCATAGAAAGATAAAATCTTTCAACCAAATTGGCGCTAGGAGTTATTACAAGCCTATCCAGAGATGATGCATACATGGGTCAAGGCACCCTTGCATTTGAAGTACAACCCATGTTGAGGACCTATGCCAAGACACCGCTCTTGGAAGGCATTCGTGATCAAAGTTCCAAATAACAAGCAGTGCAAGGACTTGCTTAATTATCCTTACTTTACTCCACCCCGCGGATCCCCTACCGTGGGCTATATGATGGCCACCATTCGCCACTGGATCCCCCGCTTACACCGCATGGATGATGTGGAAGCACATATGACTGTCAAGATATTTGATATGATGGAGACTGTAATTAAGATCTTCCGTCGCATCAAAGCAGTGCATGTCAACACCCCGGGATTTGAGCATGGTAACCAAGACTTGGCATATGATATAAGTACTACACCATCTCTCTAGGTGTGTTATGCTTTGCACTGCCGAATCAAGTACTTACCCGCTTGTTATAAGACGACATTTGAAGAGATGTCTTCCACTGGCTTTTGGGAGTACCATTCCGAGGTTTTTATAAGAAGGCGCACACACCTACTTCAATTATTTGCCTGTGAACAACTTGTGTACTCCACACACTACCAACTTCTGCCTCCCGATGAACCTCAGCCCATAGGCTCGGAAAAACTTGAAGCTGATCTTGCACGAGGGATTCACATCGAGGAGCACACCCTCGCTCATGACCTCCTACAAAACTATATCACGCAGACCCTGCAACAAGGTTCTGTCGGGGACAACAAGTGCGAGAGGGAGGGGGGTGTTGACGGTAGCCAAAGGCACAGAAGACGAGGAAGCATGTGAAGGCGGACTACAAAGGGTCGTGGGGAGCCAGGTGATTTATTTTTTTCAAAGAAACATGTTTTATATTACTTTCTCAAAACCCCAAACAATGATTTTCATCACTCTTGTACCATATGTATCATAGAAGTACACACTTTTGTAATTATATGCTCCCTTTTCTGCAAGTCGAGGAATCCTCGAGCTTGAGGAGCTTAGGTAGAACAAGCATACCAATTTTGGCTATTTTTAGATCTCGTTTAGACCTCCAAATAGTGCTTAGAACCTATTTTTTAACCATAGTTAGTAAGGTACGATCCGTACGATTCGTACGGTACGTATTAGTACGGTACTACGTACGTACCCTATGATTTGGGGCTTCCCGTACGGGATTCGTACGTTCATAAGGTACGATTTTTTTTTAATGCTAAAAATTATATATCTCATCTTTAACATGATAAAGATCATGCTTATGAATATAATGCATCAAAATAAAGGTTAAAAACTTTATTTAGCTATATTTAATCATGTGGGATATCGTCGTGACTCGTGACTCGTAGTATCGGGGAATTGGATATCATGTATGTAGTATCTACTATCATCATTCATGTATGTACTATGATGTAAGTTGTACTTTGTAACATCATTAAAAACAAAAACCATGCTATCAAATTTCATTCATTACAAATTACAATGATCATTCATCATTACAAAAACGGTAAAACCATTCGTTCAAATTTCATACATCATACATGACTCATCAATGTTCAATCATCATAGTACATAAAATTAAACTTCAAGTCACATCAAACATGATCATCATGATTCATGAATCATCACCAAGTGGCAAGAATACATACATTAATGATAAATCATAAATAACACAATGACAAGTCACAAGTCCGCAGTGGTAAATACTAAAAGCCAATGAAAAACATCATCAATCATGTAGTATGTATACATCTATCATCAATCATCATAATGTCAATAAAGTGAGTCGTGATAAGTCCAAAACTCTAATCAAAATGTCACATGGATCATGAATCATGATGAACAATGATTACTCATCATCCGCATCCTCCATCTCATCAATATCACTATCATCATAATCATCATCAAGAGAATCAGATGTTGTCATCTCATAAGTAGATGACGGTGGACTGGGTGGATCACTGACAAGATTTCCCTCATCATCAAAACGAGGGGATAGCGGCATCGATGGTAATGTCCTCCTCCCCTTCCTCCTCGTATATGTAGTAGCTGGTGCTCGACTACTGCTAGCTCCATCCCCATGTGAAGTGGTCGATGCACGCCGAATAATCAACCCTTTCCCACGACCACGGACTCCTCTGACCCTTCCTTTGCTGCCACGGCTTCTTGTTTGCCTCACATCTATAGAGCAAAGCTCTCTATATAGCTCGGCAAAAAGAAGCTCCTCATCATCTTGAGGCACATCATATGATGGAAGAGGAGTGTCTCTCACAGAAGGCCAAAATCTGTCCACATTCACCTAAATAAAAAAGAGAAATTAGAATCAAAACATGAATTACTTGTTTATGCAAAATCTGAAATTTATGTAAATTATTGCAAATCTGAAATTTATGCAAATTTATGCAAATTTATGCATATTTATGCAAATTTATGCAAATCTGAAATTTATGCAAATTTATGCAAATCTGAAATTTAAGCAAATTTACTTACTTGTTGTAGAGTCTCCATGTTAGGTATATTTTGCAACATCCTTAGATTGGTGCGGCAATATATTAATTTCTCCATTTGTTGAGGACTAAGTCTATTCCTCACCTTTGTATGGATGAGAGCAAAAGCACTCCCATTCCTCTCACATGCACCGGATGAGCAATCTTGAGATAACACCTTCAGAGCATATGTGCACAAAGTAGTGAATGAAAAACCAAAATTTTGCCACCAAAAAAGTGGTTTTACCATTGACTCTCTATCCCAATATGTAGGGGCAAGAAAAGCGGGATTTCCCCTCTCATCCATATAGCAATTTATTTGCTCCAACATGTCATTATGTAGATGTATGGGAACTACACGTGACATATATTGAAGCCGATCCGATAATACCTCCACATCATCATATAATTGCGGACTTTTGAATGCCGGATGCAATAAGCCCGCAAACCCATGGATAGGTCGATGCATCCATGTCCATCTTCTCATTGTTATCTAATCATAAAAAAAGAAAGAGAGTTAAATTTTAAAAAGAAGAATGAAATAAAAACTAAGATAAACATATTACATACATACTCATTGCATCATGGTTTATGGCACATCATACATGCATGCATGATTACATCATGCATGCATGCATGATTACATCATGCATGCATCATTGCATGCACATTGCAATTTGCACATAGATATTAAATATCAAATATAAATACATTTATGATGTGTGATATAATTGATGAATCATAAATGATAAATCATAAATTGTCAAAGTGTCTTACCTCAAGTACTTCACCTCTTTGATCTTCGGTGACAAGAGTGCATTCCCTTATCTCTTCCATAGCTCTTCTCATGATATGGATGAGAAGCCCTAGAGTAGCACCCTCACAATCCGTCATGCGCAGAACTTTGTAGATAGGTGTGATGACACTCAAAATAGCCTTCACACTATCCCAAAAGCTATCATCCAAACATAGCCTTTGTATGCTTTTTGACTCCTCCAATGAGCTCTCATCCCACTCGCTCCAAAAGGTAGATACCACCGTTTGTCGTAGAGGCACTTTGACTTCAAGCAACCTTGAAAGAACAATCCACATGTATGCAAAACGTGTGGTGGCGGGCTTCTTTATTTCAAGCTTGCTATGCTCTCTAAACATAGCTAACACTTTCACTTTTTGTGTGAAAAATGTAACTATGCTTGAGGCTTGTAGTGTGCAAGCTTTTACCCATGATAGCTTTCCAATATCCTCCATGAGCAAATCAAGACAATGAGTTGCACATGGAGTCCACACAATATGTGGATACTCACCCTCCAAAAGCTGCCCCATATGCCTACAATTGCTTGCATTGTCGATGACAACTTGCACTACATTTGATGGACCCACCTATGCATAAAATTTAAAAATTAATATTCAGAATTTAACATAAATGGAAAATCTGAAAATTTATAAAACATATAAAAATAAAATTAAAAACTTACCTCTTCGATGGCCTTCTTGATATGTCGATAGATGAACACTCCGGTTGTCTTCTTTCCTTTCTTTCCAACCTCAACGGCACGTAGGAAGAAAGTACCAATAGGGCATGACACAAGAATATTAATTATCCCTCTATTTTTTCTATCTCTCCATCCATCGGAGAGGATAGTGCATCCATACCTAGACCATTTCTCACGCATAGGGGCAAGTGAGAGATCTATCCTCTTCTTCTCCTCATTAATTTTGGTTGTCCTCATATCGGAGTAGCTAGGTCCACTCCATCCTTGACATGGACCCACTTCACTAATTGCTTTCACCATAGTCTTCCATTGGTTTGAATTAAGAAGATTAAATGAGAGATTTTCCATAATTACCGTTCTTGCAATCTCTATGTCGGCTATCTTTTGTTTCTCCTTGATCCATGTGAGAGAAGACCGTACATGCCCGGGAGCTTGCCCTAATCCGCTTTGCCTCGCATGTGATTGTGAATCCCTTTGTGTTGGTGATTGTGATGATGAACCAATATTTGAGTCTTGAAAATGTGACTCCCCTTCATGTGAAGAGGTAGAGGCCGATGCACGAGAAGGGTGGCTTGCATATCCTCTTACCGATGTAGGTAATGTGCTAGGAGAGCCCATCATTTTTTGCCTAATTTCGGATGCAATATGGTCGGGGATCTCCTTGCATGCCGCTACTTGCCCTCCAAGCTTGGTTAGGTGTTGAAGAAGCCTTGTAGCCCCACTTGTGTATCTCTTGCCACAATATTTGCAAGTCCAATGATGGGAGTTGGACTTCTTCGTATCTTTCTCCACACCAACACAATGGAGCTCAAATGCCTCATGCTTGTCTCTCACCATTTTGCTTAGAAAGGGCTGACCTACAAGAGGAGAGAGCACTTCAAAGGTCAAAGTTCTAGAGCACTTCATGAGCAGCTGCACATCAGAGAGCAACACTCGCGGACGGTCGACAGAGCAAATATAGCCCAAATGAGCCGTTCGCGGCATAAAAAACCGAAAAGCCTGGATAACAATTTTTTTTCGTACGAATTCGTACGGATACGTACGGGTACGTAGGGAATTTCAGATACGTACGGAGGGGTTCGTACGCGTACGAATACTAACTATGTTTTTAACTATGCGGGACACTAGATGTGAAACCGATCAATATTAGTCAAAAAACTATAAATAGAGCTAGAGAGCTCATTTTTGAGGTTAACTAGTGTAGACTTGTATGAATTAGTGTGAGGTTGAGCTTGTAAGAGTGATCTTGAGCAATAGAGTTTATTTTCAACCTTCCGTTGTGTCTTGCTTGTCTCTTTCTTGTATGTGTGTATGTGTGTGTGCATCTCCATGCTTCTCACCTTCACGCTCACTACATCTTGCATTCACGATCTTCATATCACTTCTATCTCTTCCCCAGATTGACATTAAGGAGGTGGAGCTTTTTAACGTGGTGCTTACCATTGTAGTAGAGCAACAGTCATCCCATCAAGGGACTTAGAAGGTAACCTTTTAATAAGCTAAGTGGTAGTAGAAACAACATCTGCCCAGAAGTAATTTGACAACTTCTTTTCGTTTAGCATAGATCTAGCTGCTTCCATAATCAACATGTTCCTCCTTTCTGCTACTCCGTTTTGCTCAGGAGTATTCTAGTTGTGATCTCTCTCTTGATACCTCTGTCATGCAAAAATGAATCAAACTCATTGGAGAAGTACTCACCTCCTCCATCTGACCTTATCCTCTTTAAACTCTTTTCTGTTTGATTTCCCACAAGTGCAAGATACTTTTTGAAACAACTGAATACTTCAGAAATAGAAGATAGTCCACCTACTAAAATCACCAATAAATGACACATAGTATCTTGAGCCTAAAATTGAAGGGTCCTTGCTTGGTCCCTACACATTTGTGTGGACAAGTTCCAAATAATCCTCATGCATATAGCCTTTCTTTGTGAAGGGTAACCTGTGTGATTTACCAAACTGACATGCACCACATTTATAGATCATATGTTGCTTGGATACATTAGGTATCCCAAGTACACATTGATCTCTATATATCTGCTTGAATGTTCTCTCACCAATGTGTCCTAGTCTTTTGTGCCATATCTCTAACTTAGACAAGGTTTGATCCTTATAATTATAAAGTGCAATGTTTCTAGTGTCCTCAAGCTCAAATGTGAACAATCTACCTGTTATTTCTCCTTTTGCAATTCTCCTGAATCCATGTTGGGGGTCCTCCACAAAGGCTCCAAATTTATTGAACCTAACCTGCAAACCCTTTTCCACTATCTGTCCAACACTCATCAAATTCTTTGTGATAGTAAGTACATAAAGAACTCTGCTCATCAGATTCCTATTCCCATAAGAAGTTTTGACATTTCCTACCTTGACAACTGAGTGCTTGGTATCATCACTTGTCTGCACTTGGTGCTTTCCCTTTGGCTCTTCAAGAGCAGAAAGGAGAGCTATATTGCCTGCTACATGGTTTGAACAACCTGAGTGAATATAGAAGAGGTTCTCATCATTCATCCCTTGTTTTGAGGTCATGTTCATAATGAGAAGAGAATCCTCTTGATCCTCTGTACATTTATTGAAGTCTTTTCTTGATTTGTATCCTCCTTGATAATTGTTGTTGTAATTGTTGTTATAGCCATGGTTGTAACCTTGATTATGATTGAATCTTCCTCTTGATTGTGAGTAGCCACCTCTTTGGAATCCTCTTCCTCTCTGGTTCTTGAAGTTCCTACAACACTCATCTCTTGTGTGATTAGACAGTCCACATATATTGCATGGGGAAGAGTTGAAAAGTCTCCCCCTACCTTGCTTACCTCCTCTACTGTAGATGGTGAAGTGAAGGGTGTGGGTGCAGGGATGTTAGCTCAATAAATGGTCGGTTTTGGTGCACTAATATGTTTGTATTTGGCAGAAGAAGATGTTTGATTACAGGTATTTGAAGACTGATCAAATGTTTGAAGGGAAGTATTTGCAACTACATGATGCCATCATGATCAGAATGGATCGGGAACTTGGTACTGCAGTTGGAAATGCAGTGATTGACATGTATGCCAAATGTGGCTTAGTTGATAAAGCAAAGGAGGTCTTTGATAAGCTATCAGCAAGAA
The DNA here is from genome assembly GCA_020310875.1 of Ceratopteris richardii. NCBI lineage: Eukaryota > Viridiplantae > Streptophyta > Polypodiopsida > Polypodiales > Pteridaceae > Ceratopteris > Ceratopteris richardii. Next base: position 85,457,700 of record CM035443.1, read on the forward strand.
ATATTATATTATGGACCACATTGATTGCTGGCTTGAAAGCATGTACCATACTTGGAGGTTGGAGCTACATGTAAGGGTGGGGAACTACATGCTCAAGCTGCAAGAAGCAGTCTATTCAAACGAGACACTACTTTACAAAGAACGCTAGTTGAGATGTTATGCACACTTGGGAGCAGCTTTTCTTCCTCAAACTCGCTGGACCTGATAGAGCATCGCTAGCTGATGATGTTGCAGTAGATGAACAAGGCAACATTTATGTAACTGATGCTTTGGGAGGGCTCATATGGAAAGTGACTTCAGATGGTTCCAGCTTTGAAGTTCTGACAGCAGAGGGGGCGTTTGCTGTGAAGCCCAAACATTGGCTCATAAGCTTTGTAACAGTGAATGGAATTGTTTATCACCCAAATGGTTTCTTACTTGTCATGCATACAGCAGGTGACTGCATATTCAAGGTCTCTTTAGATGGTAAAATTGTTCAAAAAGTGGTTATGGAGGGGACCTTTTGTGGGGATGGAATTGCCCTTGTTTCGCCTACGAAGTTAGCAGTTTCTGGTCTCTGGACTGGGGCTAAGCTTGTAGAGACTCATGATATGTGGTCAAGTGCCAATATAACTCACTTCTATGCTGGCCCACGCCATAGGTTTGCTACATCAGTCACTGTGAAGGATGGAGATGTGTTTATAAATTACATGGTTGGACAGGGTATTCCCTATTACTTAACGATTGGGCAAGCTGCCTTTACACCTGTCTCTTCTTGAATGGTGTGGCAGATATGATCTTGGAGATTGTCGTCTTCGGAGAAAATTAGCTTGTTTCCATCAAGCGGAGAACCATTTGGGGAGGAAGCCTCATGCAAGTTTTTTGTGTGGTCGAGGAGGGGAGTGCGAAGAAGAGAAAAGAGCAGACAACACCAGAAGGGGGCGCGGAATCTATTTTATTGGCTTCGATTTGGGCATGCTCAGCTGAGGAGGAGGAATAGATGAAACCATCATCCGTGAGGTGACAGACCCATCAGAAGAAACATCAGATGGCATCGGCATCCCCATCCGTGGCACGCTTCAAGCCTCGCCCGACAATCTGTTTGAACGTTTCAAGGCTCTTTTCAACAAGACATATCCATCGGCAGAGGAGCACGAACATCGTTTTCTCATCTTTAAGAAAAATCTCGCTAAGGCAATGCAAGCACAGCGTATGGACCCCACAGCCATACATGGTATCACAAGCTTCTCTGACCTTACAGATGACGATGTTCCCCAGAATTATCTCGGTCTGAGAAGGGTCTTTTCATCCCCTCAATCTGATAATTATGCGCCGCTATTACCCACGAACGATCTACCTTTGGAATTCGACTAGCGTGGGCTCGGAGCTGTCACTGAAGTCAGGAATCAAGGATTATGCGGATCTTGTTGGAGTTTCAGTGCAGTGGGAGCTATGGAGGGTGCTCATTTTCTGGCCACTGGGAAACTTCTTTCTCTAAGCGAGCAACAACTTGTAGATTGCGATCATGAGTGTGATCCAAGTTATGGTGCAGATGCATGTGACAATGGATGTTTTGGAGGGTTGATGACTACTGCTTTCAGTATATTCATAAAGTAGGAGGGATACAGTTGGAGGAGGATTATCCCTACAAGGGCTTTAAAGGAAAATGCGAGTTCGATACCTCCAAAGTTGCAGTGAGAGTTGCCAACTTCAGTTCAGTAGTTGTTGATGAGGAACAGATTGCAGCAAATCTTGTAAAAAATGGTCCTTTGGCTGTGGGAATCAATGCACTGTTCATGCAAACTTACATAGGGGGGGAATGCGATTTAGCAAAGTTGATGGCAGTCTTTACTATGCTGATGCCTACTATGGACTTCTGGTGGTTGGCCCTGAAGGTGGAGTTGCAACTGTTCTGACACAGCAAGCTGGAGTGCCTCCACAGCCAATCAAGTTTGCAAACGATTTGGACATTCATTCAAATGGATCTATATTTTTTACAGACAGCAGCACCCGCCACAATCGACTAGATCATCAGAGAATCTTGCGTGAAACTGAAAACACTGGAAAGCTACTGAGAGACAACGAATTGCAGGTACAGTATTCCCTTCTCCCTTGCTGCAGCGTTTGTAATCCATCAGGACTGAGGTACCCAGGTGCTTGACATTCAATATCGAGAGAAGATTGCTCGCATTATGTTTGTGGATTTAAGTGATTGTCATGAGCTTCAGACCATCCTGTAGTTATAGAGTCAACATAATGCTTAGAGCAGAAATCTAGGATGTTGGTAGTTTCGATAAGTATATTGGATTTATGATAACAGTCCTTCATTAGATTATTGCCTGCAGTCATGTTCTTCTGCTGTGTATATTTGTTTTTTTGAGGAACTATGAGGCAGAGATCTTGCGCCTGTAATTGTCCATTGTAATGCCTTGTTGTACTGTTTGTCAACTCGTATGCCATGGCTGCAAGGGAAGACAAGATCTATGAATGATACCATGCTGATCTTTCTTGAGCTCTTCCTTCGTTGATCGAGTCTTGAACCTTTTATAGCAGCTCTCCGAGGCAGTAATGCTGGCATGTTTCGACGTTCTGGGCCAATATTTGAAAGGGATATGCACCATATGCAGTTCTCAGTTTCTTGGCACGATCTAACTCGGTTTCTCTTGTTTTTTCATGCATTCACATCAGAATGATTTTACACAGAGAGACAATACGAAGTGATAAGGTCTAGGATTTGTCTCTAGCCATTTCAGACTGTGACCAAGTTGTATGGTTTACAAGAAAGTCATATGCGCTTTGAGCATGCCTAAAATTTGGATTGTCACAACATTGTGTGGAGGTGAAATTGCTCAAACAAATTTCTTTATGGATCTGTGTTGATGATCCTAATTGATAGATACTCCAATCTTGAGCAATGGTAAGTCGTGTTCCTTACTCAAACAATGAACAATCTGAATAATTCCTGTTTTGTGAAAATACTTGGGGACAACATAAGGTATGGGTAGCTCGCTCTTTTAAATGTATAGGAGTATGGGCATTCATGGAGAATTCAGTTCCAACTTCCCTACTATGTTTGTATGCTATTTTATTGCAATTTTTAGTGTCTTTCCATAAATTCACGAAAATTGAGCTGTTTTGGATTGAATATTTGGTGCAGCATGAGAGAGTTCTGTTTCAATGATCCATAATTCAGTTGATTTTGTACATGGTTAAACTTTTCTCAAAAAAATATTGCAGAAGTGCACGCCACATGGATGTGCTGTTTTAAAAGAATTTTTCAATAGAGAACACAGTCCAAATATCAACTTATGGTGAAAGTGCTCTAAGGGGTGAAAGAAGTAGTCTAGGCGCATTGAGCTGTTGTTGCTACACAAATATCTAATCATGCATGTGCTTGTTTTATTTTGTGTGTGTGAGCAAAGGAGCGGAGTGAAGGGAAGTGAGAGTGTGGAAAAGGGCAGTTCAATCGGAGGTGTGCGATTACATATGTGTGGGGGTGTGTGAAAAGCGTGAGGAGGAAATGTGTGTTTGCTAAAGTGTGCAAGTGTGTAGTTGAGTAAGTGAGTCTGAGTAAGTGCAAGTGAGAATGCTTGATTGTTAGAGTGCTTGATTGTGAGAGTCTGATTGGTTTGCTCGAATGCAAGTGACTGATCACATGAGCATGTGTGTTTGAGTGCGTTTGCCGGGAACATATGAGCTAGTGCATAGCCATAGGAAGGACTCCTCGAGAGATAATTGTGGGCTCTAGGTAATCCAATTAGACCGATTCCGAGGGGTATTTAAACCCAATAAAGTCTTGTAAAACCATTTTTTCCTGCGGCATTAAGAACCTTTCATTTGGTGCGTTTGCCGGGAACATATGAGCTAGTGCATAGCCATAGGAAGGACTCCTCGAGAGATAATTGTGGGCTCTAGGTAATCCAATTAGACCGATTCCGAGGGGTATTTAAACCCAATAAAGTCTTGTAAAACCATTTTTTCCTGCGGCATTAAGAACCTTTCAAGGGAATGCAAAATGCACTACTCTTGGAGCACATGTAAGCACATGGGCGCATTTAAGCACATTACCATAATAGACACTTATCACCAAGCCTCCTTATCACCGCTACAAACTACACTTAGGAGTAAAAGCCACAAGAGGAGCAAGCATGCTGCATGCAACATAATAGAACACAAGACAACACCATATTCAACACAAACTAGGGCAACCAAATATAACACAATCTGTATAAGCCATTAGCTAATCATATCACTTATCCTAGAAACGCAAAACAATGGAACAACAGAATTCAGCCTCCAAGTATTCTCACATAAGTAGCATAAGCAACAACATAGCAGGTCTCTACGAGCTCTAAGCCTGCACTCACTCTCAGCTATAGTCTCCTGTAGTGTGCACTACATGTGTGTCCCTCTCTTGAGGTTTCCCCTTTTTATAGGAGAGAGGTGAGGAACCGATACAATAGGGGAGTATGTTACATGGGAGTAATGGGAAATTAATGCACTAGGCGGTTTTAATTGTCAGCATGGCCGCCAATACTAGACTTTGTCGTGTAATGATGAGTGGCTGGCCCCACTTGGCCTCCTTGTGAGGTCAGCTTGTCTGGGCATGCCTTGGGCATGCCATCACCCAACTCTACCATCTGGACGTCTTAGTGCCCAACTCCAGTTTTTGGATGTCTTGTCGCCCAACTCCAGTTTTTGGACGTCTTGGCGCCCAACTCCAGATTTTGGACATCTTGGTGCCCAACTCCAGATTTTGGACGTCTCGGCGTCCAACTCCAATTTTGGACGTCTTGGCGCCCAGTTTGGTTATTTGGGCCATCCTTTACTCTGTTCTTCAAAAAATTTATTCTACAGGTTGCCTGCCACTAGTGTCTCGGAGAAAGGAAAAATCAATTACTGAGTTGTTACAAGAAAATAAATGTAGTGATTACATCATGAAGTGCCAAATATATCAAGAGAGTAAGTGGAGTGAATACATCATGAACAACAAAATATAATTCTGCAAGGAGTTCTCCCAATACAAAATAAAGTCCCATGAAGTCCGATAAAACTGGTACAAAATAAAATACTATGACACTGTGCAGCATACTAGGACACTTTACTCAAAAATTGTGTGATCTCTGTGCAAATGACAAGGAGGCTAGTCGCATGTAGGCTTCTTCCCAGGCCTTCTATTCTCAGCTCGAGTGTCCTCTTGGTCTTCATTTGGAGTATCTTCCTCGTCTTCATCTTCTCTTGCTGCTGGGGGACGTCCTCTGTGTCTGAAGAAGTCAGCAAAGATTTTAAGGCATTAAATTTGGATTTTAGGGCATCTCTTTGCTTCTTTAGCAGTGCATTTTCAGCCAATAGCTTTTTGTTAGCTCTTTTAAGGTCCTCATTCTCAACTTCAACTTTGTGCTCTTCTCTTCTTCATCTTGCAGAAATGCTTCTAGGTTTTGTACTTTCTTTTCAAGCTTGTTTGCATCCTTGAAGTGTCTAGACAATTTGACTATTTGCATGTACATTTCCTTGTTGACTAGACTCACTCTAAGACATTCTTCATTCAACATGTTAGCATAAGTGCGTAGCCGATTTTCCAAATCGACACGAGCCTGCCTGCCTTCCAAAAGTTTGTTAGTAATTTCGGAAAATCTATTCTTGGCAACATCCATCTGACATATATTTTGTAAGTGATCGGGAACTAAGGGCCAGATATGCTTTTTGTACCTTTCGTTTGCGGATAGCTGTTGGGGTTCTGAACTCGGTGAATGGAAAGAGTCAAGAAATGGGTTCGAAGGTAATTTTGTAGCGGGATTATGTTGCGTAGGAGTGAACCGGAATGGAGCTGGAAAGGGTAGTATTTCGAATGGTGGTTGTTGAATAGTGTTTTGATTGTGCGTAGGAGGGATGGGTGTATCATTTGGGGAGATAGATGTTGGTGGTGTTGGGAGTGGCGATGGGGGTGTGATGGTGCTTGTGGCGAGGGGGAGTGGGGCGGTGCAGGTTGTGGAGGGGAAGGTGGTGGTGTGGGTAGTGCTTGAAATTGGAGATGAATGGGGTCTATAGGTGGGTTGATGGCGATGTGAGTGGGTAAGGTGGAAGCGGGAGTGGGAGTGGAATGGGGTGTGATAGTGGGTGCGTCTGAGGTGTGTGGGGTTTGTGAAGGTGGGAGGGATGGAGCGACAGGAGAAGCTTTCTTAGAGGAAGTAGGCACGAGTTTGATAGGTGGAAATGGGGTATTAGCTGATATGCGTACCCTTTTTGTTGTTCGGGCATATCCTTGCTGGTCGATTGGAAGAGCATCGAGCGCCTCCCTGGAATCCCTTTGTATCTTCACTCTTTTGAGGATGCGCTGTAATAGGTTGTGTAGATGATGCCGGCCGCAACACATCTCTCGAATATAGGGCTGAAAAGTACCTAGAGATGTAGAGCATAATGTGGCCTCCTACCACTTTGAAGGTAAGAGCCTTCTTGCCTACCTGCTGCCCATACCGTTTCTTTCGTTCGGCGAGAGTCTGCAGAAGAGTTTTATGATATGGATAAGGTTTTGCATTGACGAAGCAAAGAAGGGGTTCACATATTTTGATATCCGTGAAGTGCAAATTACCTTTGAGGAGGAAGAACGCCTTGAATAAGAGTAGCCTCTTCATCATGACTTGACTACAGTTTGGAGTTGAAAAACTAGTTGCACATGCTCGTAAGATATCAGGAATTGGCAATTCAGCATACCTCTAGAAAGGGATGGAAATGACTTGAAGAGGGTTAATATCACCATGCCACAATTCTGGGGGTCACTGAGGGATGGGAGCTTGGCTTTTGCTATTGTGATTAACCCCATATTGCCCAATTCCTCCGAATTGAAGGAGTTTTGATAGATGGAGGAGGAGGGGAGGTGGCCTTAGTGAACACTTAGAGGGAGGAGGAGGAGTGGCCTTAGTCAATACTAGAGGGAAAAGGAGGGGAGGTGGCCCTAGTCACACTAGATGGAGGAGGGGAGGTGGCCCTAGTCACACTAGATGGAGGAGGAGGGGAGGTGGCCTTAGTGAACACTTAGAGGGAGGAGGAGGGGAGGTGGCCTTAGTAAACACTTAGAGGGGAGAGGAGGGGAGGTGGCCGAAAGAAGTGGGAAGGGGAAAGTAGAGGAGAGGTCACCCATGTTGCCCATACTAGCTTTAGAGGGAGGAGGAGGAAAGGTGGCCCAAAGAAGTGGGAAGGGGAAAGTGGAGGAGAGGTCACCCAAAGAAGTGGGAAGGGAAAAGTGGAGGAGAGGTCACCCATGCTAGCTTTAGAGGGAGGAGGAGGGGAGGTGGCCCAAAGAAGTGGGAAGGGAAAAGTGGAGGAGAGATTGCCCAAATGAAGTGGGAAGGGCAAAGTGGAGGAGAGGTCGCCCAGTCTATTTTAGGGGAGAAGGGGGGAAGGTGGCCCAAAGAAGTGGGAAGGGGAAAGTGGAGGAGAGGTCGCCCAAAGAAGTGGGAAGGGAAAAGTGGTGTGGTTCACCGGATAGGTGCAAAAGAGTTGGTCACCTAGGTAAGTGTTATAAAGTGATCTTTTGTCATTCTTTGCCTAGAGTAGTGGCATAGGAAGGATAAGGGAGGAGAACCCCTATGTGATAGGAGGTAGAAGAATTAGTAGCATAATGCCTAAGAGTAGCAAAAGGAAAATGGTAGTGGTGGTAGTAGTAGTGGGAGTGGGTGGAAAGGGAAGGAGATAGATAGGATACCGGAAGAAGATAGATGAAAAAATCCACTAGCTATTAAGGAAAGGACATAAGCTAATAAGAAAAGACATAAAAGGTATATACATTATACACAAAGGCAAGTTCTTGCTTTCCTATTATTCCACATAGGGTTTTAGCTTAGATTCTTTGACTAAGGGCAGTATCGTGCCAGTCAATGTGGAGATTTGTACTGCACCCTTTGGAAGTGGTTGATCTTTGCTTCTAAATGTGGGCATCTCCTCATCTCCTGATATGTATCCATAGAGACTTCTTCCTTGTAGATAGGTCTTCATCCTCAAAGACCATGCTAGATAATTATTCTTGTCCAATTTGTCAATGAAAGGAGGGAAACCATCTCTCATTTTACCTCAGCTTGCTGTGATACCGCTAATGAATTGCTTGAATGATGTGTGTGACTCTCCTCACATCCATATATACCCTCTTGTACTCTAAAAATAGCAACGGTATACTCTAAAAATAGTAATGATCTGGAATAGTCTAGTGTGAACATGTGGCCATCATGCAACACTTATTCCCATTACTACCAAAGTACCTTAGGGTATCCCCCGAGCTTGGGACCTTGGCTAGCTGGCCCTTGTCCCTCACACACATGGATTGATCCCTATGGATCAAATAGACTGATCCCTGTGGATCACATTCACTGATCCTTGTGGATCAATGTCTAACACTCTCTCCCCCTTCTAAAGATCATTGTCCTCAATGATCAATGAGAGAAAGTACTTGTGAACTAGAGCTTCTGATTCCCAAGTAGAGTCAGTAAGTGGTAATCCTCTCCAAGCTACTAAATACTCCTGGACGACACGATGCCTAAATCGCTTCTGTCTCCGATTTAGTATTCTGTCTGGAGAATGATCCGTGCTTTTACTTTCTTGCAAAGAAACAATACCTTCTATTAGACTATCCTCCCTAGAAACATGAAACAATTGATGAAATCTGCAATCTAGAGGAAGATCTAATCGGTATGCAACTTCACCTAGCTTTTTAACTATCTTCCAAGGTCCACAAAAACCTTGGTGATAGCTTACTACACTTCCCTATGGACAGTGAAGTAGACCTAGTTTGTACTTGAAGAAAGACTCTGTCTCCTACCTCGAAGGACCTAGGAGATCTTATCCTATCAGTGTACTCTTTAGCCCTATCAGCTTCTTGCTGCATCTTAGCTTTAGCTACTTCTAAATTTACTTGCACGTTTGTTAAGAACTCTAAAGCACTAGGACATTTTTGTGACATACCTATGGTACTGAGAGCATTGGGATTCATTCCATAGTTCATCTCAAAAGAAAATAAAACTAGTGCCAAATACTATCCCAATCTGTCTTATGCCCTCAATATGTCCTCTAAAAATTGGTTGACCCGCTTGGTCCTGTAAATCTGACATCCCTATCTGAAACTATGGATGTCAACAACCCATGCAATCTGAAGACATGCCGGATAAACAACTCCGCTACCTGGGGATCAAATGGACTGACCCTTGTGGATCAATGTCTGACACTTTGATCCCTCTGTGGAGTTCCTATCATCTCCTACCTGGGTATAGACTGATCCCTATGGATCAATGATCCCTATGGATCACATGAACTGATCCCTGTGGATCATCCCTATGGACCAAAGTCACGATCCCTATGGATCATCAATCTGTCTACCAAAACTAGGATAGCATCCCACTTCCTTTGGGTCCGCGGTACCCGACTCTGAAGTCCATGGATACAATGTCCCTGTTGTGATCTGGAATCTGTAAAGGATACAAAAGACGTGGAGTCTTTATCCTTTCTGCTTTATTGACTTGACACATAAAGCCTGCTAAACATAAGTGTGGACATCTCTGGCTATCCAGGCCACCAAAATGTTCTTCTAACAAGCTGTATTGTCTTGTCAACACCTGGATGTCCTACACAAGGCACATCAGAACTATCATGCATGATTTTTTCGTCTCAAATCCCGGGAATCTGGTGTGCAAACCTTTCCTTTCCGTCTAACTGTTCCATTCTCCTCTGAGAACGTGGAACATGGAATGGACTTGTTCGCTCGCTAGGAGAAGAAAGAGCTGAAACTGTCCCGTCTCCTATAATAGAGTCATCACTGATGGCTCAAATGTGGATCTTCCACCTGCGCTTCCTTTATCTCTTGAAGCAATGAGCTTTCTAAAACTGTAAAGCTCATTTGATACATTATCCGTGATAATGCATCATCAACTATATTCTCTGTGCTCTTCTATACAGGATTTCCATGTGAAACTCCTATATGAGCGCAGCCCAACAAGCCTGACTGCCTCGAAGATCTGGCTGACTAAAAAAAAAAACTCAGTGTATGGTGATTTGTGTATACCTTAAAGTCTATACCATAAAGATAGTGTCTCTAGACTGTAAGTGCATACACCACCACATACAACTCCTGTTCATGCATTGGCCTGACATCTTGGCTAAAAACTGTCCTATGGCTTATGCCACTAGCATCTGTCTCTAACTCAAAGGGTTTCTGTTGGTCGATCACTCTGAGTATAGGAGCCTCTGAAACAATGTGTTTCAGAGTATCTAAAACTATCTTGCTACTCTTGCTTCCATGCAAAGAAACCTTGCCTTGAAGCAAGTTTATCATAGGCATTGCTATTAACGATAAAAAGAAATGAATTTCCGATCAAAACCGGAACGTCCTAGAAATGATCATAATTGCCCCTCATCCTGGGATGTAGGCCAAAATAACATAACTGAAACCCTCTTGGGATCCATCTGAATCCCATCAGTAGATACTCTCATAATCTCTTACTCTAATCTCATGGTAGCCACTTATGAAATCTATTTTACTAAATACAACGGCTCCACCTAGAGTGTCTAAAAGATCATTAATCCTGGGCATAGGATACCTGTGTCTGATAATAATCTTATTGAGTGCTTGGTAGTCCATGCACATCCTATCAGAAGAACTGGTGTTGTAAAGGGTGATAGCTAGGTCTAATCAGCCCTTTTAATAATTCTTTCAAGGACAACTCTTGGAATTCTTCTCTCACTTTCACTGAAATTGATGAAGCATTCCAACTAGAGTCTCCATGACTATATGAATCCATCATACTACACAATGAATACATACAATATAGAAAATAAATAAACTCACAATCAATTTTAAGCAACTTAGTAGCATTTACTAATCACATCTCTTGGAGATCTGATTCTCCACGGATCAGTAGTCGTCTCCCCTCATGCTCAAACTTGATCATTTTACTTAGGCACTATTTATGATGCACTATACATAGAAATATCAAACTTGCTTTTCAACTTGTCTTCCATTTGGAACTCACTTTCTTACTTGTAGACCTAGCATTGTTATATAAGCACTCCCTGTTGGAGACAACCTTGCCTTGTCTAATAAATGCAAACCATGCCTTGCTATATAATTTTGTCTCTCATCCTGCTAGGGACTTATACTATAGTCTTGCCTAGTTTACTCTTTGCAAACCTTGCCTTTCTGTATGTCTAATGGGGATAAGTGTTGCATGATGGCCACATGTTCACATTAGACTATTCCAGATCATTACTACCAAAGCAGTTCCCATTACTACCAAAGTACCTTAGGGTATCCCCCGAGCTTGGGACCTTGGCTAGTTGGCCCTTGTCCCTCACACACATGGATTGATCCCTATGGATCAAATAGACTGATCCCTGTGGATCAATGATCCCTGTGGATCACATGCACTGATCCTTGTGGATCAATGTCTAATAATAGTTATAAAGTAGGCCCTTTTAACTTGCAAATGACACCAAGAAAGTACCTATGTACTTTGGAATTGATACTTGAAACAATTAATCCAAAACAGACTAGTTCAAGAATAACTAGTGTTGACAAACTTGTTATTTTAGTCCATACACCTGTTGGTTTTTTTACTCAGAGCTCACAACAAAGTAACAATTGGCAAAATTCCTTTTGGGGGAATTCAATTAGCTTAGATAGCTAATGATTGCAAGTGGAATCATTTTGAGAAATAACTTTAGCAAATCAAATCTTACCCCCGATATTTTAGGGAACAACCAGTAGATGACCAGTGAGCACTTCGAAGGCGATTTCTCCCCGATGCCTGAACCAAATGCCTTGAAATTTTTAGAGCAGAAAGTAGACTTCAAGCTGGTTCCAATAGGCCAAAGGTTATGTAAAATGGTTGAGTATTCACTAAGATATGACAAGAAGAAGTTGACTGTTCTGAGTAGTCATAGTAGAGAAGTAGACAGAGATGTTCAATGAGCTATATTTATTATAGACCATAATTGTACAGAGTCATTGGCATTGTAATGATGCTCAATAATAATGAATTGAGTGAGCTATAGTATGACCTACTCAAGTTCTACAAGTGATCAAAGAGTGAGCTCTGAATGAGGCACACACCACGAGATTTTACAAAGTCTTTTATATGTGTTACTTCTAAGTTTGAATTTTGAATTAAAACTTTGGCTCCAATCAAAAAGTGACTCCACTGATTTAGGAGATATTCCCTCAACTTGAAGTCTTAGCTAATATTCTTCCTAACTCCATGAGTTATAAGCTTTTACAAGATTCTCCAAAGAATTAATGTTTTACAATGGTAAATGATTAAGTAGTTACAAGCTATAGTTCACATGAATCATCAAGTGCTAGTTCCACACAATGTCTTCCATGCTAAGCCAAATGTGTAGGCTTGAACATTTGCACCAACAAAAAGAGCCTTCCACACCACAACCCAAGCTTACTAGAGGGTAGGAGCAACTAGCGCAACCATACAAAACCTCCATCACTGGAGGGGAAGAAGATAATGAAGAGAAGAGAACGAGGCCTTGCGGACTCCAAGCCACTCCTTAAGTTCTTTCAATTTGGGAGGTATCTCCTTCTGCATCCATACGCTTGGATGCACTTGACGACTCACACATGTAGCTCAGGGGAGGATATCACTATCTCTACATATGGGTACACATCTATGTCTTCATATGTATTTGGGGTGTTTTTCTCCCTTGGGCACTTCCTTTAAATCGATGCTCCTTTTGCAGGTTGAGTTGGTATCTTGGAGCATGTCCCTTGAGTTCTTGAGAATTCTTCAATTAGGTGCTTAATTTGGTAAAATTGATTTCACCATAGTGTCTAGAGCTGTAAAAACTCCTAGTTTGATTACCCATATGCCATAATCGACACTTGAAGATCAAAGGTTTTTTTTTACAATTATTATTAATATGTCTTTTTCTTTTCTTTTTGATTGTTTTAATTCTTTTAGTTATTATTGTCTCTTCATCATCTGATCTGATGCATGTACGGATGAAGAGTGGAGAGAAAGAGGACTTTTTGTTTTGTTTTGTTTTTTTTTTTCACGAGGTGGGGAAGAAGGGGGAAGGAGGGGAGGTTCGTGAAATGTTGTCATTCAATTAATGCCTCCTCACAAAATTTCGCCCAAGTGTGTTGGCTCCTTGAGCTAAAAACTTGTTTGAGCCATAATTTGAGGTTTTGGATGTCTAGCTGACATGATTTCCAAGTAATTTTAAGGGCTTTGGCACATTCTAAGCACGTTTGTGGAGTCAAAGTGTCCCAATTCTTCACAGATTGTGAGATATGCCCTTTTACACTATTTCTAAGAGATCTTGAAAATCGGATTTATCCAAATGGGAAGAGTGCATTTTTTTGAAGGGGATTAGCTCGCTGCTGCTGCGCTTGCTATCCCTTTCCCCGTGCTCCGACACATGAAGGTTTTTGTTTCATTTATTATAATTTAATTTTTATTATTTTATTTATTTATTTTTCTTTTTTTGGCACATGTAGCACATGAAGTTCCAGAAGATGGGCCAAAGCAAAAAAATGCAAAAAATCATAGATAGATAGATAGATAGATAGATAGATAGATAGATATATATATATATATATATATATAGATAGATAGATATATATATATATATATATAGATAGATAGATAGATAGATAGATAGATAGATAGATAGATAGAGATAGATAGATAGATAGATAGATAGATAGATAGATAGATAGATAGATAGATAGATAGATAGATAGATAGATAGATAGATAGATAGATAGATAGATAGATAGATAGATAGATATATATATATATATATATATATATATATATACAGAGAGAGAGAGAGAGAGAGAGAGAGAGAGAGAGAGAGAGAGAGAGAGAGAGAGAGAGAGAGAGAGAGAGAGAGAGAGAGAGAGAGAGAGAGAGAGAGAGAGAGAGAGAGAGAGAGAGAGAGAGCAACTAAGTTCTTACACAGAAACTTCTTATAATAAAATCTTATTTGAACACAAGATAATTTTGAGTTACAGGTGAGTCTTACACTCTTCTAAGCAGAAAATTGGAGTCTCTTAGAACTAAAACTATGGTTTACATAAAACACCACTAATCAGAAAATCGCTCCAGAGTGTTTATAACTTTAATACATGTTAGATTTCTATCAATTTTCAGAGATGTCAGTCATTAACTATGTTGGAACTGACTTTGAGCTAAGAACAGAAAATAATGGGTGAAATCAGGAAAATATCCAAGAAATTATATCGCTGAGAAAATACTTTCAGGTGCAAAAATAGCATCTAGGGCAATATACAGTCCATACTGATCCAAAATGCCCACAAAATTCAGAAAGATTCTTGTTGATACTTGGTCCAATCGATTTATCAAAAGTTGAGAAACATACAAAGAATAAAACTTTGACAAATTCTCTATCCTCCAAGATAAATGAAATACCTGTTCCAACCTGTGGGAAAGTATTATCACCTTTGTACCAATTCACTCTCTTCAAGCTAAGGCCAGTCCCAAGAGCTTCTGTTAGGGTATTAGATATTCTGTTTGTGCTCATGACTAGGGTGTTGAATCAGTAATCTTTTCCTTGTCTACCTGTTGGCTTTCATTGAATAGTTTTACACCTTGAATGCAGTGTTGAATACCTGTTCTGAGTCTATATACGTTTTCATCATATATATTTCCAATATTTTTGTACATAAGGCTGAAAACGGATATTTGGAGGCAGAGTTGGACCTAGGGAGTCTCTAACGTTATTGTGCAAATCGAAGAGCTGAACATTTTTGCCTCTCACAAGCATTTTGGAATTCTGCACAGTTTTTGAGTTACAGAGTCAAAAAATTGTCAATTTTCCAACACATTTGAAAAAAGAAAAAAAAAAGGTTTTTCTATTATTATTCGAATCCATGATGTTGGTGCATATGTGTTCTTATGCATATTCAGGCTGTCAACATATGTCCTCTCGTATTTTTTCTTCTACTTTTGATAGATGTCGCTAAAGAAAGCATCTAAACACTAAAGCGCATGCCTCTTACAAAAAATTTTCATGCAACACTTGGATACACAACTTTTGCGAAAATTGGTGGATCATACATTTCTTTCATCAGGGACATTCAAACTCTGTTTCGAAAGATCGTCATGCATATTCGGGTTGTCAACATATATGTCTTCTCATGTTTTTTCATCTACTTTTGACAGATGTCGCTAAAGAAAGCAACTGACCATTAAAGCGCATGCTTTTTACAAAAATCTTGCATGCCACACTTGGATACATGACTTTTGCTAAAATTGGTGGATCATACACTTCTTTCATCAGGGACAATCAAACCATGTTTTGAAAGATCGTTGTATTGTGCAAGAGGAGGCTGAAAATCAGAGATTTCCCTTGTCATTGTGATTGAGAGTGAGATTGTGAGTGAGAATGGGATTGTGAGTGAGAATGGGATTGTGTGTGACTGTGAATTAGATTGAGATAGCTCGGGTGGTGGGGAGGTCAAGGCTTCGTCACAAAGCTATTTTGCATAAGCTATTGTATCCAATTCAAATCCATAATACAAGATCTTCTCGTTTCTGTGCCACATATTGTCTACTCTGCTGCATCAGATTTCTCTTCCCTTGTGCGAGTTTTTTCTTTCTTCTACTGCTCTTAAGTGATTAGAAGCTAGTGATTGGGATAACTTCTGATTGTGGAAACATTACAGTTTGTCGTTTGTGGTTTATCAGTTGGATTCATGCGTTGTCATCTTTCTGTTAGAATTAATGTGTTGCGGCTCATTTGTCATTGGGTTCAGTTAGTGTAGTGTTGCTGCTTGATGCATTCTGTGAATTTGTCTCCTTAGATACCATCTTGGTGGCCATTGGGATTGTTACCTTGTGAACCGAATCTCACTGTCTTTGAGAACTGCCCCACTATCGGCAATAGGCTTGTATCTCTTGATACACAGGCAGGAAGATATCTATTTGTCTGTCTAAACTAGAGTGATCCAAATGTTATTTAAAAAATGCTGAGGGTAATTTAAGGTCATGAGGAAAGGGAGTTTCTTGAAGAATGTTTATGGAAGAATATGAATTTGCAGAAACCATGTTTGAAACATAAATTCTTTTTTATTTTTGCTTCAGGAATATAAATATGGGGATCTTATGCACTGTGAGCATCTTAACAATGACTTTTCAGGTCGTGAGGCTCAGGTATTAATACGAACTAACATGATCATTCATTGAATTAAAGAGCTGGCAAAGATGTAACCAGAACTTGGTTACCTTTTGATGTAGGTGAAATTTATATGTGGTACTTGCCATAACATAGCTGGATGTAAAGGTGAGATTTCAGTACTTCAATTCTACATATATACTTGGAGTTATGATAAACTTTGCTCAAGTTGACACTTCTTTCTTCACATCGTGGCTGAAAAGAAAAAGACCAAAAATGAATTTTTTTCTATGATGGAGAAAAGAGCTGGATTACTGAGTATATAAAGTGCATGAAGATCATTGATAGGGTTGTCTGCAAGTTTATAGCCAATGGCAATACAGTTGCATTCCAGAGGAGTTGGCATGAGGGATAGAAGCAAATCGTCACGTATATATAAATTAAGGCAGCCTGTTTGATGTAATAACCATAGATTGTATATAGCCAGAGTAAGCTTCAGTTGTACGTAATTTTCGAATTATGAATGACAAGGTGCACCTACTGTTGAAGTTGTCCCTCCTCCTTCCATCCATGACTCTAGGTCTTTAAATCTGAGCATATAGGTCACTTTGAAAATGAATATCTCTGTAAATAATGATAACTAGAACAATTTTTTTTCCATTATAACAGTGTAGGGTCCGAACTTCGGAACCTTGAACTTCACACAATAACACTTCGAATTGACTCTTTTGAAAGATGCGTACATAGATAGGAGACAGCAGGACATGAATGACTT